>JAJUPC010000369.1:60000-366101 GCA_023614405.1 Avena insularis | reverse complement strand
TTGTATGTTTCCTTGCTTGTAAAATGTTTCTTAGGTGAAATAAACATCATCTAAAACATTTCCCACACTTCTCCCAAAGACAAATAAAGCAAAACAAATAAAAGAAAGGAATGGTCATTTTGACCAATTTAACTCCCATGCCTACTTTGGCTGTCTCAAACTTTCAGAACCTAACAAAAAAAATTCTGGATCTTTGCACCCCTTGAATGTACTCATAACAAAGTATCAAGGCCCACTTTGTGATCATCTAGAAACTTTCAAATGCATAGTTTAAATGACAATTCAAAATTGAATCTTTATCATATGGGAAGATCCCACTTTTTCAAAAACCACTCAAACAAGCTCAACTTTCAAAACCCAAGCATCTGCAGACTCACCAGCACCAATCTAGCACACCCACCAAAAATCTTTTCAAAATTCAAAACTTGAATTCATGCGGCCATTTCATCAAACAGGTTGCAGAGACAAATCATACAAAATCTAAACACTATAGTGAGCAGTGATTGAAGCCTAACTTGTTCCCTCTCTAGCTCACAACCATCTCAGTAGATCATCTAGCAAGTTAAACCAAGCACTAGCCCCACTGTAAGCTTGGCATTGCCATCAATGGTGAACAGCCGAGCACACCCATGTCACCTCCATGTCGACAGCAAGCTAGGAGGAGAAGCAAGCCTAGCCAGCATGTCTAGGAGGCAGCCCACCGTCCACCGCTACTCCTTGTCCACCGCTCGAACCTTTCCAACCCCTGGACCACAAGCACGGACCGCGCCCAGACCGCCAGCGACCATGCCGAGCATGCGCCAGAGCGCCACCCTCGACCGAAGCCCATAGACCGCACGCCGCCCTCGCCGCGTGCATACACGATCACCACCGACCCAGAGACCGCGGACATCCCGTCACGCCACAGGACAGCCACCGCCGTCAAAGACGCCGCCTCTACCGCGTAGAGCGTCGCGTGTTCCAGACCAAGACGCACCGCCCCACGCCTCGAAACCATGTCGTTGAGCATCGCCAGGGAACACCGCACCGTCCCCTACCTTCGCCCATGCCAATAGCCGTCTGTACCATCGCCCCTGACGAGCTCACCGTGCGCCCCGTCGGTCCCCTCGCTCGACTATAAATAGAAGCCACCCCCGCTCGAATTCTTCACACCATTCCACTCCTCTCTCACCCAGAACCACCCCACCTCAGTCCCGGAGCAAGGTGAGCAGCACTTCGCCGGATTTCACCGGAGCCCGCCACCTCTGGAGAAGAAGGGCGCCATCGATTTCGTCCACCCCAGGAGCTGCCGCGACCACCCCTGAGTTCGCCGTTGTCGACTTCGTGCCGCCTACCCGACCTCGCCGCACCCTGTGAGCCCCCAGCAACCCCCACTGGCCGCGCTAGGTTTCTTTCTTGCCGGTGTTGCCCAACGTCGACGATGACTCTCAGCCGTTGGATTAGAATCAGATCGAACGACCCATGTTGCCCTGCATCGCCCCACTGTCACTGACGAGTGGGGACACCCACTTAAGTAGCCCGCGGAAGCGCTACGCTTAGCAGGCCGGCCCGTTAACCTTTCCCGCGAAGCCCAGTTATTTGAATTAAACCTTTTCCATTTTATTTCAAACTCGCTTCTGTACCCAACTTCAAAAATCAACCCAGATCGATTCATTGCACCAAATTGAATGAAACCAATTTTGTTAGAAAGGTCTGGGAATGCTGAATCCAAGCCCGTTGGATTCAAGTCATTTGGATCTATAGATCACCCATGGTAAAAATAACAAGGTAGAAGCTTTTCTGCATTCAAACATTTTTCAAATTTAAACCATAATAGCTTTTGAGTTGATTCCAACTCTCAAAAATCACATTTAACCATACCTTTCACAATATATAAAAATATATAAGTTTACTTGCAGAAATAATGTTCAAGTAATAAAATAATGCCCCATAGGCATTTCTAGTCACTTTAATTAATTAAAATAAAAGGGTAAAACCTTATTAAATTGTGACACCACTTTAAATCATATTCCCATGGACTAAAATATGTGGTGATGACATGTGTCAACATGATCCCATGTTTGGTTTGGAGAATATTAAATCTTAAGTAGTTTTTCAATGAGTAGAAATTAATTTTCTAAAAATAAAAGGAATTAAACCAAGCCTTAATCTTGTAATGATTATAGATGATGTTAGATCATCTATAGGACCCTTGTGTGTGATGAATGCAAGTAGTTAAGTATAGTTTGGTGATTGTGTATATCGTATTTATTTATAGACGCTAGTACCGACCAAGGATACAAGGAGGAAGGAGGATTCTACGAGGAAGAAGCCGAGGAGAACTTCAACCACTGCTCTGCACAAGGCAAGCTTATATTGACAATCATGCAAGCCTAATACTACTAGTGAATGTGCAAGCTAACCCTTGCAATATACTCTACTGATGCAACAAACCACTATTTGTTACCATGCCAACTATATGCCTTAAGCATATGTGATTATACTCACTTGATAAACCAATCCTAGTTTTACTTGCAAGCTTCTTACTTTATTTCTTTATCAAAGCTCTTACCTAGATTTTACCTAAGTGAATGGTAGATACTAGAAATATATGTGAAGGTTGCATAAAGAGCATAAAATTGGGCCTAAGCTAGATAATCTTGGTGTCATCTTAAGGCATGAGATTGAACTAAGTTAGAACTCCACTAGTTTACCACCCCTCATTAGTACTTACCCCCACTTGTATATGCTAGTGCCAAGCATAAAACTTGATCAACTTTAGATGGGAATACTTGGTGGAAAAGTGGTTATGAAAACCTTGGAATGATGGATCATTCTATTGAAATGTTTTGGACATGTGTTTCCGAACACCTGATGATTTTGGTGATGAAAATGTTGAGGCATGAGCCTTAGCCCTTTATAAAACGGATGGTTGTCTGGATGCGATACCATTCCAATTTTATCGTACAACCACAATACCCGAAGAATGGGTAGGGCTTGGCTGGAAAATTATATACCTTAGTATTAGTTCCCTCACGGCCAAGGTCTGAGCTGAGGCTACCTTGTGAAGATTGTCCACCTGTGCAGTACCCAAGATGACAGTTGGTCATGGTTGGGAGGCCAAACTCACAGGAGAGGTGCTTATACTAGGGCGTGTAATTGAAAGGTTAGGATTGATTATCCGCATACTGAGTATGGTGAATTCAGGATTTGTTCCTGATGGATGTATCGAAGGTTGTGGTGAAAGTGTACAATCTCTGCAGAGTGTCAAACTATTCGAATAGCCGCGTCCGTGGTTATGGACAGTTGGAGTGGCCATACTGTTCCCCCGTCAGACTTTTAAAAATGACTCGTGAAATGAATTGAGACTTTGACTTGACCACACCAGAGTTGTGACATGAGTACAAGATCCCCCTTAGGAGCTATAAAATTGTGACTAGCTTTGGAACTTAGTAGAGATAAATCTGGCTTTTGCAAAATAACCCTAGAGCCTAGTGTCCTATTATCAAAACCCCCGTTCACTTGTTAGTATTAGTTTGCGAGTACTTAAAGAGTACTCATGGATTTGTCCCTGGCTATTCCCATGGCCAGACTATGAAGAGGAGTTCCTGGAGGATGGACCCCAGGAAGGTTACGACAACTAGGATCATCTCCCATCGTCAGCATTGCCTGTGACCCCGAAGATGGAGCTTCACCTACGCTACCATTATTATTACGTATTCCGCTGCTTGATGTTGTATTAAGAACTGGATCATGAGATCCCTATTTGTGTAAGAACTTATGTACGGTTTATAATGGATGATGTACTATGGTATCCAATTCTGTTATGTCTCGCAAAAATGGTAATCCTGGGATTGCGATGTATGGCATAACAGGCATCTGGGACTAAAAATCTGGGTGTTGACATGCCTCCTCTATGCTCTCGATCCCTTCTCCCTCCTAGTTTTTTTAATAGGTAGAAACTCCAAGTGGCGATATTGTTTACCATGACAAGATTTTACCACCACTTACTTTTAGGTTAGAATTTTAAACTGGCGGTAGGAGTACCTTTTACACCAAGGACCTGAAAAGGATATAAATTACATCGAGGACCATACATCTAGCATAAAGGACCATAAAATTACACCGAGGCATGCAAATTCTTGGATATGGGATTATCAATATAATGTATATGATGTAGATATGGCCATGACCTTGGTCGTTCAGCTTCAAATACAAGAATGTCCATACTCATTGACAACTTAGCTTAAATTCGTTTAGCATTTTAAACCGGCGTTAGGAGTACCTTTTACACCAAGGACCTAAAAAGGAGAAAAAATACATCGAGGCCATACATCTAGCACAAAGGATCCTAAAATTACATCGAGGCATGCAAACTCTTAGATATGGGATCAACAATATAATGTATATGATGTAGATATGGCCAAGACCTTGTTCGTTCGGCTTCAAATCCAAGATTGTGCATACTCATTGACAACTAAGCTTTAATTCGTTTAGATCTTACCACTTAATTTTAGGTTAAAATTTTAGCCGTGCGGTGGGAGTATAATTTACATCAAGGACCTAAAAAGGGGAAAAGTACATCAGGGTTCCATACATTTAGCACAAAAGGCCCTAAAATAATTAAGCAAGAAAAACAGTCAGATTCGGCTCCTTCTCGAGAGAGTAGCTGATCGAGGCATAGTCTTCCAAATACTACTTCCTCTTCGATTTTTTTCAAAATATGGCCATATTTGTCGGCATGCAAATTCTTGGATATTTGGATCATCAATATCAAGTATGATGTAGATATGGCCATGACCTTGGTCATTCCAATTGAAATCCAAGAATGTTCATACTAATTGACAACTAAGCTTAAATTCGTTTAGATCTTACCACTTACTTTTAGGTTGCAATTTTACATGTGTGGTGGGAGTGCATTTTATATCGAGGACCTAAAAAATGGAAAATTACATCGATGTCCATACATTTAGCACAAAGGTCCCTAAAATAATTAAGCAAGGAAAACAAACGGGTTCAGATCCTTCTTCTCGAGAGACCATCCGATCGAGGCATACTCTTCATCCTACTTCCTCTTCAATTGTTTTCAAACTATGGCTAGATTTCTCGGCCTACAAATTCTTTGATATGAGATCATTAATGTAAAGTATGATGTAGATATCGCCATGACCTTGGTCGTTCTCCTTGAAATCCAAGAATGTTCACACTCATTGACAAATAAGCTTAAATTTGTTTAGAATTTACCACTTACTTTTAGGTTAAAATTCTACAAGTTCAGCGTGCTACATTTTACATCAAGGACCTAAAAAAGGAAAATTACATTGAGGTCTATATATTTTGCACAAAGGACCCTAAAACATCAAAGCAAGGAAAACAATCGGGTTCGGCTCCTTCTCGAGAGAGCAACTATTCGAGGCATACTAGCTCTTCATGCTACTTCCTCTTCGATTGTTTTCAAAATATGGATAGATTTGTCGGCATGCAAATTCTTGGATATGGGATCATCAACATAAAGTAAGATCTAGATATGTCCATGACCTTGGTCGTTTGGCTTGAAATACAAGAATGTCCATACTCGTTGACAACTACGCTTAAATTCGTTTAGATCTTACCACTTACTTTTAGGTTAAATTTTACACGCGTGGTGGGAGTACATTTTTCTTCGAAGACCTCAAAAGAACCAAAATTATAGAGAGGTCCATACACTTAGCATAGAGGGCCCTATAGTAATTAAGCAAGGAAAACAGTCGGGTTCAGCTCCTTATCGAGAGAGCAACTCATCGAACCATACTCTTCACACCACTTCCTCTTTGATTGTTTTCAAGATATGGCCAGATTTGACGCCATGCAAAATCTTGGATGATATGGATCATAAACACAAAGTGCGATGTGTCCATGGCCTTGGTCCTTCGTCTTGAAATCCAAGAATGTTCATACTCATCGACAACTAAGCTTAAATTCGTTTAGATGTTACCACTTACTTTTAAGTTAGAATTTTACACGGGCCATGGGAGTACATTTTAATCAAGGACCTAAAAGGGGAGAATTACATTGAGGTCCATATATCTAACACAAAGGGCCCTAAGATATTTATGCAAGGAAAACAGTCGGGTTCGGATCATTCTCGAGAGACCAGCCGATCGAGCCATGCTCTTCATGCTACTTCATATCTCGGTTGTTTTCAAAACATGGCCACATTTGTTGGCATGAAAATTCTTGGATATGGGGTCATCAACAAAAAATATGATGTTTTGTTTCTTTCCTAACAAGGACAGAAATTTTTACATGCAAATTATTAGCAAGATGTGAAATATTTCAAAAAGAACCTCCATTGTTTTCGATATATAGAATTCTTGGTGGGTACTACCGTCAAAACATATTTTATTTGTAGAACTTTGATAGCAATATACCACATACTTTTATGTTAAAATTTCACCTAACATTGAGAATAAAGCATAAATTAGTTTAAATGGGCAAACTTAGCTAGGAAGATTAAGAACTTGTTAAACTTGATGTAAACGTAAGTGAAACATGGTCCAAACTTTGTCTAAAAAATGGGCTTGTGGTATTCTGAGCCATATTCTTCGTACTTGATTTAATTTAAAGAAAAACACATTCTTTTTACAATGAAAATACAAAAATGTTTTTGATAAAAGTTGGAAACTCCCATTATTGGCAGCAAAATGGTCCACCATGCCAAGATGCACCCATCTACCAAACATCTGAACATTTCCATAAAGTATTATGTACATATATGGCCATATATTCACCCATGTTGTCCGTCTTGAAGCCTAAGAATGTTCATACAATGTAGGCCATATTACCAAGCAGATCTATTTTTTCAAAAGTTGTGAAGGCTAGTGATTGTTAACATGCAAATGCTTAGCAAGAAATCGAATCTTTCAAAAATCTTGTTGGTGGCTACTATCAAAAGATAACTGTAGAACTTTAAGAGCAATCTACCACTTACTCGTATTTCAAATTTTACATAATATTGGCAAATTGGCTTAAATTCTATAGGATGGAGGGAGTACTACTACTTGCTTTGCGAGAAAAAAAAAGCACTCCTCACTTTTGAACCAGCTTACTGCGGGTGTGCCTGGTGCTTCCTCTTCCTAGGGTGGAACAAATGGAGGTGGAGTAGTTGGGGGTAGGAAGGCTGGCCAGATCATAGTGGTGTCTCATGTAAAAATAAAAATAAAAGATCATAATGGTGTCCATCCAATGCGATGGGACACCCCTTGTCCACCACTTTAAGTTGTACTAGTATTGCGAATGGTAATCTTTTGACTATCCTTCCCCCCTGAAATTTACTAGTTACTACCTTCTGTACGTTTACCTCGTGTCAGGAACTCATCGCAGCTTTGCTCTAACATCGCACTACCTTCAAATCCTCCTCTTTGCTGCTCTCGCGCTGCCTCCTCTATGCTCTCGGTCCCTTCTGCCTCCTATTTTTTTTCAATAGGTTGAAACTCCAAGTGGCAATATTATTTACCATGACAAGATTTTACCACCACTTACTTTTAGGTTAGAATTTTAAACTGGCGGTAGGAGTAACTTTTACACCAAGGACCTAAAAAGGAGATAAATTATATCGAGGACCATACATCTAGCATAAAGGACCATAAAATTACATCGAGGCATGCAAATTCTTAGATATGGGATCATCAATATAATGTATATGATGTAGATATGGCCATGACCTTGGTCGTTCAGCTTCAAATACAAGAATGTACATACTTATTGACAATTAAGCTTAAATTCATTAATATTTTACCACTAGGTTAAAATTTTAAACGGTGGGAGTATATTTTACACCAAGGACCTAAAAATAGGAAAATTACATCGAGGTCCATACACTTAGCACAAAGGACCTAAAATAATTAATTACATCGAGGCATGCAAACTCTTAGATATGGGATCAACAATATAATGTATATGATGTAGATATGGCTATGACCTTGGTCGTCCGGCTTGAAATCTAATAATGATCATACCCGTTGATAGCTAAGCGTAAATTCGATTAGATATTACCATATACTTTTAGGTTAGAATTTTACACGGGTCGTGGGAGTACGTTTTACTCCAAGGATCCCAAAATAGGGAAAAATACATCGAGGTCCATACATGTAGCACAAAGGATCCTAAAATAATTAAGGGAGGAAAACAGCCGGTTTTGGCTCCTCCTTGAGAGACCAGCTGATCGATCCATACTCTTCAAACTACTTCCTCTTCGATTATTTTCAAAATATAGCCACATTTGTCGGCATGCAAATTGTTGGATATTTGGATCATCAATATCAAGTATGATGTAGATATGGCCATGACCTTGGTCATTCGGATTGAAATTCAAGAATGTTCATACTAATTGACAACTAAGCGTAAATTTGATTAGATCTTACCACGTACTTTCAGGTTAGAATTTTACACGGGCGGTGGGAGTATGCTTTATGCCAAGGACACAAAAAGAGGGAAAATTATATCGAGGTCCATACATGTAGCACAAAGGACCCTAAAATAAATAAGGGACGAAAACAGTCGGTTTTGGCTCCTCCTAGAGAGACCAGCTGATAGAGCCATACGCTTCTAAATACTACTTCTTCTTTGATTGTTTTCAATATATGGACAAATTTGTCGACATGAAAATTCTTGTCCATGGGATCATCAATATAAAGTATGATGTAGATATGGCCATGACCTTGGTTGTTCAGCTTGAAATCCAAGAATATTCATACATACTTAGTCAAAACTAAGTTTAAATTCATTAAATTTTACCCCTTACTTTTAGTTAAAATTTTACACTAGCGGCGTGAGTACATTTTACATCAAGGACCTTAAAATAGTAAAACTACATCGAGGTCCATACATTTAGCACAAAGGACCCTAAAACAACAAATCAAGGAAAACAATCGGGTTTGGCTCCTTCTTGAGAGAGCAACTATTTGAGGCATACTAGCTCTTCATGCTACTTCCTCTTCAATTGTTTTCAAAATATGGATAGATTTGTCGGCATGCAAATTCTTGGATATGGGATCATCAACATTAGATATGGCCATGACCCTGGTCGTTCGGCTTGAAATCTAAGAATATTCATACTCATTGATAATTAAACTTAAATTCTTTTTGAATTTATCATATACTTTTAGGTTAGAATTTTACACATGCGATGGGAGTATATCCTATATAAAGGATCTAAAAAAGGGAAAATTACATCAAGGTCCATACATTTTAGCACAAAGGACCCTAAATTAGTTAAGCAAGGAAAACAGTCGGGTTTGGCTCCTTCTCGTGAGACCAGCTGATTGAGCCATACTCTTCTAACTACTAGCTCTTCGATTGTTTTCAAGATATGGCCATATTTGACGCCATGCAAAATCATGGATATGGGATCTTTAACACAAAGTGTGATGTAGTTATGGCCATGGCATTGGTCATTCGGCTTGAAATCCAAGAATGTTCATACTCATCGACAACTAAGCTTAAATTCATATAGATTTTACTACTTACTTTTAGGTTAGAATTTTACATGGGCGGTGTGAGTACAATTTTAATTAAGGACCTAAAAAGAAGAATAATTACATCGAGGTCCATACATTTAGCACAGAGGACCCTAAAATAATTAAGCAAGTAAAACATTATGCTCATTCTCAAGAGAGCAGTTGATCGAGTCATTCTCTTCATGCTACTTCCTCTCTCGAATGTTTTCAAAATATGGCCAGATTTGTCGACTTGCAAATCCTTGGATATGGGATCATCAACATAAAGTATGTTGTATATATGGCCATGGATGTGGTCGTTCGGCTTGAAATCCAAGAACGTTCATACTCATTGACAACTAAGCTTAATTTTGTTTTGATTTTACCACATATCTTCAGGTTAGAATTTTACTAGTTGTCAATGAGTACGAAATGAGGCAGGCTTTACTTTTTTCTCATATCCTTAACGAGTTGAATTATCCTAGCCTTGAAGAGTGAGAGCCTTACCGAGTCGAGCTTCTCGATAGTCGAGCCATATGGATCATCCATATAAAGTATGTTGTAGATATGACCATGACCTTGGTCTTTCGGCTTGAAATCCAAGAATGTTCATACTCATTGACAACTAAGCTTAAATTCATTTAAATTTTAAAACTTTTAGATTAAAATTTTACACGGGCGGTGGGAGTATATTTTACATCAAGGACCTAAAAATTTGACCAGAAATTACACAAGAGTTAGTCCTACAGCTACCCCTGCATTCATACTAATCTGAAGGAAACTGGAGAAGAGGAGCATGTATCCATTTTAATCATTTTATTCAACCTCCCCGATACTACTCTCTATCCCCAGTTTCCCATTCCCCTACCTCCATGCCAAGCGCCGCCGTTATGCTCCTCCACCATTCCGCTTTCCGATCTTGTCCATCGCATAGTGTGAGAGTGTTTGTTATTCTTCCTATCCCGCCTGCCAACATCGATCTTCCCTCTTTTCTAGAAAACCAAATCAGGCCATCGTGCCAACTTCCAGTAGCTCCCTTGCGATGGAAGGACCAAGAAAGGGCGGTGTTGATTCTTAGTTGTTCCAGGAGGTTTTAACCAAAGGCCCGCTTGAATAACTCATAACGAGATGCGACGTCATCACCGGTACGAGCCTCGCCGGTTCATCCAAACATCTTATTGACTCGGCAAAATATAGTGCAACTTTACATCCTTCTCAGCCATTGGACTCCCCTGTGTTCTTTATTCTCACCCAACTAAGAAACCATGGGAATGCAATGAGTACTTCGAGGGCAAGGGCACGACATGCAAGCTAACACCGCTGGACAGGTTCTCCTCCGATGTTGTGTTCCTGAATTGTATGGCTAAACTGTGGGTATGTGCCAATGGATATTGGATCGCCACTATTGGGTGCGCGTTTAAGTGCGATGTAGCACCCCCGGTAAAGCCACTACTAGAAAATCACATGTTAAATAAAACTTTGTGCATCATCATGCCATCATGCATCTTTGGCTCTCAGAATATTTTAACTAAAAACTATTTTGTCTGATACAATACCTCTTCTCTTATTTCAAAACAAGTCTTATAGTTATCTGTTAAACTATTTGCCTAAAAACTATTTGATAAAAAGATTTAAAACAAAAAGAAACAAATAGAATATTTCATAAATAAATAGTAAACCTAAATCTAGACCTAAACCGGTCAGGCCCAAAAGGCCCAACCGACTGAACCCTAACCCTAATCCCCTAGCCTACCCTATCCGCCATCCCCACAATTCCAACACCCCGCACACGACTCACACAACTCACTCACGCACCCACCCCCTGCGGTCAATGACCCTGGCGCCTGGCCCCACCCAACTCCCTGCCTGACACTCCCTCGCGTTAAGCGACGTCCTCGCATCGCACGACCCTACCCTGGCCCCACGCCCGCTACCGACCACGCTCCTCTCCCCTACCTCGTCTCCCCCTGCATCCTACCTCTTCCTCCTCCCGCCGCCAGGCACCGGTGGCGCCCTCTCGCGTCGCTGCGCCCGGCCGCCTCGAGCTTCCCTCCTTGTCGCGCCATCCTCCGTCGCCATCAGCAACGCCGAGAGCCTCCTCTGGATCCCGTGCGTCGCTGCCGTGGGACACCGCCGTCGCCCTCTGCCACGGTGTCCTTCCTGTGACTTCCATCACCGGCAGCCCCTGGCGCTCCTGCCGCCGGCCCTCTCTCCTGCATCTCGACCTCCCCTACCCCGCGGCCCATCCTCCCGCTCAGGTTGCCGCCCTGCAGGCCCCGCCGAAGAGCGTCGCCACCACTTTGCCTGTCCGCTTTGCCGGCCGCAGCGGTCCTTCCCTCGGCATCCTCCTCTGCCCGTGTGGTCGTCAGCCTCCTCCTGTCCAGCCGCCTTCCCCCGCCTCCCTGTTGAGTTCCTCTGCTACCGCCCGAACTCCTCTCTGCAGCGACATCGGGTCCGAGTTCCTTGCCTTGGCCGAGCTGCCCCTTCGTCTGCAGTCTCTCGATCTCGCGACCGTGTTGTTCTCCTCGTCGCCTCGCCAGCAGCTCCTTGCCCCACCTCGTCTCCGTTCCTCGCCTGTCTAATTGCGGTCTATGTGCCAGTCAGCCCTACGCTGGCATCTTCTGCCTTAACTTGTGCAGCTACTGATCCGCTGCTCGTGATGGTGTTGTGTGCTGCATACATGGTACTGGAAGAGTTGGCTACTCTCAGGATTGTGGTGATGCTTCCCTCTGGCCAATACTTTGGCTCCAGCGTTAATCGGAGACCACCGACGCCTATACAAGATCCTCATCGACCATTGAAACGGGCACCCAAGATCTTCCTGAGACCCATTCGCTACCTAGACCTACGTCACGGAAAACCCAAAGGCCTCCGACATGGAACATCAAGGTCTCCTTCCCGGACACGATGCCCGATCCGAAGACCCTCGATCCACGGATCCGAAGACCAAACCCGAACCCCTCCGAGCCCCAAGATCTTCGATCCGAGATGTGTGACCTTTTCCGAGCCCCTATTTTATAAATTGCCAACTATATAAAATGTTGCATATTTAATTGTCATACTCGCATGCATATTGGTGTGGTTTGGGGGCCTTATGACGATTCACCATATAATTAAATATGGAGACCATATGCGGGCTATTCTAGTCTTAGTTTATCTCCATTTAAATTTGTGTAGCGAATTGGTACTATCGTTTGTCTTGTTAAGACAACATTTCAATTGCGGGATATCTAAACAACACGGACCTAATAATTAAATGTCGGGACCCTGGTTTCGCTTAATATTGCTAATTGTATCGCACCTTTGCCATGTCATACATCATACATGCATCATGCCCGATATTTTGTCGTAGTATTAAATAGTGCATCCGGTGTTTCTTCTAATACTTTGCTTCTTCACGGATTAGGACGACGAGTTGATGCGAGTGTCGATCCGATCTTCGGATGAACCTTCGGCAATGTTTCTAGGCGAGCATTTCTCCCCCTTTCTACCTATTTTACTTTTATAGTCTTTATTTCCTCCTGTTGATCTATTGCTATCTGTGTTGCGATGCTCTAGTTTTCGTACCCGTGATATCCCTTGCAGCCTTATATTGCCTTGGATACATCCTATTACCTGTTGTTTGGTAGATAGTTGGACTTGCGTGTCGTAGTCGCTTGCTCAAGTGTTGTTGCGTGTCGTCAAGTACCACAGTTGTTGGAGTAATGCCGCATGTTTAATGTTGGAGATGATCATGGCTTTAATTATCGTTTAATAACTAAAATTAAAGTAGGTAAATAATGCAGAGGCACATGTGGGCAATAGATGTTATTTGGTTTTTAACTGTCCACTTGTGTCCCGTAGGACCCTAAGTACTTGATACCTGTTCTTTGAATATTCGCACTATCCGCATGTGGGACCATGAATCCCCCTACCCAGAGCTTGAGTCATATTTATTTCTTGGGGCCACAAAGTAGTTTGGGGCTTTATTACTATCATGTACTTATGACATGCTTTATTGCTTTATTTACGATTGCGTTGCGGAGCGCCAGATCTTTAGGTAAGTGGAATGTTTCCATGTATCGACAAGCCCAAGAATACACTTTTGGATTCCTCGTTTACAGCCATTGACACAAACCTCGGGTCCGTTTGAGCCGCCAACTTCGTCATGGTAGCTTGGTGGGTGGCCCCCTGAAATTTATATGAATCTTGCAATTGCTTTGTCGTGATGCCTCGTTGGGTTTTATTTGGTTTTTCCCGAGGTTGATCGTGCGTGTGTTGCTATTTGTGCCCTCCTGCAGGGTAAAACTTTCTGAAAGCCGCGCCGCGGTTATGGACGACTTGGAGCACAGTATCTTGATCATAGACAACTATAACTAAAGTAGTGCTATAAATTTGACTTTATAATGACTAGTAATCAGCTTCACTATAATGGAATGGCTAAATAAAAGTGCCAACAATTGCTTGTTTGGGTTGTCCCCTGTTACCATTGTATCTGACTAGTAAGTATTGCAACTACAACGGAATGGCTAAATAACAACTGTTGGGTTTTGGGATGCCTTATGTTATATGTATCTGACTAGTAAGTACTACAACTACAACGGAATGGTTAACTAAAACTGCCCACTGTTTATTATATCAGGATGACTCACACTTTCTATATCTGACTAGTAATTGCCGCAACTATAACTGAATGAATAAAACTGCCAACTGTGTGAGTTCCTCGGTTGACTTCCTCGTTTGGTCTCGAGGGGGAAATACCAGGATGGGTATGCTTGGTGATAGTTTTAGGTTGGATCCGAATAGGTATTTCTTATCCCTATCTGATAGCCGCCAGCTGTATTGAGTCTCTATAGGTTGTTTTGTGCATGTTGCGCTGCCGCTTTAGTCCACCATACCTATGTAGGCGAGGACCGCCGAATTCTAGTCTCGCCGTGTACTGGCCTTAGTACTGACCGCTCTCCTTTATCCTTTGCCCTTTTTTTGGCACCCCCTTTTGTTTAAGCAGGTTTTGAGATCGACGTCGTTAGCAGGGTTACCCTTTCGGCTTGTCCTGGGCAGGGTTATGGACGCCATTGGTTATTCTTCAGGGCTCTTAGCCCAATTTGCATCTTGTCCGTACTCGGACGCTGTATCATTTTAAAGGTGATTTGGATATTTGTATTGTATATCTGTATTCTTGACTCATTGATTCGTTGTTGTATATATATGTTCTGTGGGTTCCATCGTGGACTATTGTGTAATGATATTACTTCGTTTTCCACCCGCACGCAAGTGCCTGGTGGGCACCTTTGAATCGTTTCTATGCGGGTTTGGCGGAAGTCGCTAAAACTACGTAGGGCCGATTCTGAGGGTGTTACAGAGTGGTATCAGAGCTCAGCAGTTACGATACCCCACTGGTCCAGCCTGTAGGATAACCTAGCTAACGGACGTTGTAGAGTGTCAAAACTATTTTAGAAAATCGGTTGGATAGATCTGATTAGGTCCGATTTTACTTCTTACCCCTCTGTTATTCTCCTCTTATCTCGACGTGTTTTGAATCTTCTCTCTTATCTTTTCTTCGAGTCCAGGATTTCTCGTGGTTGGGTTTCTATCGTACCTTCAGGGTTTCGCTTCCAACCTCTTGTAACGGTGCTTCAACATCCGGCATTCATGCTATCTGACGAATCTTTCATCTGTTGTACCTTTCAATGGACCAAAAATTCACTATTTTTTCTTTTCTTTCCATCCTCCGGTGTTTTCCGATACGACGAAGTCATCTACATCAGATGTAATGAGAATCTCCATCTCTCCTTTGGTTCCAAAACTCGATTGTCGAGATATTTAGTCGGATTCCGAGAGTTGGCTGCATAATTCCCCTATTAATGTGCAGAGTAATGCTTTGGGTGCGCGATGGACTGATCACCATCCGACTACTCTTATCATTCGCTCTTGTACATTGAATGTTGGATCGATGCAATTATACTCATTCCACAGAAGTTAGAGGTGGCCTTCCCTTTTGAGACCCCTACCTTCGTCCTTTGTTTTCCGGAGTGTTCTCGCAATGAACATGAGCAACAATCCTTGTTGGTGCTGTCGCTGAATTCAATATGAAGAAAGAATCATTGTTAGTGGTGTCGTGAAGATCTACGCGAAGCGAGAAGATTCAGACCGTCGGCCTTCTTCCCCTTACCATGAGGCGGATCTCGAGGGCGAGATCCATTGTTAGTGGTGTCGAATTGTAGCACCCCCGGGTAAAGCCACTACTAGAAAATCACATGTTAAATAAAACTTTGTGCATCATCATGGCATCATGCATCTTTGGCTCTCAGAATATTTTAAGTAAAAACTATTTTGTCTGATACAATACCTCTTCTCTTATTTCAAAACAAGTCTTATAGTTATCTATTAAACTATTTGCCTAAAAAATATTTGATAAAAAGATTTAAAACAAAACAAAACAAATAGAATATTTTATAAATAAATAGTAAACCTAAATCTAGACCTAAACCGGTCAGGCCCAAAAGGTCCAACCGGCTGAACCCTAACCCTAATCCCCTAGCCTACCATAGCCACCATCCCCACAATTCCAACACCCCTCCCACGACTCACACAACTCACTCACGCACCCACCCCCTGCGGTCAATGACCCTGGCGCCTGGCCCCACACAACTCCCTGCCCGACACTCCCTCACGTTAACCGACGCCCTCGCATCGCACGACCCTACCCTGGCCCCACGCCCGCTACCGACCACGCTCCACTCCCCTACCTCGTATCCCCCCGCATCCTACCTCTTCCTCCTCCCGCCGCTAGGCACCGGCGGTGCCCTCTCGCGTTGCTGCGCCCGGCCGCCTCGAGATTCCCTCCTTGTTGCGCCATCCTCCATCGCCATCAGCAACGCCGAGAGCCTCCTCTAGATCCCGTGCGTCGCCGCCGTGGGACACCACCGTCGCCCTCTGCCGCGGTGTCCTTCCCGCGACTTCCATCACCGGCAGCCACTGGCGCTCCTACCGTCGGCCCTCTCTCCTGCATCTCGACCTCCCCTACCCCGCGGCCCATCCTCCCGCTCAGGTCGCCGCCCTGCAGGCCCCGCCAAAGAGCGTCGCCACCGCTTTGCCTGTCCGCTTTGCCGGCCGCAGCGGTCCTTCCCTCGGCATCCTCCTCCGCCCGTGTGGTCATCGGCCTCCTCCTGTCCAGCCGCCTTCCCCCGCCTCCCCGTTGAGTTCCTCTGCTGCCGCCCGAACTCCTCTCTGCAGCGACATCGGGTCCGAGTTCCTTGCCTTGGCCGAGCTGCCCCTTCGTCTGCAGTCTCTCGACCTCGCGACCGTGTTGTTCTCCTCGTCTCCTCGCCAGCAGCTCCTCGCCCCACCTCGTCGCCGTTCCTCGCCTGTCTAATTGCGGTCTGTGAGCCAGCCAGCCCTACGCTGGCATCTTCTGCCTTAACTTGTGCAGCTACTGCTCCGCTGCTCGTGATGGTGTTGTGTGCTGCATACATGGTACTGGAAGAGTTGGCTACTCTCAGGATTGTGGTGATGCTGCCCTCTGGCCAATCACTTTGGCTCCAGCGTTAATCGGAGACCACCGACGCCTATACAAGATCCTCATCGACCATTGAAACGGGCACCCAAGATCTTCCTGAGACCCATTCGCTACCAAGACCTACGTCACGGAAAACCCAAAGGCCTCCGACATGGAACATCAAGTTCTCCTTCCCGGACGCGATGCCCGATCCGAAGACCCTCGATCCACGGATCCGAAGACCGAACCCGAACCCCTCCGAGCCCCAAGATCTTCGATCCGAGATGTGTGACCTTTTCCGAGCCCCTATTTTATAAATTGCTAACTACATAAACTGTTGCATATTTAATTGTCATACTCGCATGAATATTGGTGTGGTTTGGGGGCCTTATGCCGATTCACCATATAATTAAATATGGAGACCATATGCGGGCTATTCTAGTCTTAGTTTATCTCCATTTAAATTTGTGTAGCGAATCGGTACTATCTTTTGTCTTGTTAAGACAACATTTAAATTGCGGGATATCTAAACAACACGGACCTAATAATTAAATGTCGGGACCCTGGTTTCGCTTAATATTGCCTAATTGTATCGCACCTTTGCCATGTCATACATCATACATGCATCATGCCCGATATTTTGCCGTAGTATTAAATAGTGCATCCGGTGTTTCTTCTAGTACTTTACTTCTTCACGGATTAGGATGACAAGTTGATGCGAGTGTCGATCCGATCTTCGGATGAACCTTCGGTAATGTTTCCAGGCGAGCATTTCTCCCCCTTTCTACGTATTTTACTTTTATAGTCTTTATTTCCTCCTGTTGATCTATTGCTATCTGTGTTGCGATGCTCTAGTTTTCGTACCCGTGATATCCCTTGCAGCCTTATATTGCCTTGGATACATCCTATTACCTGTTGTTTGGTAGATAGTCGGACTTGCATGTCGTAGTCGCTTGCTCAAGTGCTGTTGCGTGTCGTCAAGTACCACAGTTGTTGGAGTAATGTCGCATGTTTAATGTTGGAGATGATCATGGCTTTAATTATCGTTTAATAACTAAAATTGAAGTAGGTAAATAATGCAGAGGAACAGGTGGGCAATAGATGTTATTTGGTTTTTAACTATTCACTTGTCTCCCGTAGGACCCCGAGTACTTGATACCTGTTCTTTGAATATTCGCACTATCCGCATGTGGGACCATGAATCCCCCTAGCCAGAGCTAGAGTCATATTTATTTCTTGGGGCCACAAAGTAGTTTGGGGTTTTATTACTATCATGTACTTATGACATGCTTTATTGCTTTATTTACGATTGCGCGTGGAGCGCCTGTACTGTTTAGGTAAGTGGAATGTTTCCGCGGTATCGACAAGCCCAGTCACACTTTCGGGTTCCCAGTCGTTTACAGCCATTGAAACAAACCTCTGGGTTCGTTTCGGAGCCGGCCAACTTCATCGCGGGTAGCTTGGTGGGGTGCCCCCTGAAATTTATATGAATCTTGCAATTGCTCTGTCGTGATGCTTCGTTGGGTTTTATTTGGTTTTTCCCGAGTTTGATCGTGCGTGTGTTGCTATTTGTGCCCCCCTGCGGGGTAAAACTTTCTGAAAGCCGTGTCCGCGGTTATGGACGACTTGGAGCACAGTATCTCGATCATAGACAACTATAACTAAAGTAGTGCTATAAATTTGACTTTATAATGACTAGTAATCAGCTTCACTATAATGGAATGGCTAAATAAAAGTGCCAACAATTGCTGGTTTGGGTTGTCCCCTGTTACCATTGTATCTGACTAGTAAGTATTGCAACTAAAATGGAATGGCTAAATAACAACTGCTGGGTTTTGGGATGCCTTATGTTATATGTATCTGACTAGTAAGTACTACAACTGCAACGGAATGGTTAACTAAAATTGCCCACTGTTTATTATATCAGGATGACTCACGCTTTCTATATCTAACTAGTAATTGCCGCAACTATAACTGAATGAATAAAACTGTCAACTGTGTGAGTTCCTCGGTTGACTTCCTCGTTTGGTATCGAGGGGGAAATACCAGGATGGGTATGCTTGGTGATAGTTTTAGGTTGGATCCGAATAGGTATTTCTTATCCCTATCTGATAGCCTCCAGCTGTATTGAGTCTCCATAGGTTGTTTAGTGCATGATGCGCTGCCGCTTTAGTCCACTATACCTATGTAGGCGAGGACCGCCGAATTCTAGTCTCGCCGTGTACTGGCCTCAGTACTGACCGCTCTCCTTTTTCCTTTGCCCTTTTGTCGGCACCCCCTTTTGTTTAAGCAGGTTTTGAGATCGACGTCGTTAGCAGGGTTACCCTTCCGGCTTGGCCTGGGCAGGGTTATGGACACCATTGGTTATTCTTCAGGGCTCTTAGGCCAATTTGCATCTTGTCCGTACTCGGACGCTGTATCATTTTAAAGGTGATTTGGATCTTTGTATTGTATATATGTATTCTTGACTCATTGATTCACTATTGTATATATATATATGTTCTGTGGGTTCCATCGTGGACTATTGTGTAATGATATTACTTCGTTTTCCACCCGCACGCAAGTGCCTGGTGGGCACCTTTGAATCGTTTCTATGCGGGTTTGGCGGAAGTCTCTAAAACTGCATAGGGCCGATTCTGAGGGTGTTACATGGGAGCTTGTCAATGTGTATACTCATCAATGCGTTCCTATCCCACAAGTTTGTGAGTCTGTACCCACCAACGATCCTTTCACATTCATGCATAATGATCGCACCATTATCCTCCGGAAGATTGCTATTTGCCGAGCTCCCAGAGCTGCTGCAGATTATTTAGATTTCTCTCTTGTCGCTATCTTCGACTACTCAATTGCTACCCTTGATGGCGATGAGTATACATGGAAAGTTCATGAGAACCAGTTCCATTACGTTTTCAGATATAGCGATGCAGTTATCCACAAGGGTCTGGTGTTTGCAGCCACAGGTAGTGGTACTGTTTATGTCTGGAATCATCTGTATTTTGGTAATTTTGATCCACACTTGTTGTAATATTCAATACCGTCCTACTCAATCCTCTTCCATTCTTTCCGCCTATAAGCTTAGTATTAGTCACTAGTTTC
This sequence comes from Avena insularis, assembly GCA_023614405.1. NCBI lineage: Eukaryota > Viridiplantae > Streptophyta > Magnoliopsida > Poales > Poaceae > Avena > Avena insularis. Next base: position 346,073 of record JAJUPC010000369.1, on the reverse strand, counting down.
AGTTTTTATGGATGTAAACTAGTTTTGGCTAATTTGGCCGTCATTTCTTTTTCAAGGTCCTATTCTGCTCCCGGCACCACCTAGCGCACATATTGGGGAGGTCAACCTTGATGACATAGATGATGAGGAGTACGAACCTGGTTTATGGTTTTTAGCAATATCTGCAGAGGAATCTCGCCTTCTTCTTATCCATACTGAGGGCATAAATGATGAGGAGTTTTATGGCGGTACTTATTATGGCCATGAAAATCTTGTTGCTGATCATAGTGTTGATCGCTGCGGTCGCACTTTTGGCACCTATGCTACTGGGTTTGGCATGGATACCGATCGCTGACCTGGGAGAATATTCCCTTTTCCTTGGATTGACTATCCAATTAACATCGTAGTAGATGGTGCAGATGTTGCCCCAGGATATCTGACAAGAAGCAACTGTGTCTACACCTCCCACTGTGCAATAGGACTTGGATATATGTCGTTTCCTGAAATATCCTGCTTCAGTCCAAATACTGAAGAAGCAGTTGTTGGTTTCTCAACCAACATTGTATAGAAATCTCCGAAGACTCCATTATGGTTCATCCCGAGCTTCGCCCATGCCCGGGATTGGAACCTAGCTACCATAAGTAATCGTAATACTATGTGATATGAGAGTTCAGTTGGTATTGGCCCTGTTGAACTATTTTGTCTGCAAAGTAATACTAGTATAGTACTAGGTCTTGTATTTCGGAGTATTTTGTACTACATACTTATATTTGTTTAGATCAAGGGCAGGAGATGGTACTGCTTTGCCTTTGTTCTGTTGTTGCTATTACTAAAGTATTTTGTAGAACTAATAATGATGTACTGGTAATTGTTTAGATCAAGTGCAGATTTGTCTTGCTTTTATTTTGTAACTTGGCCTTGTCATAAAACTCATAATATAGATGAGGCTTCGGTATTTTTAGTTGCCTATGGAGGTCACACACATAGGCATTGATGTGAGAAGGACGTATGCACACAAAATCAGACTTGATCATCGGTTTTTCTTGCTCCAATAATCAAGTGTTCTAAGAAAAGCACAAACTGAATCGGTCACTTTAAAATGTTGATCAGTCTGTCAAGTGTCGTTGGATATGAACTAGGAATCTATCGATATTTTTCTTTCTTATTATATAATGCTGAATCTTTCAAATGCTAGTGAATCTAACAAATGATTTGTTTCTATTACTAGAGTACTTTTTAGAACTAATAGTGATGTACTGGTACTTGTTTAGATCAAGCGCAGTAGATGGTCTTGCTCTTCTTTTGTAACAGGGTCAAAATATGGTCTCTCTTTCCATTTGAATTATGGCCTTGCTATATCTATTGAATTTCAATGTCTGCATTGTTAAATTTGTAATTAATTTTGGTCATTATCTGTATTGCTATATCGGTCACTTTGAAATGCTGTTGAATCTGTCAAGTTCCACTGATTATGTAATGGGAATCTGTTGATATTTTTGTATTTTATTCCGTCCCGCCGAATATTTCAAATGCTAGTCAATCTGTCAAATATTCTATCATTTTTATAACTAAATTATTTTGTAGAACTAGTAATGATGTACTGGTACATGTTTAGATCAAGGGCAGTAGATGGTCGGTCTTGATTTTCTTTTGAAATATGGCCTTGTCACAATCTAGATGAGGCTTGGGCATTTTGGGTTGCATATATGTTGGTCACACTGACATTGATGTAAGAACGAGGTATGCATAGAAAAGCAGTCTTGATCGTTAGTTTTGCATGCTCCAATGATGGAGTGTGTTCGGAGAAAGGGGCAAACTGAATCAAGAACTGATTATCTCTGTACTGCTATTGAATTTCAGTGTATGTATTGCTGAATCGGCCACTTTCAAATGTTGCTGAACATGTTAAGTGTGGTTGATTAGGAACTTGGAATCTGTCAATACTTTTATTTCTTATTCTGTACTAATGAATCTTTCAAATGGTAGTAAGAACAGTAGTTCCTGGCTTAAGGTAGTTCTGAGTATTTTGTATGGAGTTCTTCCTCTGCTAATCTATTTTGCAGTAATAACCATATACTGGTACTTGTTCAGATCGACCTATCGAGTGTAGAATATGATCTTGCTTTTCTTTTGATTCAGGCCTTGCTAAATCTATCAATTCTTATCTTTATTGTCTGTGTACTGCTAATCGGTCAGTTTGTGATGCCCCTGAATCTGTCAAGAGCTGCTGAATATGAACTACAAATCTGTCGATATTTTTTGGTCTTATTTTGTACTACTGAATCTATGAAATGTTCTGTCATTACTACTAGTACAATATTTTGACAACTAACTGTGATGTAATTGGAGTACTTGTTTAGATCAAGTGCAGCAAATTGTCTTGCTTTTATTTTTGAAACTTTGCATTGTCACAACTATCTAGATGCGTCTTGGGAATTTTGGGTTGCATATAGGGGTCACATAGGAATTGACGTAAGGAGGAGGTATTCACATAGAAGCATACTTGATCGTAAGTTTTGCTTGCTCCAATGATCGAGTCTGTACAGAGAACAGGGCAAACTGATCGTGCGCCAAGGTTTTTTGAGCTGAAACAAGAACCGATTGTCTTTGTACTGCTATTGAATTTCAAGAATAAAAGCAACTCAATCTCTCAACTGTTTTGTCCTTGCTATTACTAAAGAATTTTGTGGAACTAATACTAATATACTGGTACTTGTTTAAATCAAGGGCAATAGATAGTCTTGCTTTTATTTTGAAACATGGCTTTGGCACAATCTAGATAAGACTTGGGCATTTTGGCTAGCATAGGGGGGTCGCACAAGCATTTGATGTGAGAAGAAGGTACTCGAAGCATACTTGATCGTCAGTTTTGCATGCTCCAATGGTCGAGTGTGTTTGGAGAAAAACTGATCGGGTAACAAGGTTTTAAGAGCTGAAAGAAGAACTGGTTCTCTTTATACTGCTATTGTATTTACGTGTCTGTATTGTTGGATTGCTCACTTTGAAATGCTGCTGAATTGGTCAAGTGCTGCTGAATGTGAACTACGAATCTGTCGATAATTTTTTTGTCTTATTCTGTACTACAGAGTTTATATAAATATCTGCCAAAAAGAATTATCAATTTATTTCCCTCCCTCTTTGAGATCTTTGTTTTGAATCCGGCCGAGCCACAGCAAAATGCAATTTTTATATACCAGGAGAAGAAATCTAGCTCATTCGTCCCCTCTTTAATTTGTCCTTTTAGGGATATAAGGGGACTGCTAACCACAGCCTAGAAAAATTTGAGAAACGAGCCCATGGAGAATATCCTATGGAGTATAGCCGATGTAGAGCAGCCCATGTAGAATAGTCAAACTCTTTTTAATTCGGCATTTTGGGCATTGACCTCCACCTCTCAATATTTAAAAAAAACTCTACCTCCATATTTTTTTAAAACGCCTGCAGTTTTTAGTTTAGCTACCAGGAGCGCCGCCTTATTATTTGATGGGAGATAAAAATATTCAAATAAAGTCTTTTTAAGGAGACAAGTTAATAAGTTATAACATCAAAACTTAACGATTCTATTCAATTAGCTGTTTCTATCGTAGTGGCAAGGCACCCAGTCAACCGGTGATCAGGTCTCGAGCTTGAATCCTAGGCAATATGTATTAATATAGAGTTACTTTTTTGTAATCTTAGGCTGACATCTGGGACCCAGATAAACTGATGCTGCATCTAGCAATGTTGCCAAGGTCAGGACGGCGGATTCAACCAAAGAAACAGTCCAACATATATACACACGTTTAATTTAAATAGAGGTTGACATATGGGACCCAGCGTGGACACGTTTATTCAAATAGTGACTGACATGTAGGACCCAGATAAACTGCTTCTACATCTAGCAATGTTGGCAAGGTCAGGACGGCGGACTCGACCCAAAAAAAAGTCCAACATATAAACACACGTTTAATTCAAATAGAGGTTGGCATGTGAGACCCAGCATGCACACGTTTAATTCAAATAGTGGCTGACATGTGGGACCCAGCATAGACATGTTTCCTGTACAGAGAAGACTGCAATGTGGGACCCAGCATAGACATGTTTCCTGTACATAGAAGTCTTACATGTGGGACCCAGCATCGGAGTGTAGATTAAAAAAAATTGTACTCTATAAGGCTGACATCTGGGGCCCAGGTAAACTGTTGCTGCATCATATACACGTTTCCCCTCAAAAAATCCACCAATGTTGCTAAGGTCATAACGGTGGACTCAGCTCGAAAAATCAGTCCAACATACACACGTTTCTTTCAAATAGAGGCTGATATCTGGGACCTAGCGTAGACATGTTTACTTCACCGAGGTTGCTGACATCTGGGACCCAGCTACGGACCAAAGTCAGAACAACGGAGGCGGCCAAAAAAATCCATCATAGCACGTTTCATTTACGGAGAGGCTGACATGTGGGATCCTCCAGAGAGACCTTATATAGGTGCTGCATCGAGAAATGTTGCCAAGTTCGAATAAGGTAGGCGCGAGCGAGAAAAAATTCCAACATATATACGTTCTTCTAATGAGATGCTGACATGTGGGATCCAGCAGCGTGACCAAACGGCAGATTCGTCGAGCGACGCTATCTAGTTCGGAACAGGATAGCGCTAGTGAAGAAAAATTCCATCATATGCATACTATGCTTCTAATGTGAGGGTGACATATGGGAACCACTAGCCTGTATACACGACTGATGCATCGAGGAATGTTGCCAAGTTCGAAACATGGAGGCGTGAGCGAGAAAAAATTCCTACATGCACACATTTCTTCTAATGAGATGTTGACATGTGGGACCCAGCAACTTGACCAAACAGAAGATTCATCGAGCAACGCTATCTAGTTAGGAACAGGATAGCACTAGAGAAGAAAAAAATTAAATCATATACACACGATTCTTCTAATGTGAGGCTGGCATATGGGACCCACCAGCCTGAATAAACGGCTGATGTAGCGAGCAACGCTATCAAGTTAGTATGGAGGTACGACCGAGGGAAAAAATTCCATCAAACACACATTTCTTCTAATGAGAGTATGACACGTGGGGCCTAGATGTGTGATTATGCATCTGGCAGCGCTGTCAAGTTCGGAACAGGGCAGCATGAACGAGGGCAAAAAATCTATCATACACATGTTTCTTCTAATGAGAAGATGACAGATGGGCCCAGATGCATGATTAAATGGCAGCGCAATCGAGTTCGAAAGAGGGTAGCGGGAGCGAAGGAAAAAATTCCATCATACACACGATTCATGTAATGAGAGGCTAGAATGTGGGACCCAGCATCGTGATTAATGGTAGATAGATCGAACAACGTTATTGAGTTCATATGAGGAAGGCACGAGCCAAGGAAAAAATTCATCATGCACATGTTTCTTCTAGTGTGAGGATGACACATGGGACCCAACAGCCTGATTAAATGACAGATGCATCGAGCGACACTATCAAGTTCGGAATAGGGAAACGTGTTCGGAACAGGGAAGGAAAAAAATTCCATCATACACATGATTCCTCTAATGTGAGGCACACATGCGGGACCCAGCAGCCTGACTAAATGAAAGAGGCATCAAACAACGTTATCGAGATCAAATTAGGGAGGAGTGACCGAAAAGTTTGGTCTGCTAGAGTCACTGACGTTCAGGACCCACACGCAAAAAATTCTTCGACGAGTTAACATCTCGCGAGGAAGCGGAAATCTTACTTCTACCACGCGCCCGACGATCTTCCTCCATGTTTTTAGTGGTTTCGTCGTAGTAGAGGGGCGCGAAACCGGAAAAAAAAGTTTTGCATTGGCCACGGTCGAGCCAAGATTTTCATCGCAGAAGAGGCACCTTCTACGAAGACCGATGGGCCCAGTCGTTGTGGAAGGATACATTTCTTGTAGTGACTTCTGCCCTTACTACTAGTAGTAGTACTACTATTCCGGCTGCCCATCCTATCTTCCGACCAGCAACTTCCGATCCCTACCTCCCATCATCAGGCAAGGAAAGAAAGTGTCACCTATCGGTATCTGTTCACCTAATCATGGTATTTTCTCTCCTCTGCTCTGATCGATTGGACCATTGGGATGGGGGTGGAGGTGGGGGTAGGTGGGGTGGGGACGGGGGTGACTGATTTCCTTTGGATTCGGGATCGGGGAATGGTCACCGCTGTTTTGATTGGGGCATTTGGTCGGGTTCCAAGTTGGTGTTCTTCACTTTGTAACCTTTAATTTCTACTAATGTGCAATGGATTTTGCGTCAGATTCTGTATGGAGAACTATGGGCCAGTGGCGCGCACGTCCACTACGGACAGTGATGGTCCGTCAGTTCCCTTAAAAGTTTCCTAAAAGGTAATGGAGCAGCATATTCGTTGTGTTCTTCCATTTTTCCCATGCTGAGAGTAGTTGTCTACAACCTGGATGTATCCATGTGCTAAAAGTTGTCTTTTTCTGTATCCTGTTTTTGTGGAAGCTGCTATGACGCCATCTTGTTCTTTATTTCTTGTAGCACGGTAGTACATACCTGCAAATTTGTGGTGCTCCAGATGCGGCAAATAGCATGATACCCCCATATGTCGGAGGATCCGTCCAGTACCACTACTCACCAAACAAGTGTAAGGCCACTGCCCAGCTGGGAGGACCTAGCTTAAAGAGAAGGGTATTTTTTCTTAATCCACTTACCATGGTGCGGTCTAATTTAATTATTATCCGCTTGGTGTCATGCATGCTTATTAGATGTTCAGGTGTGATTTTATTAAGTTAGACACTATTTTTATATGAATCCAGATCTGGATTTGTCTGATTGTATCATACACAGTCATATATATATGACTACTATGTATTACATTGAACTGTTGAGCTTTGTTTCTATTTACTCAGACTGAAGGTGCTATTGTGGAGGCTGAGGCTACTGTAGAGGCTAGCAGATTGCTAATGCCCCCACCAAAAGCGGACATTGTCTACACGGCGAGGAAGTGCAAACACAGTACCCAGGTTGGCACTGACCTCTCTAAGAAGTGCGTATAATTTAGAAATCCACAATTTCACATGTTATGATTTTTCGGCTATTATTATCATCTATACTTATCTTTAAGCTCATCATAAGTTCACAAACATCAAAGTTGTTTGCTTTCAGGCAATGATTTTGTCTGATTTATTAGATATACATGATATTTACATAATTTAACATTTCCACTTAATTTCGTTCAGTACCACGTAACAGCTGCTCATCGCGTTCTTCTACCGTCCTCTTGTCAAACTTGTGGATTGAAAGGGGTCCATGCATGCCCTTCCAAAGGCACATGGAAGAAAAATAGTGCATGGCCACCCTTCGTGAAGGGTACCCATGGTATCAAGTATGGATTCCAGGTGGTTCAGAACGACTTGATGTAATATCTTGTATCTCACTTTTCTTGTTGTCGTCTTACTTGTCTATCAATTTTATCATGAAGGATCTCGCTCGCCCCATTATAAAAAAGCTGTTCAGAAACTATATAAACGACAAGTTTCTAACTCTGTATACCGAGGACCCAAAAGGCTTGCGGCAACTATATGATGTGGATGTCTCACTGATGATGGCCACCACCTATTTGGGTGGCCGGGGTTGGTCCAAGTATGTCCGTGAGAATGGTCTGAAGCAGGGGGACGAGGTAGCACTCGATTTTAGCAAGCTTGGGCAGATATTTGCAAGCCATCGTACACCTGTAGACCCAACGGCCAAGAACAAAGGTACTAATAATTAATTTGCTTCTGTACTCATCACAACCTCTGATGACTTTCTTGCGACTAACTGTTCTGCACCATTGTCTTCCAATCGTATGACTCTTACCACTTGTGCAGTCCACTTCCAGAAGGGTGCCAACATCAAGTTGATGGCACCGGCACTAGCCCCAGTTCCTGCAATAGCACCTGTTGACCTAAGTAAGAGAAAGAATGGAGGTAGTAACTTAATTTGCTTGTATACTCTGATTCTATCTAGGAGTGTAAGAACTCATTTTGCTTGTACACATCTCATATGCCTCTCTGACCACTCCTGTCGTCCCCTTACCTCCCCCAGAAGGTAACCAGCATCAATCTGGTGGCACCGGCACCAGCACAGGACCTAGTTCCTACTCCGACACATGTTGACCGAAGGAGAAAGATTGGAGGTAGTAGTAACTTAATTTTCTTGTATACTCATCACATCCTATGATCACTATCTTGTGAGTAATTTTCTGAGTATAAGAGCCATTTTTCTTGCACACATCTCACATGCCTATAATATCCCTGCAGTTAGCATACCTACACGTCAGAAGAAATCTAGCATCAAGCTACTGGCGCCCAAGCCGACACCGGTTCTTGCTCTTGCACTAGCCCGTCTTCAATTAACTACATCGGCAACAACTCCTGCACCAGCACCAGCCCCAGCACAGGTATCGACACCATCACCTGCACCAGTCTTTGTTCCTGTACCAGCACCAGCACAGGCACCAGCGCAAGCTCCTTGTAAGATCGTATCCTACACATGTGTCATCTCAAGGTCGCACCAAATTATGTTTGTGAGCGGCGGAAGATAAACTTCTCTCAATGTCTTCTCAAGTTTCACATGATTCAGTTCATTGCTCTTATTAATTATGCATTTATCTCTTGATTTGACTCAGAAATTGCCTAAGAGTGCCACAAAGCAACTCGAGGTCAGACGAAAGGGCATAATATTCTTCATGATGTAGAGCGAAGGAGTGCTAGTCGAGGGATTCTATGCCATTAACTTGACTGATGGGCGCTTGGCAGCTACTTCTAGGTGGACCAAGCTCCGAAAAGCTGCCAAACTTACCATTGGAAGAATGGTCAAGGTCGATGTATCTCGGTACCTTGATTGCGGCAGTCTGGTCATGCAGTTCCTAGCTGTTTAGCTCTTTGGTCGCATGCTATCGTAATTAATTTTGTGGTTGTCTTATCTCCACTCATCATATATGGGTGGTAAGACTATGATAACCTTTTGCTAGATTGGAGCTATGACTAGTACATACTGGTATGGTATGTTTGTATCTATATGATGGTTCCCTATATGATCAAGACCAACTATTATGACAATGATTGTGTTCCATCTTAATATGTCAGGAGGAGGTTGCACACAAAAGCAGAATTGATCGTCAGTTTTTCTTGCTCCAGTGATTTGAGCGTGTTTGGAGAAAAGGGCAAAATGATTGTTGGCACGGTTTTTAGAGGTGAAGCAAGAACTAGCCAGTTCCCTCTGTACTGCTATTGAATTTCAGTGTCTGTATTGCTGAATCAGTCATTTTAAAATGCTCCTGAATTGGTCAGTGCTGCTGAATATGAACTACGAATCTGTTGATATTTCTTGTTTCTAGTTCTGTACTGCTGAATCATTCAAATGCTACTGAATTTATAAAAAGTTATGTCGCTGCTGCTGGGCTAATTGTACTAGAGCTTTTGCCTATGTTTCACTGGAACCGTTGGTTGTATTTTGGATAGTGATGAGAGGCAGATAGGGTAAAGATACAGCATGATTTTACCAAGTGAAGTTATTGGATATCGATACAGTTTTGGCTCATGCGGTGTGTGTCTCTGGTTCTTTAGATATTTTTACATGAATATATCTGTCAAAAACAAGAATTATCGCATTTTTTCACTCCGTCGGTGAGGTCTGGTTCCCTTTGTACTGCTAATGAATTTCATTGTCTGTATTGATAAATCAGTCATTTTGAAATGCTGCTAAATTGGTCAAGTTCTACTGAATATAAACTAGGAATATGTTTATTTTCTCTATCTTATTCTATACTGCTGAATCATTCAAATGCTACTGAATTTGTGAACAGTTTTGTTGCTGTGTTGGGCTGTTTGCACTAGAACTGTTGGTTGTGTTTTGGATAGTGATGAGTGTGATTTCATCAAGTGAAGTCATTCGATACTAGTTCCAGCGCACCGGTGTGTGACTCTGGTTCTTTTGATATTTTATGTGAATATATCTGTCAAAAGAATTATCTCTTTCCCCCCTCCATCGATAAGTTCTTTGTTCTGAATCTGGCGGATCCACAGCAGAATGCAGAGTTTACTAACGACGAGATGAAAGCTAGTATCTTTTGATTTCTTTGTTGTAGTGGCAATGCACGCGGTTATATGTGTGATGTATTGAGTTTGAATCCTCTATGCTTGACAAATATTTTTTGGGGTTTACATTATATTCTTCTAGCAATAGTGCTTTACAGAGAGGCTGACATGGTGGACCCACCAGCCTGCAGCGTCGCTCTTAATATTCCTCTAGCAATATTGCTTTATAGGAAGGCTGACATGGCGGACCCACCATCCTGCAGCGTCCCCCTTAATTTTCTTCTAGAAAAATTGATGTGTAGAGAGGCTGACATGGCGGACCCACCAGCCTATAGCGTCCCTCTTAATTTTCTTCTAGCAATATTACTTTAAGAAGAGGATGACATGGCGGACCAACCAGCCTGCAGCATCCCTCTTAATTTTCTTCTAGCAATTTTTCTTTGTGGAGAGGCTGACATGGTGGACCCACCAGCCTGCAGCGTCCCTCTTAATTTTCTTCTAGCAATATTGCTTTACGAAGAGGCTGGCATGGCAGACCCACCAGCCTACAGCGTCCCCCTTAATTTTATTATAGCAAAATTTCTGTGCGGAGAGGCTGACATGGCGGACCGACCAGCCTGCAGCATCCCTCTTAATTTTCTTCTAGCAATATTGCTTTACAGAGAGGATGACATGGTGGACCCACCAGCCTGCAGTGTCCCTCTTAATTTTTTTCTAGCAATATTTCTTTGCGGAGAGGCTGACATGGCGGACCCACCAGCCTGCAGCGTCCCTCTTAATTTTCTTCTAGCAATATTTCTTTGTGGAGAGGCTGACATGGTGGACCCACCAGGCTATAACGTCCCTCTTAATTTTCTTCTAGCAATATTGCTTTACGGAGAGGCTGACATGGCAGACCCACCATCCTGCAACGTCCATCTTAATTTTCTTCTAGCAAACGTTTTGTGCAGAGAGGCTGACATGGCGGACCCACCAGCCTGCAGCATCCCTCTTAATTTTCTTCTGGCAATATTGCTTTACTGTCGTGGTATTGCACGACAGATGCTACTGGGGGTAGCTTACATAGAGGGAGCAAGGCGACGTAGGAGAATTCGGAAGCGAGATTGGCACACGATGTACCCAGGTTCACGTCCCCTCGGTGGAGGATCGCTACGTCCTGCTGTCAATCCAGTATATGATCATAGATTGGTTTACAAGGGAGCCGTCGTAGGCGGAGGGAGAGACTAGATCTAATGAGACGTGGGAGAGAATTCCCCATGGGGGTGCCCCTGGTGGCTTTATATATGCAGCTAGTTCGGGTTTACAAGTATTTGGTGGGCTTTGTATTAAATTCGCCATCTTGGGACTCCAGTCGGCGCCACTCGTCTAGGTCCAGCATGCGCCAGTCGCCGTATTAGGCGAGTCGACCCTCTCAGGGCTAGGTTTCAGTCGGCTCGATCCATCTGGCTACTCCGCTTCATGGGTATACCCCGATTGGTATTCCCCCATCAGTAGTCCCCGAGCGTGTTGTCGATTCGACGCGGGCTTGAGGCAGGGCGCGGAGAGTCTTGACGAATCGGCGACGAGCTCCTGAACAGAGAAATGAACCGTGAAGCGGGAGGCGGTCGGTGTGAGCCAGTCGGTGATGGCCAGTTGGCGAAAGACGCAGGGTGTCACTGAAGCCGCCAGTTGCGGCGAGTCCCCGAACGTGGAGCATGCCGAGTCCCCGAGCGCGGCGAGTGGCAAGGTCGAGCGACCGGCGAGTGCCGATTCCCCGAGCACGCCGAGTGGGGATGTTGGGTGACCGGCGAGTGGCGCTGTCTATAGCGCGCCGAGTTCCCGAGCACGTTGAGTACGCGAGGGAAAGTCCGCGTTGGCGAGTCCCCGAGCACCTTGAGTACGCGAGGGCGAGTCCGCGGTGGCGAGTCCCCGAGCTCCTTGAGTACGCGAGGGCGAGTCCGCGGTGGCGAGTCCCCGAGCATGTTGAGTACGCGAGGGCGAGTGTCCGCGGCAGCGAGTCCCCGAGCGTGGAGAGTACGCGAGTGGAGAGTCCGCGGTGGCGAGTCGACGAGGGCGAGCCACAATTGTGGGACCACGCGTACACGCAGCATGCCTAGGAGTAGTCCCCGAGGCTGGAGTTGGCTTGTAGAGGCGTCTTGAGGCTCTATAGAGAAGCATATTCTGAAAATAATAGTGGTTGTTGCAGAGCATGGCGAGTGACGTGGTCGAGCGACCGGCGAGTGCCAATTCCCCGAGCGCTCCGAGTGGCGAGGTTGGGCGACCGGCGAGCACCGAGCCCCCGAGCGCGGCGAGTGGCGAGGTCGAGCGACCGGCGAGCGCCGAGCCCCCGAGCGCGGCGAGCGGCGAGGTCGAGCGACCGGCGAGCGCCGAGTCCCCGAGCGCGGCGAGCGGCGAGGTCGAGCGACCGGCGAGCGCCGAGTCCCCGAGCGCGGCGAGCGGCGAGGTCGAGCGACTGGTGAGCGCCGAGTTCCCGAGCGCGGAGAGCGACGAGGCCAAGCGGCCGGCGAGCGCCGGGTCCCCAAGTGCGGCGAGTGACGAGAAATAGATCGTTTTGCTGAGAAGGAGAAAAAAGTATGACTGCAATAAGGTGTATTAATGAAATATATTGAACATTTATAAGACGTGCAAATTGTAGATGTTGAAGAAAATGTATTTTTGTTATATGGATCGATGGGCAGTATGTAAGGTTTATGCATGTCTTTTCATGAGTATGCAGACCTCCAGCATCAAACGCTTATCGGGTAACAGGGACATGATGCCAGACTGTTAAGGTCGTCCTTTTGGTACCCAGTCTCACTATTTTGACGAACGCGAATAACAGCAGACAAAACTAAAACCGATTCCAAGTATGATTTTAGTCCCTGAAAGGGTCAAATGCGACAGCATGGTCGGCTTTGAAAAATGAATGAATATGCATATATGTTTTGAACCCAGAACATGTGCGAGCGTAAAGAAACTTAGCTGTTATCATGGCAATTCCGTGATGGCGAGTCTGCGAGTATGGCAAGTCCGCGCTAGGCGAGTCCGCGACCGTGACGAGTATGCGATGACGCAATGAGCGCCTCGTTTTCATGGATTAATTTTCCCGTGGTATGTACGTGAGAAACCACATAGGCCGATTCACGTTCCATTTTCTTGTCTTCTGCTAGCTTATTGGGAGACGTGTTCTGATCCGGTTTTGCCTCAAGAATTTGCTTCTCCAAACGATACATGGTGACATCACTCAGGAGGTTAGATTAAAAAAAATCAATGGGAGAGGGGATTAAAAAAAAATAGCCGTATGGAACCGAAGGCGAACTCCGACGCGCCTGTGATTTTGCAGGTCGATTGCACGCGCATGTTCCTCGTCGGGCGGTGGACGCCGGATCAAAAAATCGTCATCCAATCTTGTAGTAATGGGTAATGCTCCAAATAGTGCAAACAGGCAACGTCAATTAGACTCAAATAAAATATTAAAATATTAATTGACTGAAAAAATAATCAATAGTGAGAGAGATGGGATCGGATAGAAGAAAAACAGTCGGCCATGGCCGCGCACGATCCAGCGCGTGTGAGCCTGACGAAGCACCTCCGATGTGGGGAATAACCTCTCGTGGAGGCTGGCAAGCTTGATCCGATTCAATCTCTCTCCCCATGTTGATCTTGGCCATGCGCACGTGACAGACCAGAATCTGATCTGGCTGCATGCGCCGGTCTTGTGAAACCGTATGAATCAATCTACTGCCGGCGTGAAAGACCACACAGGCTAGAGGATCCCGCCGGATTATCATTTCCATGCACCGCTTTTCTCACGGTGGACGCCAACTGTCGTGGTATTGCACGGTAGATGCTACTGGGGGTAGCTTACGTAGAGGGAGCAAGGCAACGTAGAAGAATCCATGAGCGAGATTGGCACACGATGTATCCAGGTTCACGTTCCCTCGGTGGAGGATCGCCGTCCTGTTGTCAATCTAGTATATGATCATAGATTGGTTTACAAGGGAGCCGCCGTAGGCAGAGGGAGAGACTAGATCTAATGAGACGTGGGAGAGGATGCCCCATGGGGGTGTCCCTGGTGGCTTTATATATGTAGTCACTTCGGGTTTACAAGTATTTTGTGGGATTTGTATTGAATTCGCCATCTTGGACCTCCAGTCGGTGCCACTCGTCTAGGTCCAGCATGCGCCAGTCTCCGTATTGGATGAGTCGACCCTCTCAGGGCTAGGTTTCAGTTGGTTCGATCCAGCTGGCGACTCCGCTTCGTGGGTATACCCCGATTGGTATTCCCCCATCATTTACGGAGAGGCTGACATGACGGACCCACCAGCCTGCAGTGTCCCTCTTAATTTTCTTCTAGCAATATTTCTTTGCGGAGAGGTTGAGTTGGCGGACCCATCAACCTACAACGTCCCTCTTAATTTTCTTCTAGAAATATTGCTTTATGGAGGCTGACATGGCGGCCCGCCATCCTGCAGCGTCCCTATTAATTTTCTTATAGCAAGTATTTCTTTACGCAGAGGCTGAAATGGTGGACCCACCTGCCTGCAGCGTCCCTCTGAATGCGCGGGTTTGAAAAAAAAAGTTAAGTACTTGTACATAGAGGCTGGCATCGGGGGCCCAATAACCAGGACATACTAGAGAGGCTGGCATGTGGGCTCTAGCAACAAGACCATACAGAACGGCCACATCTAGCTACGTAGCCAAGGTCAAAACAGCAGACTCAGCCAAAAAAAGTCCATCATGCACACGTTTCATTTATAGAGATATTGACATGTCATTAAATAAAAATATATTGACATTTGGGACCCACCAGCAAGACCTTATACACGTGGTGCCACATCGAGCAATGTTGCCAAGTTCCAAAGAGGGGGGCACGAGCGAGAAAATATTCTAGCATGTACATGTATCTTCCAATGAGAGACTAATATGGGGGACCCACCAGCCTGTATAAACGGTTGATGCATCAATCAACATTGCCAAGTTCGAAACACGGAGGCGCGAGCGTGAAAAATGTCAAGCATACACATGTTTATTCTAATGAAAGGCTGACACGGGACCCACTAGCCTATATAAACGGTGATGCATCGAGTAATGTTGCCAAGTTTGAAACACGGAGGCATGAGCGAGAAAAAAGTCCAACATGCACATGTTCTTCTAATAAAATGCTGACATGTGGGACCCCGGAGCGTAACCTAACCGCAGATTCGTCGAGCAATGCTATCTAGTTAGAACAGGGTAGCGCTAGAGAAGGCACGATTCTTCTAATGTGAGGCTGACATATGGGACCCACCAGCTGAATAAACGGCTGATGAAGCGAGCAATGCTATCAAGTTAACACAGAGGTGCGACCGAGGGCAAAAATTTCATCATACACACGTTTGTTCTAATAAAAGTATGATACGTGGTGCCCAGCTGCGTGATTATGCATCTGGCCGCGCTATCAAGTTCGGAACAGGATAGCGCGACCGAGGGCAAAAACCATCATACACACGTTTCTTCTAATGAGAGGATGACATGTGGGTCTAGTTGCGTGATTAAACGGCAGTGCAATCAAGTTCGAAATAAGGTAGCAGGAGCAAAGTAAAAAATTACAACATACACACGATTCTTCTAATGAGAGGCTGGCATATGGGACCCGGCATCGTGATTAATGGCAGATAGTTTGAGAAAAGTTATCGAGTTCAAATCATGGAGGCACGAGCCAAGGAAAAAAGTATCATGCACATGTTTCTTCTGATGTGAGGATGACATGTAGGGCCCAGCTACGTGATTAAACTGTAGATGCATCTAGCAACGCTATCAAGTTCGGAACATGATAGCGGGAGCGAAGGAAAAAATTCTGTCAATTCTTGTAATGAGATGGTGGCATGTGGGATCCAGCATCGTGATTAACGGAAGATAGATCAAGCAACGTTATCGAGTTTATATCAGGGAGGCATGAGCCAAGGAAAAAAATACATCATGCAAACGTTTCTTATGGTGTGAAGATGACATGTGGGACCTAGCAGCCTGATTAAACAATAGATGCATGAGAGATGCTATCAAGTTCGGAACTGGGAAGGAAAAAAATTCATCATACACACGATTCCTCTAATACGAGGCACACATACGGGAGCCAGCAGCTAGACTAAACGGAAGAGGCATCAAACAAGGTTATCGAGTTCAAATTAGGGAGGCACGTCCGAAAAGTTTGGTCCGCTATAGTCACTGATGTCCGGGACAGACACGCAAAAAAGTACTTCGGCGAGTCAACATCTCGCGAGAAAGCGTAAATCTTACTTCTACCACGCGCATGTCGATCTTCCTCCATGTTTTTAGCGGTTTCGTCGTAGTAGAGAGGCGCAAAACTAGAAAAAAAGTTTTACATCGGCCACGGTCAAGCCGAGATTTTTATCGCAGAAGAGGTGCCTTCTACGACGACCGACGGGCCTAGTCATTGCGGAAGGAAACATTTCTTATAATGAAATATTCTAATCCTAGTTCACGTGTACTACTATTGCATGTGTGTGCAGTTCTCTAGCTTTGTGCATGTTATTCATTATTAGCTCATGTATGCTTAATTATATGTCCAGTTGGCATATAGGTTATTTTTATTCAGTACATCGCATATTAAGAACTATGTCACCTATAGTGACTACTAGACCTTGAAAGCGCGCGTTGCCGCGCCCGTCCATATTGTCAAAACTAAATATAGAAATTGGAAAAGCTTAGACAATACAAACATTTGGTAGACTTTGAAAAGGTTATTGAGTTGATACAACTCATGAAACAAATTTTTATCAAGTCTACAATCACAATCACATAAATGCTTTTCGTTTTCACATTTTCTCCATATTACATCATGCAAAGGAGATGCATGGAAAGAGCAAAAGCATATAATATTCTTATGTCCTCTAAAGGCCACATATTCTACTCTTGAACATAGTTCAACAATTCAAATCTAATACGAAGGTCGTGTTCTCGAGAATTCAACTCTTGCGCCAATATAACTGGTCATCTTTCCAAATTTGTACAGACTAAACCATCAAATTCTAAAATCAACTGTTTGGGATATAAATACTATTATGATCGTGACAAGAAAGTGTTATAAAAGAACATTCATCAAACCTACATTCAGTCAAGGCGAGAGAAGAAAAATTCATCACTACAACAACCATGTGAAATGCCCCTCACAAATAAAGGGCTTCTCTTCTGCAAGAGCATACACATTTTCTAGAAAAAGGAATCAATGCAATTCTTTTTTTTTTGAAAAAAGAATCAATGCAATTCTTTAATAACACACGAAAAAGAAGTAAGAAATCTTTCCTTGAACAAGATGAACCGATGCAAGTGAAGCCCTATCCTACTAAAACATATGTGACCTTCCATACCTAATAATGTATACTCGAATTCTGGCGGACTGCCAGAGAACATTTATATCCTCTCGACTAAGTATCTATCCTTCAATGGTTAGTCAGTATCATTCAATACTTATACACATAGAAATCTATTATTTTTTGTAAGTTTGTTGTGAAGATATGTGGATTGTATCATCCTAGTTGCAGGTCAATAACAGTTTGCAAGTAGTAATATTTCTAGCAGGAGAATAATAAGTAAGTTGATAAATTGTAAGTATCTAACTGAAGATTCTAAAGCATTGATGAGAACTAATGCAAATTATTTTGGCTAAAGCTCAATGTCAATATAAAGTGCAACACTGAAACTACAAATGTCTAGAACGGAGCCCAAACCATCCTCTAACAAATATACAAAAATAATAACCACCATCAGAGAAATATGAGCACACCTGAAAATGAACCTGCAAGAATTAATTGCTGGACTGTTGTTTCTTGGGTTCCAGATCTTAACTTGGATTGCTATTTATGATAGACTCTGAGAGCCACTGATTTTTTAAAATAGCTCAGGGCCAAGTAGCAAAGATCATAGAAACCAATTTCCAGTAGATTAATAGCATGGAACATTATATACATATTTATTCGTACGTTAGCAATATCTTTAGAGTTTACCCCTGCACCTTATAGAAGGTAGGCTCAATTTTGCAAGATCAGCCTCATGACTTAAACTCAAGACAACTGATCCAGGTTTTTTACATACAACTTGCTTCCTAGATTACGCTTTGTCACTGTAAGAAGACAAAAAATCTGATAAACTAATGAAATTATGCATGCACATTTGATTTTATTCCATACAACTTGCTCCTGGAAATAGATGGGTTTAAATCCATTTAAACCATGCACGTTCTATTCCAAGGACAACCTAAAAGGATCATACTGAAAATAAGGTAAATAGAAATCATTGCAATAGAATAATCGGGGCAATGTTCTTTTTCTCATGGCAATTATTTCAGTGGACTTAAAAAGAAATTTGATAAGAGAACCTTGATGGCCAATGTAAAATTTACAGAAATCCAGCACATACAGAGCATTTTGTCGGTTCCCATGTGTGCAATTGCAGCAATAGTTGGTTTGGAAGCTAAAGGTAAAAATACACAACATTAATGCAGTCCTTTATTTTTCTCGCAAAATAAAAGCAGTTCTATTATTTAAATATGCTTGTAACTAATTTCCTACAAAGATATAATGTGTTGCCTCGATACCACGAAGAAACTCATCTAGAAGAATATAGGTAAAAAGAAATGGAGTATACATAAAAACTACTTACCCTCTTCTATTTTCCAGCAGTTTCATCAACCATTATTGGGTTTATGACATCATTTTCTTGTTTACTATCAGTGCCTATTTTTTTGGGTACCATAAAAATTAGTATGCCTTGTCTTGGTATCCTACATGGAAAAGAGCCTTCTCCACGGTAGCTGTTTAGAGTAGTGGCATCAAATGATGTGTTGGAAGCTATATAAACTGTGTGCATGAATGCTTAATATACCGTGGTTTGGAGAGGGGCATGCTGCATAACCTGAACATTAGAAGATATGTTCTTGTGAAGGATCATACCTGTTTGCACTTAATTTCTTCAGACTGCATTAAAAAATGACAATCAGAATATCCATCACACATACCAATTGTTGTAAACATCAGGAATACTTACAGTTGAAATCTTCCGTCTTAAGATTTTTAGCTGACCCACAGACTTGCCATAAAAAAAGGTACTGTCATGTCCGTCAGTACATCAATCTCAGCTTAATTGAATATTATGAGAGATTATCCTCAACGATTGAGATTCAAAATCAGAGAAAATGCAATCAGAAGAATAAATGTCATGTCAAGTATACCAATTGTTTTGGCTCCTGCTCAGATGTCCACCAATACACAATCTGTAAACTGAAGTAACAAAAATATTCTCACTGGAGATTATCACTCCCGTTACTGAAAATAATCAATAAATAAACATTGGCATCAGAGATTGCAGACGAACCAATGACTTAAAATGACTCAATTCCTCACGCACGGTAGTAGTCTAATATAACGGGTTGGCAAAATTAAATGGATAATCTGCCGAAAGTACAGGAAAACGCCAACTTCCTGTAATTTATTACGGGTTAGAGAAGAGAGCAATATGGTGTAATCTGTACAGCGATGATAGATTTGAGACTATGAAGATGAAGGGCGTCCAGAGGATTACCGTGGATTTGGCGAGGTTTCTGCGGACACCTATTATCGCTTCGGTGAGGAGAGGACAAGTGGCTGTCGGCTACGCCATATCCTCCCATTCATCGTCAGCTAGGCTCCTCGCCGTGGTCGCAATTGGCAAGACCTGGCGCTACCCCCGCCGTTAGGGTATGCCGGAGAAGCTTAGGCGCGGGCGTAGGAGGACTGGCGGCGCGGGCGGAGGAGATGTGGCGGCGCGGGCGGAATCGAGATGAGCATTGGCGGCGCAGCCGGAACCGAGAAGTGTTGACGGAGTTTTTTTTAGAACCAACAAGGTACCGCTTTGCTACGACGCTGCGTACATAAGGAAGGAAAGATTGCTTCGCTAGGCCCGTCAGTAATACACGAAGGCCCGAGACACGTCGGGATGCTCTACTAATTTTGCAGAATAGCATCCCAACAACGAAAACGAAGAGAGCGACGAAGCGAAAGGTCGCTGAGGACTTTTCGGGACAGACAGACAACTACAGGCCGTTAGATATGCTGATCTGACGGTTGAGAGGCTCAAATCGCTGTGGAAGGGTCCTGGTGGTTCCATTTTACTGTTTGTTAATAATAAGTATATATTACTTTTCTAATATATTATTATTAGTCGAGAATGTTAGACCGACCCTTATATATTACGAAAGCATGTGCCCCTTTCATAATTATCCCATATTTTACAAGTGCATTATTTATTGTTGAGGTGTGATTCCATATACCCCAAACTTTAGAAAGTTATGAACGTCCCAAAGGGTAGAATTTCCCCCGTACGTATTAGCGAGGGCGCGTGAGCGTAGACCTCCGAGGGGCCCAAAAGAACTCACCCTAAACCATGTAGACGGTGTTGCCATGTCAGCGGTCACGTGCAAATGTTGTATTCGAGTTTGACACAAATGTTTCCACGTCGCATCCACAGAATACCCACGTGCGGACGTGCTTAGGGCACACGTCCGGGCTTTGGCGGACAGTATGTAGATGGTCTAAATCTTTTTAATCACGATCATGCCCCCACATGCGAAGAGGTATCGGTCGACCTGAGACATCGATCTAATCTGTCTCCTTCTTTCCTTTCCTTTGGGGGTCGATTGAATCAGAAGTCTTTATTGTTTTACACATATTACTGCTATTTTGGTTACACACGTACCTTGATACACTTGTTGTCATACACTACCCTGAGTATAGATTCTGTAGTAATCCTTTTAGAGTAGATTGCTTAGTCATGCTCAATAATATTTAGGATCCTTGATCTTCCCTCTTTGGAGGAATTGGATGACCCTCGGGTCGCATATAACTTTTGAAACTTGTTGAGCTCGCTGAGATAGAAGTTACCGCTTCCTTCTACTATATTCTACTCTAGATGAAACTTATCGTCTAAAGACTGGCGCAGGCGACAGCTGGATCAAAGGAAGGAGCGATTGGCTGCCCTTCACTAGATGGAGGGAGAAATCTGTCATTTGTGCCACATGAGGGCCTAATAAGTCTTGGATTTGAAGATTGTGACCACCATATAACCACATGTTATAATGGGCATTGGCTTGGTTAAGTAGGTTATTCAGCCTTAGGTGTCGATGTCGTCATGCCGCTGATGAGGCGTCTGCCTATGGGGAGTCTTCGGCACAGATGGGGGACCGGTTTGGGGACATACTCTTAGTTCCGTGCGCCAGACCCGGTGGCCTCGTCACATCTTTGAGGGATCTAGCTAAAAGACCTTGCCACGATCTCGATCTGCCGGTATACCAAATGGTGTGTACTAAACCAGCGGCCACTGGTGGGCAAAAAGACGGGATTGTTTCATGTGGGAAAAGTGTAGAACCTCTGCAGAGTTAAAACTATTCTAATAGCTGTGTCCACCGTCATGGATGACACATGAATCCTTCTTGACATACAGGAACCTATCTTTCTATTTTCCTCTTTGCCTCTATCCTTCTCTTGGAATCTGATGAAGTAGATGAGTTGTTGAGGACAACCACAATGATGATAAACACCACATTGATGATAAAACATGTTTTTGTCCAAACCTGCTTTTATCAAAACTACTATCAATTGCAAATAAAATTGGCTTTTATGCAAAAGAACCATATGTTGGAAATATGCCCAAGAGGCAATAATAAAGTGGTTATTATCATATATTTATGTTTATGAGAAATGTTTACATCCCATGCTATAATTGTATTAATCGGAAACTTTAATACTTGTGTGATTTGTAAACATAAAAGAGTCCCTGGTAAAGCCTCTTGTCAAACTATCTTTTTGATTGATTGATGATCATGGTTTCCTAATCATGAACATTGGGTGTTATTAATAACAAGGTCATATCATTAGGAGAATGATGTGATGGACATACTCCTATAGTTAAGCATAGCATAAGATCAGTCATTTAAATAGTTCACTTGCTATAAGCTTTCAATACATAGTAACCTAAATCTTTCGACCATGAGCTCATGTTAATCACCATCACCGGATGGATACTTTGATGACATCAAACGTCACTTCATAACTGGGTGGTTATAAAGGTGGCATTGAGTATTTAGAAAGTATTTTTGAGGCACATGGATCAAGAGTGGGATTTGTCCATCCATATGACGGATAGATATACTCTAGGCCCTCTCGGTGGAATGTCATCCAATTGTCTTGCAAGCAAGTGACTGGTTGACGAGGGATCACATATCACAGGAATGAGTAAAGAGTACTTATCGGTAACGAGGTTGAACTAGGTATGCAGAGATACCAACGATCAAACCTTGGATAAGTGAAGTATCGTGAGACAAAGGGAAATTAATATCATATGTAAATGGTTCATTCGATCATGAAGTAATCATAGAAATATGTGGGAGCCATATGAATTTCCATATTCCTCTATAGGTTATTGATCGGAGAACAGTCTCGATCATGTCTGCATAATTCGCGAACCGTAGGGAGACACACTTAAGGATTCGATGTTGTTTAGTAAATATGGAATGTGAGTAAGAGACAGAATGTTGTTTGGAGTATCATATGGGATACGGGATATCACTAGGAGATCCGGAATGGTCCGAAGAATAAGATTCATATAAAGAAAGTAAAATTCCGGGGTTCAGGAATGGTTTCGGTGTTTTCACCGGAATGTTCTAGAAGGGTCTAGAAGGTCCATCACTCTAGAGTGGGAAGGGTACATGGATGTGTCATGACAAAGTGGAATGGTTGCATCATGTACTAGGTCACTTGGATGGGCAATGGGAAGAGAGAAATCAAACTCTAGTTTGAAAGTCAAACGCCAATTTGAAAAAGTCAAATCCCAACATGGTTGCCTAGTGGAGGTGGGGAAGGAATCCTACCTAAGGGAGGATTCCTCCCTCTTCCTTGATTCCAGCCACAAGGTGGAGTTTGGGGAGGACTCCCCTCCCTAAATCGCCCCTCCCTCTTATAAATAGAGGGGATGGGTGCCCCCTTGCCTCCCACAAGAAACCCTAAACTCTAGATCAGCTGCCCACACCCTCTCTAGTTGCAGCCG
Organism: Avena insularis; assembly: GCA_023614405.1. Lineage (NCBI taxonomy): Eukaryota > Viridiplantae > Streptophyta > Magnoliopsida > Poales > Poaceae > Avena > Avena insularis. Next base: position 322,986 of record JAJUPC010000369.1, on the reverse strand, counting down.
CTCTAGATCTCCTCTAAACAGCCGCCGTCTAGCTAATCCCTAGCCGTCGGCTACCTCCACCCCTTGGCCCTCTAAACTTTAGATCGCTGAGGCTCTCTCTACTCCACCATAACCGCTCCAGCTTAGGCGAAGCCCTGCGGGATTTCCCCTCTACTTCCGACACCACGCCATTGTGCTGCCGGAATCGCGAGGAGAGATCTACAACCTCCACTGCCTGCTGGAACAAGGGAGAGGAAGGTCTTCATCAAGTACCGAACATGTGTCCGACTGCGGGAGAACTGCCGGAACACGGCGCCGGAAGGATCGTCTACGTGATCTTGAGATCAGCAAGTGAACGACTACATCACCCACGAGAATACGATCTCGTTAACCGCTTTGGAATATTCTAGGGTTAGTACTCTATCAACTCGTTGCTAAAATCTAGTAGATAGATCTTTGCTTGTGTGTGTTCATGCGATAGAAATTTTTTGTTTTCCATGCTACGAACCCCTATAGTGGTATCAAAGCCGTGTCTATGCGTAGATCTGTTGCATGAGTAGAACACAATGGTTGTTGTGGGCATTGATGCTTTTGTTGTCGATTGTTTTTTGTATACTTTGCATTTTGCGGGATGGTGGGATGTAGCGGCCCGAGCTAATATTACATGACATCGTTCATGAGACTTGCTCGATTCTCAACATGCAACTTGTATTACATAAGTGGCTTTGCGGGTGTCTGTCTCTCCCACCATAGTGAAGATTCAATTTACAATGGGCACTTGAACATACTTATATCATCGTTGTGGTTCATGTTCGTAAGTTAGAATGATTCTTATGCGAAATCCCTAGCCACGTAAAACATGCAAAGAAAGATAAAAGGCGTCTAACTTGTTTTTGCAGGGCTTGTGTTGTGATGTGATATGGCCATGATTGTGATTATGTATGATGTATGCAATGATCCTTATTGTAGGTTGGCAACCAGAAGGAGCCTTATGGTTGTCTTTAAATTTCGTTTAAGACATGCGTGTCTATTATTCAAAGTAGTTGTAATAGTTGATGCTGGTGGACGACAACCATGGAGTGGCGCCATTGACCTTGACACCACACCGGTGATGATGGAGATCATGTTCGTGCTTGGAGATGGAGATTGAAGTCACAAGAAGAAAGGCCATATCATACCGCATATTATTAATTGCATGTGATGTTAATCCTTTTATGCATCTTGTATTGCTTAGATCGCGACGGTAGCATTATAAGATGTTCCCTCTCACAAAATATCAAGTAAATAAAGTGTTTGTCATTAGTAAGCACCGTTTCTAAGACTAGTTGTTTCAAAGCACCACGTGATGATCGGGTGTGATCGATTCTGCGTGTGCATACAACGGGATCAAGACAGATTTTCTCATGCGGAAACTAAGGTTAATCTTCACGAGCCTAGCATGTACAGACATGGTCTCAAAATACGGAATACCAAAAGGTAAAGCATGAGTCATATAGATGATATGATGAACATGATGATTGTTCTCCTTTGAAACTACATCATGTCACGAGATGATCAGACTTGGTGTAGTGGATTTGGTTCGTGTGCACTAAAACAATGTGAAGGATATTGTTTTGAGTGGGAGTTCAATAGCAATAGGATTAAAAGTTGAACATTATTTATCATAAATCAAATCAAAGTGAATTTGCATAGTTGTTGTAGTCATTGGCATCCGTTTACCACCTTACGCTTAGTTATTATTGAGATAATAGAACTATAGAATTCTGGTTAGTTACTTTATGAACTAATGTCGTATTGTTTTGAAGTGTTAATCTAAAGTTTAAAAGTCCTATTGCAAACTTTCAGTAAGTTCCGGTTACTCTGTGAAGTTTAATAATTGGTATTAAATCAAGAGTAACAATTCCAGTGTTAGTATATAAGTATCATATTTGTCTTCATGATTCTTGATATTCAAAAGATTGTTTTAATATCAAGGTTATCAGGGAGTTGAAAGAATTGTTCCAGAAACCATCATGTGTGGAAGATATTGCAATATCTGAAATGATGTTTTGGTTACAACATGATAGAGTATAATATGGCAAAGTTTATGTTCTCATATTTGATGAGAATTTGCAAGAGGTTGGAGACGCTAGTCGTCCTAATCCTCCAAAATGTTTTGGAGAACAACATTATACTCGCAGTTCACCGCTATATGCTAAAGTAGCTTGATCATGGAAATTACCATGATAAGGATGAATATAAGATATATGTAAAATGTTTACTACACTAAAAGATTACTAAATAATGGAATTCGAAAGAACACCAAACATTTGATGATGGTCTACTTCAAAGTGCAAGTCCAAAGATATTAGTATTTGACTATACACGCTTTGGATTATATGTCATGTGTATGGCGCCACTATTGATGTTGATAGATTCTTTTGAAAGGAAAAGAAAATGCTAAAAGAGAAATCCAAGAAATATTTGGCAGAAAAGAAAAGACTAGAATTTTTTGGCTTAGGTATATAGATGATATACATGTTATGGTTGTATTTTTTGCTTGTTAAACAATATAGTTATTGAGTATTGGATACTGAATTTGTTGATGTGAAACGTCATACGAAACAACACAATTCATGAACTGCAATGGCCTAAGTAACTAGCAATAGAATATATAATGATGTTCATCGATAACAAATAAAGTGTTGATGTGTTTCTCGTTGACATCAAAGCTTGCTTTCAAGATTTGTTTTATATGGTATTATGAGAACAAAAGGGTTGTTCAAATAATTTCCTTAATCCATAAAAGATGGATGATTTACAAATCTTGTTGGATAAATCACATCCATAAAACTAGTGCTAAAAATGTCGAAAGACAATTCATTAAAAAGATCACTTGGGAAGTGACATCGTCGTTTAAATTATATTGGAAAGAAAACATGAAGAAACTCCATTTGGATGGATTTTGGAGTCTTTTGATTTTTGATCAAATGACGCTTGTGAAACTTTCCTAGAGATAATTAAAAACTTTGTTCATAGGCCAAAAGTGAACGAATGACTTGTTTATTGGAACTTGTACATATAGATGTATGAAGCCCATTATGTGTAGTCGAGAGAGATGGATTTCAACTTCATATGCTTTATCCAAAAATTTGAGTGAATATATGAAGTGTGAAACATTGAAAAGTTCGAAGACTTTCAAGATGAAGTGCAAACTCAATGTAACAAGAAAATAAAGAATTTATGATAGGATCATAAAGGGAGATATTTAAGTTACAAGTTTAGCATAACACCTAAAATTTGAGGAATCGTTCCATGGATTTATGTTTCCTGAAACACCATATGAGTATGGAGTGTTCGAAATATGTAATAAAGCCTTGTTTGACATGGTAATATCAAAGGTGTGTGAGTTATAAAAATGCTATTTTATTTTAAAGATTAAAGCTTTACGAACTACCGCTTTTACACTAAAAAGAGTTCCATCATGATCCGTTGAAATGACACCATATGAGTTATGGTTTGGGGTAAAATCCAAGTTGTCCTTTCTTAAACATTGGTATGCTATGCATAAGTAAATGTTTACAACCAAAATCGGATGATCATGTATTTGTAGGTTATTGCGGATAACGATTGAGTATTCCTCCATAACACCAAAGACAACAGTGTTTGTCGCTTAGAACGTCAAGTTTCCTAAGAAGGAATTTTTGTGAAAAGTTAAGTGGGAGGACAATAGAACTTTGATAAGGTTAAGAGAACCTTAGCTATATGTGCAGAGTTGCGCAGCACCAGAACGTTTCTCAGAGGTAGCAAAAAATGCGCATGGCTCACTTGTCTCAAAGGTTGTGGTCATGGAGGTCTAAGTTTCTATTGAACCAAGGAGGTCGGGTAAACAATCAAATACTAAGATTTGAGAGTAAATCATTGTTTTTTAACAATGATGAACTGACTATATGCAAAGAAGCGATGATGGGCCCTGACTCCATCATATGGCTTTAAGCCATAGAATCCGTGATAGTTCCATACACGAGAGATCAAGCTTTAAACTTGGAAGACCCTCTGGAAAGGTGTAAAACCTTACAGTCATATTTGGATCTACAAAGAAATAGACATGGATATTTCACATCTATGAAATAGTAGACATGTTGGGAAAAGAGTTTACGACAACGTTCAAAGGTTGACTATGACAAGATTTGATCTTTCATAGCGATATTTAGTCTAGACTGATTAATATAGCAACCACTACATATAATTTTTTTATATGGTAGTTGAACAAACAAAAAAAGTTCTTCTAATAGAATTGTTACCTAGGACGTGTACCTGACACGATCCAAAGGGTTTTGTTAATTCAAAGTATGCTAAAAGCGTATGCAAACTTGAATGGTTGAAGTAAGCATCACGGAGTTGGAATCTTCACCGTGATGAAACTATTAAAATGTTTAATTTCATCGAAGACGATGAAGATGCTTGCATTTGCAAGAAATTAAGTGGTAGTGCTAAGACATATTTCTAATACATTATGTGAAAGACATATTGTTGATTGGAAATGATGTATCTTTTATTAACACAAGTTAAGAATTTCATCTCAATGAAAGACTTAGGCAAAACCCGAATGTTTGGCATCAATATATATATGGATAGATTGCCAAATGTACATAGATAAAATATTGAATGAGTTCAATATGGAAATGACAAGAAAGGTTCTTGCCACACAGAAAGGATTAAATCTAAATTCAAGTGTATCGACACTTGGTGAGTAAAACAAAGATTCAAGTATTTTTGATATTTTATGAATGAAATCACAAAGAGCATTTTTCAATCAAACTGTGATATGTACACATCCAGATATGTCCTATACTCTAAATATTATGAGCATATACCAGAATGATTTATAAAGATGATCATTGGACAATAGTAAGGATATTCTTATGATATTTTAGAAGATCTAAGAGTATATTATTTTTGTAGAGGTGACAAATAGATGGTTAGTTCGTTGTAAAAGTACTACATTGATACTAGTTTTGTCACAAAATATAAATTAAGTTTATCTCAATCTAAACTAAGGGTGGCACAATATGATGGAAAGTAAGTTCCATAATGGATTTGGATGAGTTCCAAAGTTAAGACATTGTGAAAAATATTACAACAAAAGACTAAATATATGACTGCTATTATAGCAGCAAAAGAGGGAATTTGTGTAAAGTAGTTTTTTATCAAACTAGGTGTGGTTCACAGTGGGATAGTTCTATATATTGTACGACAATATTATCAACATGTTTTAACCCCAAGGAACTAAAGGTATCATCAAAGGACCAAATTAATACAAAGTCATCTTATTAGAGAATGAGTGATGTGTAGAGATTCAAAGACATGCAATTACACACCGACCTGAAAGTGTCGGATCCGAAGATCAGTTGACCACTAGCAATCATATAAATACAACACCGAAAAGCCATATGTGTTGAATGCATAAAGGTTTGAAACTATATTATTGACTCTAGTGCAAGTGGGAGACTGTTGGAGATATGCCCAAGAGTCAATAATAAAGTGGTTATTATCATATCTTTATGTTTATGATAAATGTTTATATCCCATGATATAATTGTATTAATAAGAAACTTTAATACTTGTGTGATTTGTAAACATAAAAGAGTCCCTAGTAAAGCCTCTTGTTACACTAGCTTGTTGATTGATTGATGATCATGGTTTCCTGATCATGAACATTGAATGTTATTAATAACAAGGTCATATCATTAGGAGAATGATGTGATGGACATACTCCTATAGTTAAGCATAGCATAAGATCAAGTCATTTAAATAGTTCACTTGCTATAAGCTTTCAATACATAGTAACCTAAATCCCTCGACCATGAGATCAAGTTAATCACCATCACCGGATGAATACTTTGATGACATCAAATGCCACTTTGTAACTGGGTGGTTATAAAGGTGGCATTGAGTATTCAGAAAGTATGTTTTGAGGCACATGGATCAAGAGTGGGATTTGTCCATCCATATGACGGATCGATATACTCTGGGCCCTCTCGGTGAAATGCCATCCAATTATCTTGGAAAGCATTTGTTTGGCTCACAAGGGATCACATATCATAGGAACGAGTAAAGAGTACTTATCGGTAACGAGGATAAACTAGGTATGCAGAGATACCGACGATCAAACCTCGGATAAGTGAAGTATCATGAGATTAAGGGAAATTCGTATCATATGTAAATGGTTCATCCGATCATGAAGTAATCGTAGAAATATGTGGGAGCCATATGAATTTCCAGATTCCTCTATTGGTTATTGATCAGAGAAGAGTCTCGATCATGTCTGCATAATTCGTGAACCGTAGGGAGACACACTTAAGGAGTCGATGTTGTTTAGTATATATGGAATGTGAGTAAGGCGAATGTTGTTTGGAGTCTCATATGGGAATCGGGATATCACGAGGAGATCCGGAATGGTCCAGAGAATAAGATTCATATAAGGAAAGTCCAATTCCGGGGTTCAGGAATGGTTTCGTTGTTTTCACTAGAATGTTCTAGAAGGGTCTAGAAGGTCCATCACTCCGGAGTGGGAAGGGTACATGGATGTTTCATGACAAAGTGGAATGGTTGCATCATGTACTAGGTAACTTGGCTGGGCAATGGGAAGAGAGAAATCAAACTCTATTTTGAAAGTCAAACGCCAATTTGAAAAAGTGAAATCCCAACATGGTTGCCTAGTGGAGGGAGGGAAGGAATCCTACCTAAGGGAGGATTCCTCCATCTTCCTTGCCGCCGGCCACAAGGTGAAGTTTGGGGAGGACTCCCCTCCCAAAACCGCCTCTCCCTCTCATAAATAGTGGGGAGGGGCGCCCCCTTGCCTCCCACAAGAAACCCTAAACTCTAGATCGGCTGCCCCCCTCTCTAGTTGCAGCCACTCTAGATCTCTAAACAGCCGCCGTCTAGCTATCCCTAGCCGCCGGCTACCTCCACCCCTCGGCCCTCTAAACTCTAGATCTCCGAGGCTCTCTCTACTCCACCATACCCACTCCGGCTTAGGCGAAGACCTTTGGGATTTCCCCTCTACTTCCGACACCACGCAGTCGTTCTGCTGGAATCGCGAGGAGAGATCTACAACCTTGGTACCTGCTGGAACAAGGGAGAGGAAGGCCTTCATAGAGTACCTAACATGTGACCGACTGCGGGAGCGCTACCGGAACGCGGTGCTGGAAGGATCTTCTACGCGATCTTGAGATCGTCAAGTGAACGACTACATCATCCACGAGAATTCGATCTCGTTAACCACTTTGGAATCATCGAGGGTTAGAACTCTATCGACTCGTTGCTATAATCTAGTAGATAGATCTTGGCTTGTGTGTGTTCATGCGATAGATTTTTTTGTTTTCCATGCTACGAAGCCCTACACCATATGTCCTCCACATAATGCCACATGTAGTTATATCAGGTTTTGCATAAGGGGTATGTTGAGTACTTTATGTACTCATGGCAATACTTCTGTTGAAATTTAGAATACTATGAAGGGGAGGACTACGACTACTATGATGATGCTGAGGAGTGAGGTATTGTGGACTACATAGACTGCCTGTGGATGAGATGGAGTCACTGAGCATTTTATTTCTGTTGTGTTTCTGGTTGTAATAAATGTCACAAGACATTATACTATGTGGCTATTACTATTCAAACTTTGTAATAATTACTTTTTGAATGTTATGCAATGGTATTTATTTCGCTATGTCATCAACTTGATATTGGGATTAACGAGATGCACAGGAGGTCTAGAGGTTAAATTCCAGTCCTCAAAGAAGTGGTATCAGAGCCGACGTTGACTAAGTCGCGTGGCCTTAGTTAGAATGGAAAGATCTAGTATGTGCTTTATACTAAAGCTATATGTTACAAATAAAAATATGTTTCCTTCATGTAACTTCTCTATCTTATTTTGGCTTTTACAAATTTTGATACTGATCATACTTTTCTTATTCAAATATTCATAGATGGCCATTTTCTTGACCCGTAGGATTGAAGAGTTCGGTAACCTAGGACAGGAGTCTCATGACATGCTCACACAGTTAGGTTATGAGGGCGACCCAGAGGCTACTGGACATACCAGACAGTCACTTTGGATTGTGGAATACATGAGAGTCACTCTAGTGGTGTACCCTAGTATAACCTCACCTGGATGTCGTGATAGGCTTAGAGGATACATGTTCAGTGTGATCGGAGAGGACTTCACATAGGGCACCATTGCCACCGTCCTCGAGGCACTACATAAGTTGGCATGGGATTACAGGGAGAAGCTTTATGACACTCCATTTCATTACTTCGCCTGCTAGAACGATGGAGGACAGCTATGCCAAGACGAGAGGTACCGTCGGGGGGAGGATGATCACATGATCATTCACATGGCACCACTGAATTTCAGACTAGAACGTTAGTTGGTCATCACCACAAGGATGCTAGATGAAGCAATTCTCCATAGCCACCACTACTAGGATCAAATCGGCACTCTGCGGGAGAAACTCGCAGATGCCAACAAATATTTGGCCGCGACTAATGCTGCTCGTGACGCTGATGAAGCCCCTTGTGACATTACTGAAGCTACCATGTAGGACGCCATCATAGCGGTACAGGAGAACGGGGCCTCTACACCAACCGCACTGGCGGTCTATGGCGGCGAAGGACAAAGACCGGAACCACAGCAACCTGCACCTCTCGCACCACATAGGATCTGGAACCATCCACATATGATGGTCACTCAGACGAAGAAGAGCCTTCGTGCACAGAAGCATCGCCTATCGCGATGTCGTATCTCACTTTGTCGTCGCCGCCATCTGCGCAACAGGATTTACCTGACACTTCCTAGGAAGAAACAGAGCCACAAGATCGAGTTTCAGCTAGCTCAGAAGAGGAGTCCGCAGTTGAGCCTGTCGGCCTGTAGGCATGCGAACAGTGGAACAGCAACATGCAAAGAAAAGAAAATCTGAAGTTCCTAGCTACACGGACGAGTACTAGTACTATAGGGACCATGAGAGAATACCTTTGTTTAGTTTAATATCCAATGAGTGAGAGATATGTTAGCTATTTTCTTGTATTCGTGCGTGTGTGTGCAGACTATACCAATCGGTACGTTATGGCATTAAATCATTATTGTTAAGTTTGAACCATCGTGTGTGCTTATTTGAATCATCGTGTGCAAGCTTTGGAAATTATGGCTTTTGGATTGGAATTTTTTTGTTGTCCTATTTGTCTCTCTGCCATATTTGAAAATAATTGGTGTTGGGTTAGTCAATATTCCCTCTTATTTAATCCTAATTTAAACGACAACATGATGAATGCCAATAGAGGTCGTGGTTGTAGAGGACGTGGACGTAGACGCCGTCGTGGACCATCTTTCTAGGAGAACTTCGCCGAAGGTGAAGTCCATGATACTGATACGGGCACTGAGGATGAGGGGAACCCGCCGCCGCCACCGGACATGATGCAAGTGATGCTGATGCAAACCCAGTTATTGCAGCAGATGGCCGCTAATTTGGCGAACCAGAACCAGAATCACAACCAAAACTAACCACCGCCATAGTCCAAGCTAGCGGAGCTCATGAGGACAAAGCCACCGATGTTTGTAGGGTCGGCGGACCCTATTGAGGCTGATGCTTGGCTGAAGGACATTGTCGGAAGCTGTCAAGGTATTGCCGACGAGTACACCATGGAGGGGTCCTCACAGTGCGTGTTTAGAGACGTGGGGTAAGGCGGACGGTTGACGGGTACGAGGTAACACAGCTTACCCAGGTTCAGATCCCACAACAGTGACAGAATCCTACTCCTGCTATAAATCACTATAAGGGCAATACGCCGAGTTACAAAGATAGGTTCGCTGTGCGAGGTTGTCTGAATCGATGCCCTAAAGGCTCCCATAGGCCCGACTTATATAGTCACCAGGTCCTAGGGTTACAGGGAAAAGTCCTAGCCGAACAGGTTACAGAGTCCTACACCGTCTATTACTAGTATTGTGTATCTTACACTCCAAGGCTCCGGGTACGCTGGTGACTCCACCGTAGCCTTCCTTTATTCGGCATGGGCCTCCCTTCTAGATCCACCTAACTAGGCCGCCCAGCAGGCCATAGGCCATGCTACCGACTATGGGCCACCCGGGTTAGTCGGATAAGAGACATGTTATGGGGATACCCATATAGCATATCCCCAACAGTAGCCCCCGGAGAACTCCAAGATCTTGGGCCGTCTTGCCTCTTCACGTGGAATGCTCCGTCTAGATGGATGTCGGCAAATCGCCAAGCAATATCTTGTAGTCCTCCCAAAGAACCCTACAAGGTTTTCTCCGTCTTCGATTTGTAAGCCGGAGAAATGCTGAATCTTCCATCGTACTCTTCCGTAGTCGAATTAAATCCGTCCATGCCGGAATCTTCGATGTGACGGCTCATCTACCCATGTCAGCTAGGACGACGTAGGATTAGGTCAGCGATGCCTCGTAACTCACACATGCAGAGAACGCAATCATATCCGATTTTCCTGCGCGAGCGATACGAACCGTTTGCGGCGGCGGTTGGAGACATGGCAAAATTACCGCGCACGTTCACAAACACGTCGTCTACGCGGCAACCGTCCGATTAGCTGCACGAATCTTGACGCAGAGTATGATAAATAGTAACCGTGGTACACTTTCCACTTTTTACCTCATTCCTCTCGCGTCATCGTCTTCTTCCTCTAGCCGCACGCCTCCTCGAGCTCTCCAGGAGAAACCTCGAAAACCCTAGCTTTCATCTGCGTCAGTCGCATCCTTCCAACACTCCATGGCCAGCAGCAGCTCCTCTCCATCGATGGCGGCGTCGAGCGAAGCCGGCGAGCTCCATCATCGTGCCCCCAGAGGGCCTGGTCATCCCCGCATCGGCAGTGATCGAAACCACCGGCGGCGACCATAATCTGGCGGCGCTAGAACCACTGGAAGAAGAGCCAGACTCGCACAAAGGATCGGGCTGGACATCACCGATCCGCGACATCCAAGAGGTGGTCGCCAAAGGCTACCTTCCGACGGAGGAGGGTCTCGCTGGCGGCCAGCCCGGCGAGGTGACACCTTCTCCCAAGCCGAGAAAAGGTGTACCTCAAGGCTCAGCACGCTGTGGCGCTTTTGCCCATCTCCCACTTCTTTCTCTCCGTCTTGAACCACTACAGGGTCCAACCCCACAACCTCTCCCCCAATAGCATCTTAGTGCTTAGCAACTTCGTGACACTTTGCTAGGGTTACCTAGGGATTAGGCCTAGGTTAGACTTGTTCGTGTACTTCTTCACTATTAAACGTGAAGCCATACATAGTAAAGAGGAGCTTAGGAACTGCGGCACCATAAGCTTTAAGATTCGACCTAGCCGGCGGTTCACCGACATCGTCGGCCACGAGTCCTGCAAAAACTGGCAACAAACGTACTTCTACGGCCCCGACATTCCTTTGGCGGGCCGAGAAGTAACGTACCCAGACTTCGCGGATGGAGCCGCCGCTGAAGTTTCCACGTGGAGATCCCATGCCTCCCTTCTCTCCGACCTCGACGCTTCTCGCGCAATAAGGCGGATCGAATGGTTCGTAGAGACGGATTTGACCGGCTTGGACCTAGCCATGTGCTGGTTCATTAGGCGAATCCAACCTCTGCAGCACCGCGCGAAGTTCATGCACGAGTATACCAGTGATCGAAGGGACACCCTCCGGATCTCCGTGGATAACTTCTCGAGCGACTTCGTCAAGCTTCGCCTGAAGGACATCGTCAAGGTGAAGGATAAGAAGCGTGGCTTCACCATCACCTACGACATGTTCGTAGACGGCAAGTGCCCAAAGGTAGATATTTATTTTCCGTGTACGACATATGCTCCAGTTTCTCCGTCTTGCCAACACCATCTTATCTAACACGGTGATTTCTTACTTAACAGCTTAGCGATCTAGATGAGGACAACATGGCTGCCCAAATCTACGATCCAAAGATGAAGAAAGTCACGGTCGTGTCCGACGACGATGTCCCATTGGCGCGAAAGCGGAAGAGCTCCACCTCTGACGCTGCCGACGGAGGCAAGAAGAAGAAGACGGAGAGTGGAGCCTCCAAAAAGACTACCGCCGCCCTGGAGGCGGAAAAGAGAAAAGCCATCGGGATTTTTGCCAAAGCACCCCCCTAGTGTAAGCTTCTCATTCTCCGACATTGCCTATCTGTCTGTTTTGTTCCAGTACTTATCCATTTTGCACGTCTCACGAAGAAAGCCACGACCAGCCTCAAGAAGACCGCCAAAACTTTGGGGGCTTCTAGAAATATCAAGGACATGCTGCATCACGACTCCTCCCCCGCCATCGCCCCTGCTACTCTTGCCGTCAAGCCTTCCTCTTCTCTGACAAGCTCTCAAGCCCAGGAGGCACCAGGCCCTTCCTCCATGGAAGTGGATTCTGGCGCCTCTACCGAACTCGCTGTTGTCGGCGAGCAGGCGACGCAGGAGAGCACTGCTCTATAAATGGCTGAAGCTCTGGCTAAGGATGCCATCGGTGGAGGCAAGGTGATAGTGGGAGCTGGTACCTCTGCCGAAGGCGGCGCCCCCGCTCCCCAGAAGCCCTTCGAGTTCCCGAAGATAGTTTACCCAGCGCTCACGCCGAGTAACACGACTCTGGTTCCTGGAGGAGTGTCGTCGTCTCCGACGTGCGGTATTGAGGAGCTTCTCCGACAAGCGGATATCTTGCAAGGAAATAGCATCTCCTTTGGCAAGCTGCTAGTCGAGAGCGCTACAAACCTCAAGATTATTACACTTGTAAGTTTTACTTTGCCTTTTGCATTTCATATGAGTATCCCACTGTAGCCCCCGAGGATGTAGACGGAAAACCATAGGTCTTTACATCTATATGCTCTAAGAGTGACTAAGTTAGAAAGAACTCTCACTGTAGCCCCCAAGCATTTAGATGGAACAAACTATTCCGACTAGATGCTTTAAGAGTATCAAACACATTGTTTATAGTTTTCAATACTGTAGCCCCCAAGCTTCTAGTTGTAACTGAATGAGTTCCGACTAGATGCTTAAAGAAAAGCTAAGCATTTTCTGAGTTAAAACTTTATACTGTAGCCCCCAAGCTTCTAATCGAGAACTGAAGTAGCTCCGACTAGATGCTTAAAGAAAAGCAAAGCATATTGCTAAGTTAAAAAACTCTCGCTGTAGCCCCCGAGTGTCTAGGTGGAAAAATTCCGACTAGATGCTCCAAGTAGACTAAACAACAGTTTAACTTTTTTCCTTTGTTCCACAGAACGAGAATGCTCGGAGGGGCATGGCCAACGACAAGTACCATAAGATGCACGCAGATCTTGAAGCCTAAAAGGGTAAAGCTGCCATCTTGAAGGAACAGATCATCAAAAACAAGAGTCTATTTTCTTTTTTGCGCATTCCGTCTTGGTTTTATGCCTTTAATATCCGAGTACCCACTATGTACTTTGCTTTCTCCGACTTTGCAGAACATGTTGCCAAGGCCAAGGATATTGTCGAGCAGTCCAAGCACATCCAGCAGCTAGACAGCGAGAACAAGATCCTTAAAAAGGAGAGGGAAGAAATGCTGAAAATGCTTGAGGATTCCATGAAGGCCCTGTAGGAATCCGCCTCCCCGCGGAAATCAATCGCTTGAAGGAGTAGCAAGCTGCTGATGAGAAAAACCATCGCCATGGCGAGGCATATAAGCTCCTCCACCAAGAGAAAGAATCCCTGGCGGACACCCTCTGGCAGGCCAATGCCAGCATTTTCAGTAAGATTTCTCCGCCTTGTATTTCTGCAGTCTGGATACTTGGAATTATTGAACTCATGTGATCCTTGTCGGAATTTGCAGCTCCTATGGGTTCAACCAGATCGCCTCCTCTGGCCAAGGAATGCATGGTTCTTGTTGGCAACTTTATCAACACCGCCATCACCCAAGCCAAAGAGATCGCCAAGCCCCTCCAGATACACATCAAGGCCTCGGACTCCATGGCGAAGTACTCGGAGATTCTGCGCCGATTCCCCGAGCGTAACACAAGCTAGAAAGCTTCATGTGCACGGGTTGGCGCAAGGATGGCGCTATCTATGGTGAAGGCACACTACGAATATGCCGACATCGACACGGTGACCTCTGGCATCCCCGACGTTGATGATGACGGCAAAGAAATTGATCACGAAGCCATCTTGTCATCACTCGCGGGTTATGACACCAGAGTTGCCGAGTTGGTGGATATCAACGTCTTCGTGCCCATGAACACCATCGACGGCGTCAACCAAGACTCCTCCGAGTCTCACCAAAGTGCCGATGCTGAGGGTTGTTTCGTGCCCAAAGAATAAAAAACACTTTGTAATATTTGTTTCCCCTTTGGTATATGCACGGAAAAAACTTGATGATGTAACTTAAGGTGGAAAACAATGGTTGTAATTTCCTGCTACTTAAGAACTTAGTTCCCAGCATGCATATATATTTTTAAGCAAGTGCTGGCTTATCCATTACTTTGGTTCTTATGCTTGACTTTTCGTGAGTCGGAAGACTCGTTGTCGGAACCATGCGCTTAGGTGATGATGCCCAATGGCACCGTCAATAACCTAAGCACAAAATCGCCGACAGTAAGTGCCGAAAGTCACTACTCCAGAATCCACATAAAAACGACAAAGAACGTGTAGACCAGAAAACTTAAGCTAACGCCCGTAGGCGGAATTTTCACAAGTGCAAATGCAAAGCTTGTGCATAAAGGTTTTACATGATCCAAAAATGAACACTAAAGGAGGTAAAAGACTCAGAAATATGAGTGAACCAAAGAGATTTATTTCATTGATCATATAAGAGATACACAATTAGATAAAAAATGCTAAGTGTAAAAAGGTCGTAGCTGTGCTATGTTCCATGGCCGATCAAGTTCCGGGAAGTCATCATCCGGGTCATGTTGCTTACGCTTATGATCCTCGTTGGGTCTATCCTTTAGTTCACGATTGTCAACAAGGTAGTAAGACCCATTGAGCAACGCCTTGCTTATGATGAACGGTCCTTCCCATGGCAGGGATAATTTGTGTGACTTCTTCTGCTTAAGTCGGAGCACCAAATCCCCCTCTTTAAACGAGCGATGCCGAACGCGACGACTATGGTAGCTATGTAGCTTCTGCTGGTAGATGGAGGATCTTTGTCATGCCAAAACGCGCTCCTCGAGAAGGTACACATCTAGGCGTCTGGATTCTTCAGCGTCATTCTCGTCGTAGGCGGCAACTCTTGGTGCATCGTGGAGGATGTCGGAGGGCAGGATGGCTTCTGCTCCATATACCATGAAGTAAGGTGTGTAGCCGGTAGATCTGTTGGGTGTAGTTCGTAAACTCCACAACACAGATGGCAATTCTTCCGCCCAGGCTCCAGATGCTCTATGTAGCGGTGCCTCAAGCGTGGCTTGATTCCCTGCAGAATTAATCCATTGGCTCGCTCAACCTGACCATTGGATTGTGGGTGTGCCACAGATGCAAGGTCAAGTCGGATGCCTTTCTCCCAGCAATATGCCTCCACTTCTCCGAGTGATAAATTGCTGCCGTTGTCGGTGATAATGCTATGTGGGAGACCAAATCTCACCACTAGATCTCGGACGAACCTTAGGACAGTTGCCCCATCAAGCTTTCTAATGGGTTTAGCTTCTATCCATTTAGTGAATTTGTCAACTACTACAAGCAGATGCGTAAATCCACAAGGTACCGTCTGTAACGGTCCCACCATGTCCAGCCCCCAGACCGCAAACAGCCAAGTTATTGGTATTGTTCGCAATTCTTCAGTAGGAACATGTGGTTGTCGGGCATAATACTGGCATCCCATGCATGTCTCAACCAGCTTGTCGGCATCCGCCTTTGCGGTCAGCTAGTAGAATCCTTGACGGAAGGCTTTCGCGACCAACGATCAAGGGGCGGCGTGATGCCCGCAATCTCCGAGATGGATTTCGCGTAGGATTTCCATACCTTCTAGCTGGGAAACAAACTTTAGGTATACACCAGTAGTGCTTCTTTTATAGAGTTGCCCATTGATTATGGTATAACCCTTTGCTCGTCGTACTATTTGCCGTCTTTCGACTTCGTCGTCGGGTAGAGTTTCGTGTTCGAGATATTCCATGAATGGTTTTGTCCAAGCCAGAGGGACCTTAGTCACCATGTTGACGAAAGAGTCAGCTCTATCCGGGTTGTCGATGTCGGCGCCCTTCACGGATGGTGTGCGTAGATGCTCTAGGAAAACTCCGGGCGGAATTCGCTTGCGCCCTGATCCAAGCTTAGACAGCAGATCAGCCGCCTCGTTTTGCTCCCTAGGCACATACATGACTTCATAGCCCAAGAAGCTCTTGGCTATCTCATCCACTTCGTCTCGATATGCCGCCATCATAGGGTTCCGCGCATTCCAGGTGC
Source organism: Avena insularis (assembly GCA_023614405.1). Classification (NCBI taxonomy): domain Eukaryota; kingdom Viridiplantae; phylum Streptophyta; class Magnoliopsida; order Poales; family Poaceae; genus Avena; species Avena insularis. The sequence goes on along the minus strand of JAJUPC010000369.1, from coordinate 306,627 downwards.
CAGCGACCTGCTGGGAAACCAAGTCGGAATCTCCACAGCAAACTATGCTTGATGCCAATATTCTTGGCTACACGTAGTCCGTGAATGAGTGCTTTATACTCCGCCATGTTGTTTGTAGCCTCGAAGTGGATCTGCAGAACGTAGTGTAGCTTGTCTCCTGTTGGTGACTGTAGCAATACACCATCCCCCGAGCCGTTGAGCAGCTTTGATCCGTCAAAGTGCATCACCCAGTACTCTGGTTCTAGCAACATAGTAGCATATGGCATCTCCGTCCAATCTGCAACAAAATCCGCCAAGGCTTGTGACTTGATAGCGTCACGTCTCTTGTAAGTGATCTCGAAGGCGGCAAGTTCAATGCCCCACTTCGCGACCCTTCCTATAGCATCGCTATTGTTGATGATGTCGGACAATGGGGTCTTGCTTACCACTGTGATTGGGTGCTCCTGAAAGTAATGCCTCAGCTTCCGAGAAGCAAGGAATACTCCATAAGCTATCTTTTGGTAGTGCGGGTAACGCTGCTTGGATTCCGTCAAGACCTCGCTCACATAGTAAACTGGTCGTTGAACTCCATGCTCATAGCTTGGTTCCTTCCGCTCTACCACGACGATGATGCTGATAACCCGGTTGGTTGTCGCCATGTAAATTAATAGGGGCTCTCTAGGCTCGGGTGCTGCAAGGATGGGCGCTGAGGAAAGAATCTCCTTGAGCTGCTTCAATGCAGCATTTGCTTCGTCCATCCACGTGAATTTGTCCGCCTTCTTCAGCAACTTGTACAGCGGCAGACAAACCGACTAACTGCTGCAACACAACATGTTAGTCATTGAATGTCCTTTAGGCATGTCGGACGGTTTATGTTCAAGATGGCCTTGATTTTCTCCGGGTTGACCTCGATTCCACGCTGGGAAACGATGAAGCCCAACAATTTGCCGGCTGGAATACTGTAACTACCTCGGTGAATTACGCTCTTAGTTACAAGCCTGGATGAGCGGAAATGGTTAAAATAGTACAGTGGGGCCCAAATGCCACTCACAGGTAGACCTTGCGGCCGTCCTAACCATTTCCAAACATCGGGACAAGAACGAGCGGCGTAATCGGCAGGCGAAGGGATCAACTACATACACAAATGAGTATGTATGCAAGCCACCATACAACAGTCCTCAGAGCCATTCCATCTAAAAGAAATAGAAATATTGCAACGCCATACGGCAAGATCCAAATATCCTAGATAGATATAATAGTTTAGGATATCTCCTCATACATCAAACATCAGAGCATTAGGCGGAAGCGGAAAACAAGATTCGAGTACGGATAAGAAGCAAATCGGCATAAGATGCCCCATAAATAAACACATCCCGCCCACAGATCTCACGGATCCCCGTTCCCGGAATCTCTACACCGAATGATCGTTGCCCACATCGTCCGTCTCCTCCACCCAGTATCCATCTTGCGAGTTTACCTGTTCATCTGAATCAAACAATTTATCGTGTGAGACCCTAGGGGTACTCAGCAAGTCTTTATGCCTCTAAAGGGGACACAACCTGGGGTGACGCAATTGCAGCAAAAGATAATACCTAACAATTCTATAGATACTCGCTAACCATCCGCCTAACCAAAGATAGACGGATGTCCGTGAATTAATGACAACAGTTATAACGGTAATATTAACAGATCCATCCTCCTCCTCGCTTACCAACGAGGAAGCGGACGAACAACCCCCCATCCGTTGGCAGTTTTATTATCCATTCCATGAGTGTTGCACTATTTACTAGTCAGGTACTTAGTCATATTCAAAGCGGTACTTTAGTTATACTTGTCTATGATCGAGAAACTGTGCTCCAAGTCGTCCATAACTGCGGACACGGCTTTCAGAAAGTTTTACCCTGCAGGGGTGCACAAATAGCAACACACACTCGATCAACCTCGGAAAAACCAAATCAAAACCCAACGAGGCATTCACGACAAAGCGATCACAGGATTCAGAAATATTTCAGGGGGCCACCCCATTAAGCTACCCGCAACGAAGTTGGCAGCTCGAGACGGACTCAAGGTTTGCGTCAATGGCTGTAAACGATCGGGAACCCGAAAGTGTGACCGGCTTGTCGATACTTGAAAACACTCCGCTTACTAAATGACAAAGGCCTCGCACAATCTTAAATAAAGCAGTAAAGCATGGCATAAGTACAGAATAGTAATAAAGCCCCAAACTACTTTTGTGGCCCCAAGAAATAAGAATGAATCAAGCTCTGGCTCAGGGGGGTTCATAAGCCTCCCGGATGTGGATAGCGCGAATATTCAAGGAACAGGAATCAAGTACTCTGGGTCCCACGGACACAAGTGAGCATGAAAACCAAATAGCGATATTTCTCACCTTTGCCACTTTCATTAGTTATCCCATTACTACTCGGTTAAGTTGTTTAGGTACCTCGTTATCCATCGAGACACTCACATACCCTACACATGCTGTTTCTCGACCCATGGCTCAAACAACTCCTGTAGTAATGGCTCATGGGATGGAGGAACAAGCTTCTGGGGTTTAAAAGTAAAGGCTATGCAATACTTGGGATTCAGTTTAATGCAATCGACTCAATGATGCAAGAATAAGATAGAGGCAATAGGTACTATATGTATGCAAGCATGTGGTAGTGCTTTCTGGCAGCTCGGTTGCGAGAGAAGGATCTGGTAGTCCTCCCTGGTTTCTTGATATATCCCCCTTTCGGCTATTCAAGAAGAACCAAACAAACAAGGGCCAACATAAATAAAGTGCACAAGCATATGAATAAAATGCGTCAAGCAAACAATCATGCCATGATGAATGATGCACAATTTGCATGGCAATAAAGTAGCATGGCATGGGTGAGGTGTGGAATACAAGAAATAAACATTTTATGAGGTTTTAATCATATTTTATACTTAAATAAGTTGCTGTATACTTTATATTTATATGATGCATGCTGCAATTCAGAACATGGAATGCATAAACAGAAAGGTCTCGTCGAGCTGATCATTTTAGACATATTATTTGTCAAATTCGGAGTTATAAAACAAAAGTTATTAATTAAATAAGGAAAATGGCATTTTATTGTAATTTTAATCAACTCGAAAATTAAAGTGTTCAAAATATATTTTGAAGGGCATATTTGAATTCCTCACATTTTTCTGATCTCAAAACATATATTATATGTTTACTTTGGAATTATATTTCAAAAGTTATTTAAATACAGATTTGAATTTGAAATTTAAAACAAAATTTGAAAAGTTTGAATTAAAACAGAAAACAGAAATCCTTTTCTCACTCACTCAGATCTAGCCACAGACAGTGACAAGTGGGCCAACTGCTGACTAGGCGACACAGTGGCAGAACAGGTTTTTCTCACCGCGGCCGTCCTAGACCAAGTGGGCGCATTGTGGGGCCAGGTCTGCTGGTCCACAGGCGCAGCCAGCCGGGACGCGACACGTGGGTGATCCAGGGGAGTGCGGGTTGAGGCGGTGGAACTTGGGGGGGTGTTCTGCAAAACGGGCAGAGAGGCTGACGGTGGGGCTCTGCGTCTGCTGGTTGAGAGAGATTATGAGAGGGGCTATCTGCAAAAGCCCGCCACGTCATGGATCTTCTCCGTGTTCTTGAGGACCGATCGGTGTTCGCCGCTGATGCGCGCTGGCTCGAATCGGGGACCTAGCGCTTAGGGCAAGCGGCTACCACTGGGCTAGGGAGAGGTTGGTGTCGGAGGGAGGACCGCTAGTTATGGCGCTGCAAGGCGAGAGCGAGACAATGAAGCGGCGCGCAGTTGGTGTTCGAAGAAACGATCGGCGGAGCTAGACGACGACAGCGAGGCGGATCATGTCAGGGGGAAAGAGAGGCTCACCGCGGGGCTCTCGGTGGCGTTGGATCGTCTTGGGGAGCAGCGGATCGACGACGAGGCTGGCGGTCCGGCGATCTAGGGTTTCGGCGAGCGGTGATGGTTCTGGTGGCTCTGGTCCTCCTCCTCCTCGCTGAAATGCATGGGCTGAGGAGGGTACTCGTTCTTCCTCGACGCCCACAGCTCCTCGCCACCGGCTGCAAGAGGGGGGACGATGGAGTCCGACGGTGGCCGGCGATGGGTAGGTGGTTGTAGGGAAGACGAGGAGGAAGGGGAGCGGCCTGGGGAGATCTGGGAGAGGTCGAGGAGACGGGAGGTGGTGGTAGATAGCAGAGGGAGAGGGGAGGGTGCCGTGGGGAAAAGTGGAGGAAAAGGTGGTCTCGGCCACCTTTTGCTCCTCCCTCTCCTCACGTGCTCGGGCAGGCTCGGCCTGGGGCTGGTCCAGGGCAGGACAGGGCAGGTAGGGCTCGGGTGTGGGGTCGGCCTGGCAGGGAGAGAGCTAGAGAGAGAGGAGGTAGGCTCGGGTGAGCTAGGGTTGGCTAGGGGGAGGCTCGGGTTAGGGTTTTGCTAGGGATGGGGTAGGGTAGCAGGGGTAGGTTAGGGCTGCCAGGTGGGTCAGGGAGTGAGGGGAGCTCGGGTTAGTGAGAGGAGAGGTGAGGTGAGAGGAATATGGGTGTAACTAGGGTTAGATTAGATGAGGTGTTAGGTTTAGGGTTTTGGGTTAGCTAGGTTAGAGAGAGGAGAGGGGGATGGCTTGGGTTTAGAGAGAGGGGGTGAGGTGGAGTGTATTTGACAAAATCAAGCAAGATCAAACAAAGATCAAACAAGATCTAGTCAAAGGAGTAGAGAGATAAAAAGGTGGTGAGGGTTGTTGGAGTAGATCATGGTTGTGGTAGGGTTTAGAGGTAGAAATAGAGAGAGGGGGTTTAGGGTAGGGCTTAGCTATGATCACTCTGGATTATGCCTGGATGGAGGTGGAAAGGAGAGGAAGGAGAGGTTTTTAAAGTCAAAGCAAAGGAATAGGGCCAACATGAGATGGTCTCTCAAAGATCCATGCTTCACTTGCAAAAAAAAACATGAAAACCCCAAAGGAGGGAAAGATGGTGAGATTTGCATGGCCCATGCATGGGTATTAAATGCCATGAGTTAATCTTGTGAAAACAATAATATTAACATGGCATTATTCTTATGCATTCCCAAGAGATGGGTTAAGGGCCAAGCTAAGGATTTGTAGAAGTAGATCCACCCTATCTCCCATGAGCTAGATTAAATACCAAAAGAAAATAAAATACAAGCTCATGGATAATGGGATGGTGGAATTATAAGGTGGTGAAAAGAAAGGGTGGTGGAGTAGAATAAAAGATATGCCCCCAACTCAACTTGGGCATTTAAACAATATATCAATAACCAAATACAATATCAAGAGGCAAATACAATTAATGATGCATATGAGAGAAGATCCAAATTGAAAAGGGTTTTATATGATGCTCAAATGCAAGGTGGCATGATGACATGAGCATGATATAATTATGATGCAACAAATATATATAGGAAGTAGCATATATATAGACTAGGCTAGTAGCATTGCAATTGTTAGACAATGCTACAAATACCGAAGACGCACTTCTTAGGGTTAAGCATCATGTTGTATTTCCGGAGGTTATCAAAGGTTTCTTTTAAGTCGGAGATTAAGTCGTTTGACTTTTTGGACATCACCGCAATATCGTCCACGTAGGCGTGAACGTTCCGACCAATTTGGTCGTGAAGGCAACGTTTCATTGTCCGCTGGTAGGTAGCACCTACGTTTTTCAGCCCAAAGGGCATCGTGACATAGCAAAACATGCCGTATGGGGTAGTGAACGAAGTGGCCAATTGGTCCGACTTCGTCATCTTGATCTGGTGGTATCCTGAGTATGCATCGAGAAAACACAAAAGTTTCGAGCCAGCCGTCGAGTCAATGACTTGGTCAATGTGAGGCAAAGCAAACGGATCTTTGGGACATGCTTTGTTCAAGCCGGTGTAATCAACACACATTCTTAATTCATTGGTTCCCTTTTTGGGGACAACTACAGGATTGGCCACCCATTGGGTGTGAAGGACTTCTCGGATAAATCTAGCCTTAAGTAACCTAGCTATCTCTTTGCCAATGGAGCATCTCTTCTCATCTCCAAAGCGTCGTAGAGGTTGTTTCACTGGTTTGCATTTTGGATCAATGTTTAAGCTGTGCTCGGCAAGTTCCCTAGGTACACCTTTCATGTCAGCAGGTTGCCAGGCAAAGATGTCCCTGAACTCGACGAGCGTGCTTTCCTATTTGGGATCCAGGTTCGTCCCAATGGCGGTGACCTTGGAGGCATCGCCTACCACAAGTTCCACCGGCTTGGTCTCGATGGCGGCCTTGAACGCAGGAGCGGAGTCAGAGATCTGCTTCTTCGACGCGGGCATCTCTGAGTCATCGACCTTGCTCTGGATCTCTTTGAATTCTTCGCTATAGAGGACAGCTTCTGCAACGGCTGCTTCGTTGATCTCGTAGTCCCTTGCCTTGGTAAAGCTTCCGGATACGGTGATGATGGGCGCCAACTGTCGTGGTATTGCCCGCGTTGATCTCGCAGTCCCTTGCCCCACAGTGGGCGCCAACTGTCGTGGTATTGCCGACGAGTACGCCATGGAGGGGTCGTCACAGTGCATGTTTAGAGACTTGGGGTAAGGCGGACGGTTGACAGGTACGAGGTAACACAGCTTACCCAGGTTCAGATCCCATAACGGTGGCAGAATCCTACTCCTGCTATAAATCACTATAAGGGCAATACGCCGAGTTACAAAGATAGGTTCGCTGTGCGAGGTTGTCTGAATCGATGCCCTAAAGGCTCCCATAGGCCCGACTTATATAGTCGCCAGGTCCTAGGGTTACAGGGAAAAGTCCTAGCCGGACAGGTTACAGAGTCCTACACCGTCTATTACTAGTCTTGTGTATCTTGCACTCCAAGGCTTCGGGTACGCTGGTGACTCCACCGTAGCCTTCCTTTATCCGGCATGGGCCTCCCTTCTGGATCCACCTAACTGGGCCGCCCAGCAGGCAATAGGCCATGCTACCGACTATGGGCCATCCGGGTTAGTCGGATAAGAGACATGCTATGGGGATACCCATATAGCATATCCCCAACAAAAGCTCAATCTAGTGAATGTCAATGCTCAGGACCGTGTGAGGTTTTCTGCGTACCAACTCAAGGGTGCAGCGGTGGATTGGTGGGAGAACTATTATGATGCACATGATGATGTTAAGGGGATCACCTAGAATGAGTTTGCAGAGGCCTTCCGCACTACGCACATTCCTACTAGTCTCATGGAGCTGAAGAGAGATGAATTCCGAGATCTAGTCCAGGGAAAGATGTCGGTCTCTGAATACTGGGGCAGATTCACACAGTTATATCGTGATGGGAAGGTAGATATCCCTACTAAAGTAGACAAGACTGCAAGGTTTCTGAGAAGACTAAACCCAGGTCTGAAGGACAGGTTGGTGTCTCATGATTTTCCCAACTTCTAGAGTTTTGTCAACAAGGAAATTCTGCAAGAGTACTCCAAGAGGGAACTGGAGGAACACCGCAAGCGCAAGGCACCCCAGGGTCATGGGGCAGGGAGCTCGTGCCAGAAGAACAATAACAACCCATGTTATCGTGCACCAGCTCCCAGGCCGGCGAATTCTAATCACAACTATTTGCACAATGACTATCATACTCCGAGGGCTGAGGTTGGAGGAAACCATGCCAACACTGCTGGAAAGGCATGCTACAACTATGGCGTACATGAACACTTTGTTGTTGTGTGCTCGAGCAAGAAGAACATGGGGCCGACACCACTGAAGTTCAATTTGGGATCTACAGCCAAGACACTAGCAGCGGGATGTGGACGAGGCATACTGCCTACCCTAGGAGGCACAGCTCATGCGTCAGGACAACCAAGGTGTGGTCAAGTCAACCATGTCACAGCCAAACAAGCTCATGAAGCCTCAAATGTTGTTCTTGGTATGTTCCCAATCAACTCATGCTATGGTTTGGTACTTTTTGATTATGGAGCTTCCCATTCGTTCGTTTCCAAGCAATTTGCTGAAAACATCATTTGAAAACTGAGGTTAAGAGTCGAGAGATGGCAATACAATCACCTGGGGGAATTCTTAGGACGGGTTTAAGGTGTCCTAAAGTGATCATAACGATCGAAGGAGTAGAGTTTCCAGCCAACCTCATAGTGTTAGACTCTAAAGGGTTAGATGTCATTCTAGGCATGAACTGGTTAACAAGACACAAGGCTATGCTAGATTGTGGCCTTAGAGCGGTGACTCTGACTAGTCCTGATGGAACTGTGGTAGACTACAAACCGGAGTTAGCATCCCAAACTGCAGCGGATAGCATGCTGAACATCTTGAAGGAGATGGATGTGGATGATGTTAGAGTGGTCAGGGAATACCGAAATATTTTCTAGAGGACTTACCAGGTCTTCCACCATACCATGAGATAGATTTTGTTATTGAGTTAGTTCCAGGCACCGCACCTATTGCAAAGAGACCATATAGAATGCCGGCAAATGAACTAGCTAAGATAAAAAAAGCAAATTTAGGAGCTTTTAGAGAAGGTATATGTTAGAGCGAGCACCTCACCTCGGGGAGCAGCGGTGTTGTTTGTGAAGAATAAGGATGGTACCATGCGGATGTGTGTGGATTATCGTGCCCTACATGAAGTAACCATCAAAAATAAATACCCTTTGCCAAGGATTGATGATTTATTCGATCAGTTGAAGGGAGCTTCAGTGTTCTCAAAGATAGATCTCGGTTCAGGATATCATCAACTGAAGATCTGACCACAAGACATACCTAAGACGGCCTTTGTTACTCGGTATGGTCTGTATGAGTTTCTAGTAATGTCATTTGGGCTCAGAAATGCACTAGCTTACTTCATGAATCTGATGAACAAAGTGTTCATGGATTGCTTGGATAAGTTTGTTGTGGTGTTCATTGATGACGTGTTGATTTACTCTTGTAATGAAGAAGAACATGAGAAACATCTTCGGGTAGTTCTATAAAGGCTTAGAGAACATCAACTTTATGCCAAGTTTAGCAAGTGTGAGTTTTGGTTGAAGCAAGTGGACTTTCTTGGTCATGTATGTAGGGTTCGCACCATAGAAAACAAAAAATTTCCTACGATGGGAACAACTATGTACCAAGATCTATCTACCAGATACAAACAACGGGCGGATGTATATCCGTAGAGAACATACCCTTGAAGACCGACAAAGCTTAACGAGTTAAACTCGTGGTTGATGTAGACGATCTCTTGCCGATCTCAAGATCGAGAGGAAGTCCTAGCGCCGCAAATCAGCAGCGCATCCGTGCTCGCACACACCTCCGAGGCACCGAGCAACCTCCGCCTCCACGCTCCAGCAATGTAGCGGAAGCACAACTCTTTCTTGCCGAATAGCCACCGGGATCATGTATCTCGCTAGTCTGAGACCATGGGGGATAAATTCTAGAGGGGGAGAGAGATCCTTCACGAGGAGGTGTGTGTGTGAGAGAGGGAGAGGGTGCCTTTTATAGGAGGAGGGGGGCACCCAAGGGGGTGGCCGCCGGCCATGGGGGCTTCCCCCTCCCCTCCTTCATTCATGTGGGTGGACACTCCACTCACAAAAACAACTTCATTTCCCTCCACTCAAAATCCCACTCAAACTTGCAATTAAATTTCCACCAAATTTAATGCAAAATCTCATTAAATAAAACTCTTTTTATTTATTCCGAATTTTGTCAATTACTTTAATGACAAACATTCACATATAACCCCTTGCTAGAATTCTATTTCACATGCAAAAACACTTTCTGCAATTTCACCTGAAAACCTGTTTCTGTATCTAGTGAAATAAATTCCTGCGCTTGTTATTCTTTCCGACATGAAACTTTTGCTCCAATTGGATGTCGGTGTCTCTTAAGTGTGTCACCGTACAGTTCGCGACTAATGCGTACATGATCGAGACCCCTCTCGGATCAATAATCAAAAGCGGGATCTGGAGACCCATACTGACTCCCACATATTCAACGATGACTTTCTTGTGATCGTCGGAACCTTTTATGCTAGTATATTAATCCCTTTGTTTCGCGATATATTACATGTCCGAGATTCGATCATCGGTGTCTCCATACCTAGTTTGGTCTCGTTACTGACATGCACTCTTTTCTCGGTCCCGTGATATAACATTCTAGTGATCAAATCACGTACTTGCAAGCTAAACAATGTGATATCACCGAGAGGGCCCAGAGTATATCTATCCGTCATCGGGATGAACAAATTCCACTCTCGATCCATGGTCCTCAACATAACATTTTATTAGTTCTGAACCCATCTTTATAATCACCCTGTGACGGTGTGACGTTTGATGTTATTAAGAAACTCTTCCGGTGTTAGTGATTGACATGATCTCATGGTCTAAGGATTAGGATCACTTCGTAACTTGTTATAGCAATATAAACTCAATGACTTTGATCGTAATGCTATACTTTGGATGAATGTTCATCACACGATTACACTAATGTTGTTATCCCGTTATTAACAACATCCAATGTCCATGATCAGGAAACCTTGATCATCTTGTTAATCAACGAGCTAGTTTATGAGAGAGGCATAACTAGGAACTTTCTGTTTGTTTATTAAACACACATGTATTAATGTTTCCGTATTAATACAATTATAGCATGCAAAATAAACATCTATCATATACTTGGAATACACATAATAAACACTTTATTATTGCCTCTTAGGGCATATTCCCTTCAGTCTCCCACTTGCACTAGAGACAATAATCTAGTTACTTAGTGATGAATCTAACACCCATGGAGTTCTGGTGTTGATAATGTTTTGCTCTAGGGAGAGTTTTAGTCAACGGATCTGCTCCATTGAGATCCGTGTGTACTTTACAAATCTTTATATCTCCATCCTTGACATGCTCGCGGATGGAGTGAAACCGGCGCTTAATATGCTCGGAATTCTTGTGATACCTTGGTTCTTTGGCATTGGCAATGGCACCATTGTTGTCACAATAGATCACCATTGTGTCCAACGTGCTTGCAACCACACCTAGTTCAGATATGAACTCCTTCATCCAAACCGCTTCCTGAGCCACTTCCGAAGCAGCAACATATTCGGCCTCCATTGTTGATCCCGCCACCATAGGTTGTTTGGAACTCCTCCAACTAACCGCTCCACCATTCATGAGAAATACGTATCCGGATTGAGATTATAGTCATCCGGGTTGGTGTCAAAGCTTGCGTCGACATAACACTTAGCGACGAGCTTTTCTTCACCTCCATACACGAGAAACATATCCTTAGTTCTTTGTAAGTACTTAAGGATATTCTTGACCGCTATCCAGTGTTCCGAACCTGGATCCGATTGGTACCTACTAGTCAAACTAATAGCATGTGCCACATCCGGTCTTGTACATAGCATGGCGTACATTATAAAGCCTATGGCTGAAGCATAGGGGACTTTGTCCATTATCTCTCTTTCTTCCGCCGTAGCCGGACTTTGAGTCTTACTCAATGTATTGCCTTGCAACATAGGTAAGAATCCCTTCTTACTTCCGTCCATTTTAAACTTCTTTAAAATCTTATCAAGGTATGTACTTTGCGATAGCCCTATTAGGCGCCTAGATCTATCTCTATAGATCTTTATGCTTAATATGTATGACGCTTCACCTAGGTCCTTCATTGAAAATTTGCTGTTTAGATAACTTTTAACACTGTTTAAAAGATCTATATCATTTTTGATCAATAATATGTCATCCACATATAGTATCAGAAATGCCACATTGCTACCATTCACTTTCTTGTAAATACAAGCCTCTCCATAAGTTTGGACAAATCCAAACTCTTTGATCACCTCATCAAAGCGGAGATTCCAACTTCGTGATGCTTTCTTCAATCCATAGATGGATCGCTGAAGCTTGCACACCTTGTTAGCATCCTTAGGATCGACAAAACCCTTTGGTTGTATCATATACAACTCTTCTTCAATATTACCATTGAGAAACGCGGTTTTGACATCCATCTGCCATATCTCATAATCGAAATATGCAGCAATTGCTAACATAATCCTAACTAACTTTAGCATCGCTACAAGAGAGAATGTCTCATCATAGTTAACTCCTTGAATTTGTCGAAACCCCTTTGCGACAAGTCGAGCTTTATAGACGGTCACATTACCATCAACATCAGCTTTCCTTTTGAAAATCCATTTGTTCTCCACGACCTTTCGATCATGAGGTAATTCCACCAAGTTCCAAACTTGATTTACATGGATTCCATCTCGGATTTCATGGCTTCTAACCATTTGTTGGAATTCGGGCTCATTATCGCTTCTTCATACGTCGCAGGGTCATCGATTTCATCAACATGAAATTAATAACAGGGTTCCGTACAGCTTGGGAGCTGCACGCATCCTGCTAGACCTGCGAGGTTCGGTAGTACTCTCTTTCGGAGTTTCATGATCATTATCATTAGTTCCCTCTTCAACTGGTGAAGCCAACTCCAGAACAACTTCCGGTGTTGCGCTACTCGCCATACTTTGAAGATAAGGTTCAATAACCTCTTCGAGTTCTATCTTCCGACTACTCACACATTTCTCGAGAAACGCTTTCTCTAGATCCATTCTTGGCAACAAAAACCTTGCCCTCGGATCTGTGATAGAAGGAATACCCAATTGTTTCCTTAGGGTATCCTATGAAGACGCATTTTTCCGCTTTGGGTTCGAGTTTATCCGGTTGAAGGTTCTTCACATAAACATCACATCCCCAAACTTTAAGAAATGACAGCTTAGGTCTGTTTCCAAACCACAATTCATATGGTGTCTTTTCAACGAATTTATATGGTGCCCTATTTAAAGTGAATGCAGTAGTTTCTAGTGCATCACCCCAAAATGAAAACGGCAAGTCCATTAGAGACATCATAGATTGAACCATATCCAATAAAGTACGATTACGACGTTCCGACACACCATTTCGCTGTGGTGTTCCGGCAGGTGTGAGTTGTGAAACAATTCCACACTCTTTCATGTGAGTGCTAAACTCATAACTTAGATATTGACCTCCACGGTCGGACCATAAAAATTTGATATTTCTATTACGATGATTTTCCACTTCATTCTGAAATTCCTTGAACTTTTCAAAGGTTTCAGACTTGTGTTTCAGTAGATATAACAATATCTACTCAAATCATCTGTAAAAGTAACAAAATAACGATATCAACCTCGCGACGACACACTCATTGGACCACATACATCAGAATGTATGATTTCCAATAAATCTGTTGCCTTTTCCATTGTACCATAAAAGGTGTTCTAGTCATCTTACCCATAAGGCATGGCTCACATGTATCAAATGATTCAAAATCAAGTGATTCCAAAAGTCCATCCGAATGGAGCTTGTTCATGCGTTTAACGCCAATATGACCTAGACGGCAGTGCCACATATATGCGGATATATCATCATTAAGTTTAATCCTTTTAGCATCAACATTATGAATATGTGTAACATTATTATCGAGATTCAATAGAAATAAACCATTCATCATCGGTGCATGACCATAAAAGATTTCATTCATATAAATAGAACAACCATTGTTATCGGATTTAAATGAATAACCACTTCGCATCAAACACGATCCAGATACAGTGTTCATGCTCAGTGCTGGCACCAGATAACAATTATTCAAGTTTATTACTAATCCCGACGACAAGTGGAGAGGTAGCGTTCCGACGGCGATCACATCAACGCTTGATCCATTGCCGACACGCATCTTGACCTCACCCCTTGCTAGCGGTCGCTTGTTCCGCAGCCCCTGATTCGAGTTACAAATATTAGCAACTGAACCGGTATCAAATACCCAGGTGCTACTGCAAGCACTAGGCAATTACACATAAATAACATGTATATCATATATACCTTTGTTTGTCTTGCCGGCCTTCTTATCTACCAAATACTTGGGGCGATAACGCTCCGATGGCGATCCCTTACAATAGTAGCACTCAGTATCAGACTTAGGGCCAACTCGGGGTTTCTTTTCAGGTACGGCAACCGGCTTGCCGCCCTTACTTCCCTTCCGTTTTCCCTTCTTGTCTTTCTTGAAACCAGTGTTCTTATTGATCATCAACACTTGATGTTCCTTCTTTAAGCATTGACAGAAGCTCGGGGAGAGACTTCTTCATGCCTTGCATATTATAGTTCATCATGAAACTCTTATAGCTAGGTGGCAGAGACTGCTGAACACGATGGATGCCTAAGTCAATGGGAATCGACATTCCCAAGGACACAAGCTTATCGGTGTAACCCGACATCTTGAGTACATGCTCACTTACGGAGTTGTGCTCTTCCATCATGTAGCTAAAGAAATTTTCTGAAGCATTGTACCTCTATACAGTAGCATGTGTGTCAAAAATCATTTTCAACTCACCCATTGTATCAAATGCATTGCCGTTTTCGAAACGCTTTCGAAGTTCCGGCTCTAGCCCATACAATATGCCGCAATGAACTAAGTTGTGGTCCTCCTGACGAGTCTGATAGACATTCTTCTCCTTGTCAGGGGCATCCTCAAAAGGTGGGGGACCTAGCGGCGCCTCTAGCACATATTGCTTTTGTGCATCAGAGAGGAGAATCCTCAAATTCATGGCCCATTCGGTAAAGTTGTTACCGTTTGTTGCAAGTTTCTCTTTCTCCATGAACACATTGAAATTGAAACAGGTGGTGCCATCTACAACAGAATTTGTAAAGTTTAGACTAAGTTTATGATAGATTGAGTTCAACTAATCCACATTACGAATGAACCCCCACTCAAAAACGACATCCCTCGTGTCTTTTTGGTGATTACATGAACCACACCAAGTCCGATCATCACGTGAGTCGGTGTAGATTCAAAGGCGAGCATCAAATGGGCATCATATCTACTATATGACTCATGCTTAACCTTTCGGTCCGTGTTCCGAGGCCATGTCCGTACATGCTAGGCTCTCCAAGTAAGAACCTTAGTATTCGCGTGTGTAACTGTCTTACACCTGAAATATGGTCGTGGATCCAAGAACACCTGATCATCACGTGATATCTTGGAGCGACGAAAACATAATCGGTGCATACTAAAGGAAGAACACATTCTTATCTTGATATTTAAATGAGGGATCATCTTATTATGCTAATAAAACGCCAAACAAGCAATATAAGATGCTATCAAACATCACATATTTATTAGTGGAATGATATGGTTCCTGCATATGATCTCTATCATGTGCATCGTGGTATGATCACTATCATACCTTTATGTGTAAGGCCAAGGTCTATGGAACTTACACGCTATGTGTGTTGTAAGAGTATCATCTCATACTTCTACTTACAACATCACCATATCATAACACTAGCCTAGCAACAATCTAAACTAGACACCTCTAATTTATCCATTGCAAATTTTACGTGGCTTAGGACTTTCGAGATAGAACCGTTCATACCTATGAACATGAACCACAACGAGGATAACCAAATTGTTGACAACTCGTTGCAAAATAGATATTGACTATAGTAGGAGAGACAGACACCCGCTAGCCACTTATGCAAACTAGTTGCATGTCAAGCGTGGAATAGGTCTCATGTGCGAGGACATGTAAAGTTTGTCCGGGCCGCTTCATCCCACTATGCCACCAATATCCAAAATTACAACTAAGGAGCAACAACATGATCATCATCGCCCACATACTCATATGTGTACTACCCTTGTAAAGCATCTACGCATAGATCCGGCTATGATACCACTGTAGGGTTCGCAGCATAGAAAACAAAAAAATTCCTACGATGGGAACAACTATGTACCAAGATCTATCTATTAGATACAAACAACGGGAGGATGTATATCTGTAGAGAACATACCCTTGAAGACCGACAAAGCTTAACGAGTTAAACTCGTGGTTGATGTAGACGATCTCTTGCCGATCTCAAGATCGAGAGGAAGTCCTAGCGCCGCAAATCAGCAGCGCATTCGTGCTCGCACACACGTCCGAGGCACCGAGCAACCTCCGCCTCCTCTCTCCAGCGATGCAGCGGAAGCACAACTCTTTCTTGCCGAATAGCCACCAAGAACATGTATCTCTCTAGTCCGAGACCATGGGGGATAAATTCTAGAGGGGGAGAGATATCCTTCACGAGGTGTGTGTGAGAGAGAGGGAGAGGGGTGCCTTATATAGGAGGAGGGGGGACCCAAGGGGGTGCCGCTGGCCATGGGGGCTGCCCCCTCCCCTCCTTCATTCATGTGGGTGGACACTCCACTCACAAAAACCTCTTCATTTCCCTCCACTCAAAATCCCACTCAAACTTGCAATTAAATTTCCACCAATGACTTTGATCTTAATGCTATACTTCGGATGAATTTTCATCACACCATTACACTAATGTTGTGATCCCGTTATTAACAACATCCAGTGTCCATGATTAGGAAACCTTGATCATCTTGTTAATCAACGAGCTAGTTTATGAGAGAGGCATAACTAGGAACTTTATGTTTGTTTATTAAACACACATGTATTAATGTTTCCGTATTAATAAAATTATAGAATGCAAAATAAACATCTATCATATACTTGGAATACACATAATAAACACTTTATTATTGTCTCTCAGGGCATATTCCCTTCAATGTAATCTCAGCTGAAGGAGTAGCAGTTGACCTAGCTAAAGTGGAATCGGTACTTAATTCGGAGCAACCAAAGAACGTGTCAGAGATACGCAGCTTCCTCAGACTTGCCGGATACTATTGCTGCTTCATAGAGGATTTCTCGAGGATCGCATGGCCGATGACACAGTTGATCAAGAAGGAGAAAAAGTTTGAGTGGATGCTAGCTTGCGATACTAGTTTCCAAGAACTCTGGAGAAGATTGACATCTGCTCTAGTTCTGATCTTGCCTGATATCCGGAAGGATTTTGAAGTTTATTGTGATGCTTCCAAACAAGGTTTGGATTGTGTACTCATGCAATAGGGCAAAGTGGTGGCCTATGCATCGAGACAGTTGCGGCTGCATGAGGTGAACTATACCCATTATTTACAATTGGCTGTTGTAGTGCATGCCTTGAAGATTTGGAGACATTACCTTATTGGTAATCATTGTGAGATATATACAGATCACAAAAGATTGAAGTATATTTTCACTCAGCCCGATTTGAATCTGAGACAGAGGAGATGGTTGGAATTAATCAAGGACTATAACATTGGAATGAATTACCACCCTGGTAAAGCAAATGTCGTGGCTGATGCGTTGAGAAAAAAAGGTTTATTGCAATAACCTAATGATTTAGAAAGCTCAACCAAAGTTGCATGACGAATTCAGAAAGTTTAACCTGAATGTGAGCCTTGTTGATAATGAAGAGGTGCTAGAGATCAAGTTTACTCTGGAATATCAAGTTAGAGAAGCTCAAAAAATGACAAGGCAATCTAAGATATACGAGCGAAGATCAAGATAGGAGAAGCACTTGAATACAAGGAGGATGAAAAAGGAAGCATTTGGTTTCGAAATCGTCTGTTGGTACCAGACCAAAAGGAGCTTAAGGATTCGATTATGAAGGAGGCACACGAATCAGCATACTCCATACATCCGGGGAGTACAAAGATGTACCATGATCTTCGAGACAGTTTCTGGTGGTCTAGCATGAATAAGAAGATTGCGGAATATGTGTCTCAGTGTGACATATGTCGAAGTGTCAAGGCTGAGCATCAGAAGCCTGCAGGGTTACATCAACCACTCAAGGTTCCTGAGTCAAAATGGGAAGAAAAAGGGATGGATTTCATTACAGGACTTCCTAGGACATCGTCAGGGTATGATTATATTTGGGTAATCGTAGATCGATTGAACAAGTCAGCTCAATTTATTCCAGTGAAGACTACATATAAGGGGGAGAAATTGGGCGAGCTATACATGGCCAGAATTGTTTGCCTACACGGAGTTCCTAAAAAGATAGTGTCCGATCGAGGTACGTAATTTACCTCCAGGTTTTAGAAGAAGGTACATGAAGTCTTAGGGAAACAGTTGAATTTTATCACAGCTTATCACCCGCACACAGATGGACAGACTGAACGGGTGAACCAGATATTGAAAGACATGCTAAGGGCATGTGCATTAACTTGTCAGGGCACTTGGGACAAGAGTTTGTCATATGCAGAGTTCTCTTATAACAATAGCTTGCAGGTAAGCTTGCAAATGTCCCATTTGAGTTTTTGTATGGACAGAAGTGCCGCACTCCACTCAATTTTCATGAGGTGGGAGAAAACCAGGTGTTTGGACCTGACACCCTGAAGGAGGTAGATAAGAAAGTAAAGATGATTCAACAAAAGGCTACGAACTACCAATCTAGACGGAAAGTCCACGCCGATAGACATCGTCATGATTTAGCATTTAAGAAGGATGATGATGTGTACTTGAAGGTATCCCCACTTTGCGGGATGCGCTGTTTCGGAATCAAGGGAAAATTGACACCCCAATATATTGGACCCTTTGCAAACACCGCATGTCGTGGTGAGGTCATATATGAGTTGGATTTACCAGAGAAGTTATCCAAGGTGCACAACGTATTTCATGTATCCCAGCTAAAGAAATGTTTTGCTAAGCCATAGGAAGAGGCTCAGAAAACATCTTTAGATGCCATAGATGTTCAAGATGACTTGACTTATGAAGAGTATCCGGTCAAAATTCTCGATGAGTAGTTAAGGACAACTAGAATGAATGTGATAAAATTCTGCAAAGTTCAGTGGAGTAATCACACTTAGGAGAAAGCGACATGGGAATGAGAAGATGCTCTCTGTGAAGACTTTTCAGATCTTTTCTCTTAGGCCGAATCTTCGGGTCAATATTTCTTGTAAGGGGACAGAATTGTAACATCCAGGATTTTATATGTCTAATTTTTTTAAACGAAGGATGTTGCAGTGTAATAAAATAAAATAATATTTTATTTGGAGTTTCTGGAATTAATTTCAAACTATTTGGAATTAATTTAGTTAAGGAAATATTTGGATCTGGTTTTCATTTGCCAAATCGTTCTCAATTAGTATTTTATTGAATTTCTATTTGATTTTGGTTTTCATAAGTATATGCGCATGCACATGCACACATGCACGTGCATGGCTATGCATGGATGAAATACGTGCATACATGAGATCTGAGTGCTTCTCTTCTTTTATTTATGTACGTGTACGTATCGGTTTCCTACTATCTCTTCTTTCTATTTTTTCCAATTATTGTAAACCATCCATCTAGCCCATCAAGACCTAATCACCTTAGGCAGCCTAGCAGTGCCAACCTCGCTCGCCTCGACTTGCACGGGACGGGGAAGGAGTGCCCAGCACGTACGTATAGAACACGGTCGTCTGTCTCCGATTCTTTGCGAGTCGCACAACGCCTTCCGTCCGCTTATAAAGGCCCTAGGCCGTCCCCATCCTCTCTTTTCCATCCCACACACACCATCTTGAACCCTAGCCCGAAAAATTGATCTAATCTCGCGAAGCTCTGCGAGGCCGCCGCCGAACGCCGCTCGCGTTCCTGACAATTTCGGACGCAAGAGAGGATCTGATGCGCCGCAAGAAACAAGAGGAGGAGGAGGGCTGATTCCTGAAACCGGAAGGACAAGCCGCGGATCACTGACAACGTACTTCGCCGCCGCCCCAACTCGGTCCATCGCCTTCCTCGGACGATTATGTCGCACTCGGTGAGAATCGGCTGAAACTCTCGCACCTATCTACTAACTATGTTCATGGCTACCTCCTAGACATAGCCGCTGCTCCTAGTTTCATAGATTCCACAGTTGCCGGTGAACCGAATGCCGTTTGGTGGCATAGGCAGATCATGGACATGTCTGATGACCTTTTTGTCCCAACTTAGAAATTGTTCCAAGTAACTCTAGGTACCCAGCAGTGATGCTAGATGCAAGTTGTTCGACATTGATCAGTCTAGTTCGCATAAGCGATTGCAGTAATGTGCGCCATGCATATGGGCATGTCCGTGTCTTGCATTGTGGTTGCTAGTTATTTAGGTTTAAGGTCAGCATAATCTGAAACATGTACATCACCAAGAACCATTTGTCATCTGCTAATTGCGTGAGTTAGACCGTAACTGTTGTATGTTGATTACACGTACCTGGCCGTAGGACTAATTGCTAGATCATCACGTGTACCTTTTTCTACTAGGTAAAGTAGCTAGCTCAGTGTTTATCAATAGAGCTTGTTAGGATGCATGCATCTTCGTCATCAGTGTTACTTGTTGGTCGTGTTTGTAGGCTATGATCGATATGAGTTTTATTTAGTTTTGCATGTTACTTATCAGGCATGTTACTAATTTATTGGGTAATTCTTTAGTTAGCATAACCCTGTTAGTTTTACAATAATATCATGCTACTGTTAATATTATTTTGCATTTCAGGTTACCGTCTGTCTATAGATCATGTTCTTTAGTATTGCATTCTAATCCTAGTTCACATGTACTACTATTGCATGTGTGTGAAGTTCTCTAGCTTTGTGCACGTTATTCATTATTAGTCATGTATGCTTAATTATATGCCCAGCTGGCATACAGATTATTTTTATTTAGCGTATCGCATATTAAAAACTATGTCACCTATAGTGACTATAATAAGTATATATTACTTTTCTAATATATTATTATTAGTCGAGTATGGTAGACCAACCCTTATACCCCAAACCGTCCAAACGTCGCAAGCCTAATTGGAACTTTTTATTTGGATTTTATTTGTGGTATTGGATTTTTGTATTTATGTGTGGTTCATCGTTATGATGAGTAGGGAGTGAAAATTTCGATCAGACTCAAGACTACAAGGAAGAGCATAACAACAACAACGAAGGCCCCTTTCATAATTATCCCATGTTTTTCAAGTGCATGTTATTTATTGTTTTACAAATAGTACTGCTATTTTGGTTACACACATACCTTGATACACATGTCGCCATACACTACCCTGAGTAAAGATTATGTATTAATCATGTTAGAGTAGATTGCTTAGCCATGCTCAATAATATTTAGGATCCTTGATCTTCCCTCTTTGGAGGAATTGGACGACCCTCAGGTCGCATATACACTTCTGAAACTTGCTGAGCTCGCTGAGCTAGACATTGTTGCTTCCTTCTAATCTATTCTACTATGGGTGAAACTTACCATCTAAAGAGTGGCGTGGGCGATAGCTGGATCAAAGGAAGTAGCAATTGGCTGCCCTTCACTAGATGGAGGGAGCAATCCATCATCTATGCCGCATGAGGGCCTAATAAGTATTGGATTTAAAGATTGTGACCACCATACAACCACATGCTATAATGGGCACTGTCTTGGTTAAGTAGGTTGGTCAGCCTTACGTGTTGATGTCATTGTACTGCTGATGAGGCGTATGACTATGGGGGAGCCTTCGACATAGATGGGGGACCGGTTTGGGGACATACTCTCAGTTACATGCGCCAGACCCGGTGTCCTCGTCACATCTTTGGGGGATGTAGCTAAAATACCTTGTCACGATCCCGATCTGCCGGTACACCAAATGGTGTGTACTAAACCAGTGGCCACTGGTGGGAAACAAGACAGGGTTGTGTCGTGTGGGAAAAGTGTACAACCTCTGCAGAGTTAAAACTATTCGAATAGTCGTGTCCACGGTCATGGACGACACATGAATCCTTCTTGACATACAGGAACATGTCTTGCTATTTCCCTTTTTGCATCTATCCTTCTCTTGGAATCTGATGAAGTAGGTGAGTTGTCGAGGACAACCATAATGATGATAAACACCACATTGATGACAAAACATGTTTTCATCTAAACCCGCTTTTATCAAAACTACTATCAATTGCAAATAAAATTGGCTTTTATGCAAAAGAACCATATGACCTCCACATAAAGCCACATGTAGTTATATCAGGTTTTGCATAAGGGGTATGTTGAGTACTTTTTGTACTCATGGCAATACTTTTATTGAAATTCAGAATACTATGAAGGGGAGGACTACGACTACTATGATGAAGCTGAGGAGTGAGGTCTCGTGGACTATATCGACTGCTTCTGGCTGAGATAGAGTCACTGCACATTTTATTTCCATTGTGTTTCTGGTTGTAATAAATGTCACAAGATATTATAGTATGTGACTATTACTATTCAAACTTTGTAATAAATTACTTTTTTAATGTTATGAAATGGTATTCATTTCGCTGTGTAGTCAACTTGATCTTGGGATTGGCGAGATGCATAGGTGTTCTAGATGTTAAATTCTGGTCCTTAAACTAGATTACAACAAAGAAAGGAGAGTAGGAAACTAATAGAAGCGTAGAGTGAAAGGCCACTTCAGACCAACAGAATTGATAACTATCCGAGAGATGCATACATGGGACCCCTTGTTAGACCCAGGAATAACCTCTGCTTCTAAAATCCTCTCACCCAGCCTTGTAATGAATAAACGCGTACCATTACAAATACCAAGGGACTGGTTGATATTCCTAAGCAGCATAATAGGAACACCAACCTTCAAACTGATATTATGGTGTGAAAAATTGTTGAGTGTAATAGAATGCAGAAATTCGGGTGGATAAAGCAGATCGACATCGCCAACATGATCTGTTGACTTAGAAATAGAATCAAAACTCATATAAGTCCCGGCTTAGCCCGACACATGACCAAACACAGCCTCATTAATCTCATCAGCAACTGCATTCATGGGACAAACTATTGCGCACTGCGATAGATAGGCAGAATCAGCATACCTGAAGGAAAATGAAAAATATAGTTAGTAACCATATCACCGAGACAAATAAATTCACACTATGACAAACAGGGAGAAGCACCATACCTTAAGAAAAAGCAGCCGTACACACTCTTGAATGTTGCACGCAAATTAACATACTAAGGACATAACAAAAGATCATTAGGTACAGAAATCCAAGAAGGATAGTCCTTGCTAGGATTGGCACCAACTGGAGAATCACCATTACTAATGTCCATAACCCACCGGGCAAATCCAGACCACTCTGCGCGAGCCTCTTCAAATAGTTCAGGACTCATAATTTCAAGCTTTCTCACCTGAACATGCTCCCAGAGTGGTGACATAACCAACAAAGCATCAACAATCTCATGCATGGTTCCGTCCTCTATAACATGCAAAACATGCCTAAAATCACCCCCAAAGATAACAGTTTTGCCACCAAAATGGAGAGACATCATGGTACCATCCACAGCAGAAAGTACGTCCCTGAGACTATGATCCAATGCCTCAAAATAGTGTCAATTCGTCATAGGGGCCTCATCCCAAAGAATCAAAGTAGTCTTCTCAAGCAAGGCAGACAGCTTAGATCCCCTTGAAATATTACAGTGGCTATGGTCATTAATATCAATAGGATTCCCGAACTGAGAGTGTGCGCTACTGCCATTCAGAAGCAAAATAGATGCCACCCTAGAAGATGCAACTTCCAGCACAATATGACCCCTTGATCTAAGACTAATGATAATACAGTTCCACAAAAAGGTCTTCCCAGTACCACCATGCTCAGAAATAAAAAAACCTTGGGCCCTTCCCCAACAATAGCCTCCATGACTTCATCATAAATACGCCTCTAATCAATGTTCATTTTCCCAAGCAAATAATAAGTTTTAAGAGCCAAATCATCCTTGTCATGTTGACTCTCTTCATCAATCAAATGATTATGCAATGCACTGTTAGATGAGACAACACAAGAATACAGACTAAACGATGCCAAACAATTACCATTCCTGGCAAACATCAAACACAAATCACGCAGCAACTCGTCCTAGATACGAACAATAGAAACAATAGGCCAAAAATCACCACCGAGAGAGACAGTGATCCTATACTGGACCAATAACGATCAAAGAATGCTCGACCACTGGCAACCTCACAAAACAAGAGAACAGTCATAAATAGATGCCTCTACTGAAAAAGAGAGCTCATGCCATAGGCTCATCAAAAAGCTTAAACCATTCTTGGTCATCACCAACCAAACCTCGTGCCTGACAAGCCCCCTTGAAAGTAGCATACATAAGGGTATCTCCACAGGGTGACCCTTCGAGTCGCTCCAAACGGTTCATTTTTGTCCGTTTGGATCGGTTCGCGCTCGCTTTTGGGTCGGGGTCCGGCTAGCCACGCCCAACAAAGAGACCATTTGTCTGCGCTGGCCAGAACTGGCCAGGAATTTCATATGTTTGCAGGTTTTGTCACAAAATAAACGGTTGACAAGCAAATAAACTAGATTAGATAATCTAATTAAAATAGTGCTTACATATAAATAGTTCAAGCTCACATGGTTTGAGAGAAAACAACCAAAGCATCATTCAAATTACAATAAAAAATAAGGGATTAAACATTGAGGTTTCTCGCACGAGCCCATATATGCACAACCAAATCTAGTTGAAGTCGGTCATGGGTCTCCCTGTGATGCAAATTTTCATGCACTCCCATGAAATCTTCCCAACACGCTAGACCTGGCTATGGCTAAACCAACTGACCCTGAAACTCTCAACCTTCGTCCAAGATGCCGTCATCACGCTCGTCCTCGACGATCATTTTCTACATGATCACACAAGCAGTCATCACATCCCACGTCCTCTTTGTGTTCCAAGTTCTAGCAGGGTATCAAACAATAGCCCACCTTTACTAAATCACACCAAATGCTCTCTCCACATACTTCCTAGCAGCCTCTTGCTCTTTTGTAAACCTCTTGCACTTCTCATCTGCAGGGTTGCGGATTGTCTTCACAAAGGTGTCCCGGGAGGGGTAGAAACCTTCAGCTAGATAGTAAACCATATCATATGGATTGCTATTGATTTAATAGGAAATATATCGTGGTAGTGGCACGGCGGAAGCCATGGGAAGGCTTAAGTTGGGGGCTAATGTGTGCTAGAGGGAGCCAGGGAGGAAAGATGTAGTGATTTATACACACAGAACACAAGAACTAGATCTTTATTCAACACTAGTAAAGCTACACTTGCTCCTCAAGCTCGTTGAGCGAGAGGAAGAAGAAAGAGCTACTACTAGTGCTAAGTAAGAAGTGAATCCATCCCCATCTGAGGAGGCCCTAGCCCTCCTTATAAAGGGGTGGCCAGGTTACATCTAGGGCTGACGTGGACAAGCATATTCCTCGAATATGCTTGTCCGAAAATAGTAATCCGGCGGGCGTCTTTCCCTGTCCCCCTTCTATCAGTGGCAATAACCCAGAGCCCACGACATGTGAGCCTCAGGCTCGGGGACTGTCACCTCCGTGACCTTCTTCTGCTCCTCTGTCCCTCTGGCTCTTGTTCGTAGCGCTTAGCACTGTACAGATTCCTAAGGGAGAGACAGCGCACTGTGTTGACTTCGGGGTTGGCCCTATCCTTCTCGAGTAAGCTTCCCCATGACTTAGCCTTGCCTTGTATGACTCGGCCAAGCCCTTACCTGCAGATATGAAGAGTAGTACTTGTATGCCGACATAACCCATATGTCGGCCGAGTCAGGCTTCAGTTACCTAACTCGGTTAAGCTAGGCCTTATTCAGCCTATCTCTCTATAACTCGGTCGGGTCATTCTTTGACCCGGTCCATATCCTTGAGGGTCTTCCCCTATTACCTTAGCTTGAACCTAACCGGGGTCACCCCCCCCCAACATTAGTCCCCGAAGCTGGTGCGGTCTCGGTGACCTTTGTTGGCATGGCCATAGCAGGTTCTAGACATTCAGTTTCTATTTAAACGTTTGCCGAACTATTCTTCACTTGCCTTCCTTTATGTGACGCACCCCTCTTTACGTCTTGTCATTTTCCGACTTATCTTGACTTACTCCATAGTATGACTTGTTATTTCGTGTCAATTCTATTCATCCAGGTCATTTCTTTATCTTCCTGTGTAAGTTTCATCCTACGTGTTTCAATAATTGCACGTTTTCCTCATTTTTTGTACCACTACAGTGTTCATTGACATGGGCACTGTGATTACTGCGCTCGGTCATATTAGTGCAGTCTCTCTTCGGTTGCCGCAACGGTTATAGCGGCCGGATCACGTCATGTGTCATGTGACCTCTCCTGTGGCTCCAATCTTTGGCTGCCAGCACATGGTACATGCGTTTACATGGTAACCGCGACGCACCAGTGATCCCACTACCGCTTGCGGTACGCGGTTATAAATGGGGGGGAGTGGGGGAAATCCTCATTCACTCTCCCCATTTCTACCTTCTTCATATTCTTCCTCACGCCGCCGCCGTGCCCTGATTCACGCGATCGCGTCGCCACTTTTCGGTCTCGTCTCGCTGCATCGCGCGCTTTTTTCAAGCATCCGCTCCGGTCCTTATTCTCTGTTGCCGCTGCGACCTTTTGTCACCATGACGGGGCCTTGTACTTAAAGACATCTCCCCACCGCCAATGCTTCTTCCTTTATCAATTCCTCTGACGAGCCCATGTCGAGCTCGCATAGCGGCGCCATCGTTGGGGAAGAAGACACCGCGATGGGCCCGGAGCGTGGTTCCTGGCAGGGATCTACGGTCACTCACCCAAAGATCGAGTGGCTTCGCAAGACCTGCCGAATCCCCGCCGAGGTAAGTGTCGATTACCCGGCCCAGAGGATGCCCCCATAGTCGAGGCCGACGAATATGTAGTTTTCATGTCACACTTCTCTAGGGGATTCGGCCTCCCCCTTAGCGATTTCACCAAAGTCTTTCTAGAGTTATTCGTCCTTCAGCCTCATCATTTGTTGGCTAATGCCATCGCTTCTCTGTCGGCCTTTATCTCAGCCTCGGAAGGATACTTCGGCCTTTGGCCTTCCGTAATTGTTTGGTCCAAATTCTTCCAGATCCGAGCCAATGTTGTGCCGGATAAGTCTTTTCTCCCTTCCGAGAAATATCTGACCCAATGTGGGGATGCCTCTATCACACCCCGGAAAAGGTCTTTGTTCGCCTGAGTCACGGGCCTAGAATATTGCAAGAAAAGGTCGTTCTTCTAAGTGAAGAATAGTAGGAAAGAGGACAAGATTCGGCTGCCTTCCTTTTCAGTCGGCACACCTTCTAAGCAGAACTGGAATTATAATCCGGAAAACCGACACCCTTGCCGAGGCATTCGAGCTCTGACTCAAGCAAAGGTCCTCCCCTTCTAGCAAATTCGAGCTGATTCGGGCGGGGCTTCATGGTGAATATTTGATGGCTACTTTCATTAGCAGCCAAATCTCTCCCTTCCAGCAAAGGTCCCATAAACTCTGCAACATGAGCGACCCTCTCGACCCCATCCGAGTTTCCACCGTCGAGCTTGAAGATGATCAGATTCGGAAACGTGTCTGAGTTATATTCAAGACCGATATGGCTGAAGATTGGAAGTGGGGCATGAAGCCGTTTACCCGTGATAATCCTCCTCCCGGGTAAGTTAAACCTAAATCATCTCATCCGAGTTATTTTCGCTTTTCCCGTTGATTGCTTAGTTAGTTTATGTTTTCATATTCTATAGAAATTTTATGAACAAGCTTCAGAGGATGCCGAGGTGCTCTCTCTTCCTTGGAGCGGGGACCACGAAACTCCGGATAACGGGGAACCAGACTCGGAGAAGTTTATCCCCAAGCCCGAATCTACTGCTGCCCGTACCCGGGGAAAAGCTTCCACCCGTGCCGACGAAGGTGACTTGGATGATGTCCAAGTTCTCGAGGTAGTTGTTGTGGTGCCTATGTCTTGCGCATACCTGGATCATTTTTCTCCAGCTAACATGGCGAGTCAGGTGCACGAGGCAGAACCCCTTGCCACCGAAGATCCAATTCCATCTAAGAAGTGGGCCACCTCAAAAGATCCTTTGGAGGAGGCTCCGAAGAAACGAACCAAGAGATCTTCTCAGAAGCCTCCGAAGTGCAAAGTGATAGCTCTTAGGTTATCCGGCCGACCTCACCACCAGCTCAAGATGATGTCCGGTTCCCCAGCCCTGCTCGCAACGATCCTCCTCCCATGCCGACTAATAGTCCATCTCGGTCGGAGGAGGTCAAGGTCATCTCTGGTGGTGCTGACGTTGCTATGCCGGATCGAGCGACTTATTTGGTGATTTCCGCCGAGGTCTCCAAGAATATCTCCGTCGAACCAATTCCCGTCGAAGTTACTGCTACCTCGGCTCCCGCTGAAGGTGTTGTTGTTCCTGTTGCAGAGGTTTCCGACCCGAGCTCGGCTCAGCCCGCCAAATCTCAATCTGCGGCCGAGGTTTCCGCCAAGGCAAGGACGGTGCTGCCAAGCCCAAGCCAGCCTAGAAGGTTAAGCCAAATTCCTCTCAACCGGTTATAGTTGATATGCTTCACAAGGGATCCTCTGTCGCTAAATCTAGGCCTGCCTCCGCCGCTGGCACACAAATTGTGCTTCATAAGAGCCTAGCGGCCGGGGTAGCTTCCCAACAAGTGCGAGAGGCCAAGGGCAAGGTACTAACACATACGGAGAGCGTAGAAAGCCTCGGGTCTCCAGTAGAATATGCCAACAATTGAAATGCCGCTGATCAGATCGAGGGTAATCCGAGTAATCAACCTTTCAGCTCTCCGACATCAGTAGCCGCTTGCATTTGGCTGCCAAAGTTGTTCTTGAGAGCGATAAAATGAACGAGGTAAATGCTTTGGTCTATGCTTTAGTCTTTTCATAAAATGTATCGTATACCAACTAGTCCTCGAGCTTTCGACCGAGTGACTTGTCCTTCGGCCAAAAGCTTCTGCTGGTAAATTTTAATTACGCGTATAACGAATGATATCTAACTTTAGACGACTTTAATTGATTCAGATTTTTAGTTTTAGCTTCGAATATCCAGCCACCTAGATATGATTCAAGTTTCACTTGGCTTGGATCTTGTAGATTTAGCTTCAAATATCCAGCCACCTAGATCTGAGTCAAGTTTTACTTGGCTTGGATCTTGTAGGTTTAGCTTTGAATATCCAGCCACCTAGATCCGAGTCAAGTTCTACTTAACTTGGATCTTGTAGGTTTAGCTTCAGTTATCCAGCCACCAAGATCCGAGTCAAGTTTCATTTGGCTTGGGACTTGTAGGTTTAGCTTCAAATATCAATCCACCTAGATCCGACTCAAGTTTTACTTGGCTTGGATCTTTTAGGTTTAGCTTCAAATATCCATCCACCTAGATCTGAGTCAAGTTTCACTTGGCTTGGATCTTGTAGGCTTAGCTTCAAATATCCAACCACCCAGATCTGAGTCAAGTTTCACTTGGCTTAGATCTTGTAGTTTAGCTTCAAATATCCAGCAACCTAGATCCAAGTCAAGTTTTACTCGGCTTGGATCTTGTAGGTTTAACTTTGAATATCCAACCACCTAGATCCGAGTCAAGTTTTACTTGGCTTGGATCTTTTCGGTTTAGCTTCAAATATCCAGCCACCTAGTTCCGAGTCAAGTTTCACTCGGCTTGGATCTTGTATGTTTAACTTTGAATATTTCTCTCCTGTATAATGCTTTGTGTTTTCAGGTTTCTCATAATCGGCGCACTGTCGAGTTCCAAAAACTGCTCTTCGCCCATAGGAAGCTGCAGGTCAAATATGATAAATTGGTGCCTATTCTGAAGAAAACCGGTTAGTTAGTTTCTGTGTATCTCGAAATTTTTTGGTTCGGATTTTGTTTCCAAATTGACCTCTAACTTGTCTTTGTTTAGCCAACGTTTATACTCAAAATACGGCACTAAAGAAGAAATTTTCTAGTCTTGAAGATGAGTCGTCCACGTTCTTTTTATTCATCTCCTTCCTCTCCTGAATTATTGCTGAGTATCTTATAGTACTCTTCCCTCGGCTCAGCGTAATTACAAAGCTTTGCAGCATCGCATCAAGAGTGCATACCCATGCCTGATATGACACTGCATTTTTTAGAACAAGCAGGAACTCATTCGGTGCAACTGAAGGAAAAGGATGATGAGATCGTGCCGAGGTTAACTCCTTGAAACTGGCGCAGAAATCCGAGTTGGAGAAGATTGACCAAGATTTCTCCAAGGAGAATAATCGGCTAACTCTCCAGCTCCAGAAAAATAAGGAGCTCCTCGATGCAACCGAGTCAACCAACAAGTCCAAGATGGATGACATTGCTCGATTTGAGAAGAAAAGAGTTCATTGGGCTGGCGATCTTCAGAAAATGTTGCGATATATCCATCGTAAGTTCTCTTTTTATCTTGTGTCCAGTGGCCGAATTATCCTTGACCATTGCTTGTATTGACTTATGTTATGCTTTGTATTATAGATTATTTTCCGGAGTCTAAACCTATGAGTAGTAAGGCCGTGGTTTATGCACGGGCTTGTAAGATCCCTCCCTTTTAAAGGTAAGGATCCCTGTGATTGCAATGCTAGTCCCTGGATCAAATTCTAGTATCCACAGTTTAAGATGAAGTACACAGAAACAAAGGTCATTATTACATCGTCATTCCAGAGATAACATAGTCTTTTACAACTCCATGGCCATAGGCCTAATACAAGAGTTTAAACATAACAATATAAATAAAGTCTTCATCTTCATGTGCCACAGGCAAGCATGTTGAGTGTAGACTCATAACCCCTAATCATCATCAGGATAACCTGCAACATCACAAGTTACAGCCACAGTGGGTCAATACATTGGAATAGTATTGGCAAGTGATACCTTAGTAGAATATTAACATCTAGTTACTATATGAATTTGGCTAAGTGTAGCTTAGGCTTGCTTTGCTCAAAATAGGTTTTACCAATTAGTTGAAAACACTAAGTTTTTCTTTGACAAAACTTTCCCAAGGAACCACCAATAGAAATTGGTGAACCTTCACCCTTGTTCATCCACAAGTTTTACTTAGAAAATTGGGATGAGGATATTCTTGATAGCTTCCATGTCTTGATGCTCAAGTTGTCCAATACCAGGGACATGGCTAAGTACTTAGATTTTTCACTCTGCAGAGGTGGTGCACTTTCCCCACAAGACTTGGTGAAACCAAGAAAAGACCTTTCGTAAGCCTTCCCTTGGACCAAATGGACGCGTTCCAACCTATCATCCCACTACCACCAACTGTCCAAATGGCTAAGTTATTGCAACCTATGTGATCCAGGCAGAGCCCATATTGCCATGTGGCTGCACTAGAAGCTTCTTAACATTTTGGCATCTCAAATCCCTTTTTGTTCCTGGGTGGCTTTCCACAAGTGTGATACACAAGGTAAACCATAGAAATGGGCCTTGTGTAACCACTCAACACAAACCATTCTTTCCATTCCACCTAGGTGTTTCATTCACTTAGTTGTTTTATTAAGCAAAACATAAGTCAAAGACTTAGAAATATTTCTCATAGCATGATTTTATAATCCACCCTTGGTTGCTATTAGCTAGGCTAAGCATGGCAATAGCAAGTATCCAAACTTAGAGGAAATTCTAACATTTCTACAACTACTAGGATTTCCCAAGCATAGCATATAGACACTTAGCAAAATAATCATGCAAGTCCTATACAAAATATTTCTAATGCTTAGGTAAAAATATTGGGATAAAAACATGAAGCACCACTTCCCTTGGTAGTTTGGGGAGTAGCAACAATCTTCACAACCACAATCACTATGAGCACCAAAATCTACACATAAAATAATGGCACCAAAATCACATATCAAAAATATACAAGCAAAAATATATGAATGCATGCAAATGCCATGTGATGATTTTCTACACCAAACAAGAAAAGTATACAGTACTGAATCATAAACAAGACCAAGGTACACTAAATAAACTTTATTTGATCTTTAAATCATTTTTCAAATCATTTCTATACTCAAAATAAGCCTACAAATGTCTCTGCAAAAATAACCAATTTTATAGAAGCAAAACCTTAAACACATTTCCTAAATGGATAGCATTCTTTCTCCTGATTCCAATGATATAAAATTTGCAAAATTTGAACGTGTGGATCAAAAGTTATGAATTTTACAAGTTTGAATCACTAATAGATCTAATTTCTGTTTTAAAACTAAACTCAGGCCACGCGGCGTGTTCTGATTGGCCCGTACCGGTTCGGCCGGATCGATCAACGCGGGCCATTGGATTTAAAGAAGATCGTGCGACACAGATCTAGCGTACCCCTTCGCGTAAGTGATTCTATCGCAGCCGACGGATCCAGATCTAACGGCCGCTGATCAAACGACCACTAGGCGGCGCGCGGCGACGGTGAGCGGCGGTCCGCTCGGTCTACGGCGTTGCGGCGGCTACTGGAAGCAAGGATGATATTGGAGAGGCTCACTAGACTCGCAGAGGCGTGCTGAAGCTCAACGTGGCAGTGACTTGTCAAGGGGCGCATGAACATGGTGGGGATTCCTCGTCGGAGTGGAGCCTATCGTCGGGTATGGATGTTCGTCGACATTGGCGATGTTGTAGATCATGCCAGAGAAAAACAAGTGGTGCGTTATATGCGCACTAGTCTAGCGAATATGTGAGCAACAAAAAGAGAGGCGGGGGCAATCAGGAACTACCAGAAGATGTCGCCGGAGTCGAGACAGACGGTGGTGCTTGCTCGTCGTTGAGGTTTCCGACGATAGAGAGAGCGCGCGGTTGAGTGTGGGCTACTGGCAGGTGCAGAGGGTTATGGGAAACTCACTCGCGGTGTATGGAAGGCAAGGGGCGACGGTGGTTGGCCGGAATTTGAGCTGGAACTCGTCGGAGCAGTGGGTGGTTCTGGGCTGATTCCGAGCAGCCTAGGGGCAGAGAGAGGGTGGCGACTGGGGAAAAGGAGGGGAGGGCGCGGGCGATTAAGTACGCAAGGTCGGGGGAGAGAATTACTAACGCAATCAATCGAATTGATGCGAGGTTTAATCACCGGAAACAGCCGGCGTGATTTGGGGGAAGAAGGAGTCGCGGGGTGGAGACAATGACTAGCGAGTGGGGCCTGGCGTTTAGTGAGAGAGAGAGTTACGGAGTGGGGGCCAGTCGTCAGCGACAGCGTGGGTTAGCCCTGCGGTGCGAAACATTTTCTACGGGGGAGAAGCTGTTGGGATAAATGGGCTAATTAGGCTGGGTTGGGTTAGATTAGTTAGTTTGCTTTATTTTTTCTCCCTTTCTCTTTTTCTTTTTCTGATTGAATTTCTGGTTTGAATTCAAATGCCCAAATCAAATCTGTTTCAAATGAAATTTTCTCCAAACATTTGTTTATTGATTCTTGCATCCTAGGGTGTGTAAAACATCTATTCACACTCAAATTCAAATTGGGTCTGAAAATGAAATTTAAACCATGCCTTACTTAAATGTTTATAATTAGTATATGAATGGTTTCTAATTCATAATTTGTTTTTTGAAAACCTTGACCAAACCTTAGAAACATCACTCAAGCTCATGCTCAAATCCTTACTGATTAAAATAAGTATTTTTCTTATTAGAAGGTAGCAATATGGCCATTGCCTTGCTTACATAAAATAATAAGCATTCATATGCTTTTGTTTTTGTAATAACTTTGAAAAGGATTCTAAAATGATCATGAATGCATGGATGATATGCAAGACTTTGAAAACATGATTTTAGGGATGTTACAAATCTAACCCCCTTCAGGTGAATCTCGCCCTCGAGATTCGGATTGGTTAGCAAATAGGTGAGGGTGGTCTTTCCGAAGATCATATTCTCTTTCCCATGTTACTTCTTCTTCGGAATGATGGTTCCATTGAACTTTGCAGAATTTGATAGTCTTAGTCCGAGTAACTCTTTCTGCAGTCTCAAGAATCTTGATGGGTTTTTCCTCATAAGTGAGATCACTTTCCAACTGGACCTCTTCCAAAGGTATAATATCCTTCAAAGAAGTCTCTTCCATCTCTGGATGGAATTTCTTTAGCTAACTCACATGAAACACATTGTGAACGGCAGACAATGATTCTGGCAATTCAATCTCATAAGCTACTTCTCCTTCACGACTCAGAATCTTGAATGGTCCAACATATCTTGGGGCCAATTTTCCTTTGACTCCAAATCTCTTCACTCCACGAAGTGGTGACACTCTAAGATAAGCTCTATCACCCACTTCATAGGTGACTTCTCTACGCTTAGGATCTGTGTAGCTCTTTTGTCGGGACTGTGCTATCTTTAATCTATCCTTTACTAGCTTGACCTTCTCTTCAGCCTCTTTGATCAGTTCTGGTCCGAACAAATTTCTTTCTCCCACACCATTCCATAGCAATGGGGTGGTACACTTTCTCCCATAGAGAAACTCAAATGGTGCCATCTCAATACTGGCTTGATAGCTGTTATTGTAAGAGAACTCCGCGTAAGGAAGACTTTCATCCCAACTAGCTCCATAGTCTAGGGCACATGCCCTCAACATATCTTCTAGAATCTGGTTGGTCCTTTACATGCATCCATCATCACGAGGATGAAAAGCAGTGCTGAATTCCAATCTCGTTCCCAATGACTCATGTAGTTGCCTCCAAAAATGAGAAGTGAATTGGGTTCCCCTATCAGACACAATACTCTTGGGTACACCATGCAGACACACAATCCTATTCATATAGATCTTGGCCATCTTAGCACTTGTGTAGGTTGTCTTCACGGGTATGAAATGAGCCACTTTAGTGAGGCGATCCACTACTACCCAAATAGAATCATATCCTGACCTGGTCCTTGGCAATCCGGTGATGAAATCCATGCCAATCTTGTCCCACTTCCAATCAGGAATAGGTAGTGGTTGTAGCAATCCTGCTGGTTTCTGATGTTCCGCTTTCACTCTACTACATACATTACACAAAGCAATATGTTCGGCGATGTCCTTCTTGAGATTATTCCACCAAAATCTTTCCTTCATATCCATGTACATTTTGGTGTTACCCGGATGAATGGAATATGGTGAATTGTGTGCTTCTTGTAAAATCAGTTTCCGAAGCTCCGGATCTTGCGGAATGCAGATACGTTTTCCATACCATAAAGTACCATGTTTGTCTTCATGGAATCCTTTGGCTTTTCCCTTGCCAATCTTTTCCTTAATCTCTTCAATTTCCTTGTCTGTCTTTTGGGATTCCTTGATCTTGTCCAACAATGTGGGTTGAACATCCAATGACATGAGATGTCCCTCAGGCACAATCTCCAATCTAAGGTCTCTAAATTGGGCACAGATCATCTGGCAACTCTCCCTTAGTAAGGCCATTCACAAAAACCTTACGGTTTAGAGCATCCGCTACAACATTTGCTTTACCGGGGTGGTATTGCAAACTCAAGTCATAGTCCTTGATGAGTTCTAGCCATCTTCTTTGTCTCATGTTGATTTCTTTCTCGGTGAAGATATACTTCAAACTTTTGTGATCTGTGAATACTTCACATCGCTTTCCCAAAAGATAATGTCTCCATGTTTTGAGTGCATGGACAATAGAGGCTAACTCTAAATCATGAGTAGGGTAATTTACTTCATGAGTTTTGAGTTGTCTCGAGGCATAAGCCACAACTTTCCCTTCTTGCATTAGAACTGCACTTAATCCATGATGAGATGCATCACAATACACTTGGAAATCTTTCTCCAAATCTGGTAGACACAAGACTGGTGCTGTCACTAGTCTCTTCTTAAATTCTTGGAAACTGAGTTCACATCCTTTAGACCAAGCAAATTTCTTGTCTTTCTTTAGTAACTCCGTCATTGGCTTAGATACTTTGGAGAAATTCTCAATGAATCTTCTGTAGTATCCTACCAAGCCAAGGAAACTACGAACTTCCTTTACTGACTTAGGAGATTCCCATTCAGTTACAGCTAACACTTTTGCGGGATTAACTACTACACCATCTCCTGACACAACATGTCCAAGAAATCCAACTTCATTTAGCCAGAATTCACATTTGCTGAATTTCGCATACAGCTTATGCTCTCTAAGCTTCTCAAGTATCAAACGCAAATGTCCTTCATGCTCTTCTTTGCTTTTGGAGTAGATCAAAATGTCATCGATGAAAACGACAACAAACTTGTCAAGGAACTCCATGAACACTTTGTTCATCATATTCATGAAATAAGCTGGTGCATTGGTCAAACCAAATGGCACACGGTGTACTCATACAATCCATACCTAGTGGTGAAAGCTGTCTTAGGTATGTCTTGTTCTCTTATCTTAAGCTGGAAATAACCTGACCGGAGATCAATCTTTGAGAATACACAAGCTCCTTCTAACTGATCAATCAAGTCATTAATTCTAGGTAAAGGATATATGTTCCTGATAGTCACCTCATTGAGTGAACGATAATCTATGCATAACCTTTGACTTCTATCTTTCTTTTCCACAAACAAGACTAGTGCTCCCCAGGATGAAGAACTTGGTTGAATAAACCCTTTCTGCAACTGTTCTCCAAGTTGTTTCTTGAGTTCTTTCAAATCATCAACTAACATCTTGTAAGGTCTCTTTGCTATTGGTCCTGATCCTGGCAGCAAGTCAATCAGAAATTCCACATCTTTATCTGGTGGCATTCCCGGGAATTCTTCCGGAAACACATCCGGATATTCTCTCACAATTGGCACACTCTCTATGCTAACCCCCTTAATATAATTTAGCTTACTCTCTTTTGATTCAAAGTTAGTCTTGAATCTAATCCTTTTATTATCCAGGGTTGTGAGTGTGATAGTATGATTGGCACAATCCAACACTCCCTTGTGCTTGGTCATCCAGTCCATTCCCAAAATGACATCCAATCCTTGGGAATTTAGGATTATTAGATTAACGGGAAATTTATACTTCCCAAACTCTATGACTAGGTCATGACATCCCGAGTTCACTATCATTTCTCCACCAGGAGAACTTACTTTTATAGGACACCCAATGGTTTCAACTGGAAATTCATTTATTTCAACAAATTCTCTTGATATGAATGAATGCGATGCGCCAGTATCAAAAAGAACAAGTGCTGGAACATAATTGAGTTTGAACTTACCAGCCATAGCATCAGGTTCCTCATAGATCTCTTCCATATTGATGTGGTTCACCTGTCCCTTCTGGAAAGGGTTGGGCTTGTTGGGTCCTTCAACTTTCTTTTCTGGGCATTCATTTGCATAATGCCCCATCTTCTTACACTTGAAGCATTCAACCTGACTGAGATCCTTCTTGACAAGCTGACTTACACTACCACTTCCACTTCCACTATGGTGGCTCTTGTATCCACCCTTGTGGTTCTTGTACTTGTCATTGTCATGACTACGGTGATGCTTGTTATCATGATGACGGTTGTGGTTGTGGTGACTGTTGTACTTTCCATGCTTGTGGGATCCAGAACTCCCACTATCATCATAATGGGAACGCTTGTGAGACAATCCCGAGCTGTGCTTGTCAGAGCTGTGCTTCCTCTTTCTGCTTTCAACCTGCTTCATCTTGTTCTCCAAGATGGTAGCCTTGTCACAAAGGGACTGGTAGGTAGGGACATAGGACACAGATAATTGCAGATTTAGTTCATCATTCATTCCTTCGAGGAACTTATCTTTCCTCTTGGCATCAGTATCAACTTCATCCGGTGCATAACGCGCCAGATTGTTGAACTCCTCAATATATTCAGCCACGCTGCGGTGGCGCTGCTTCAGATTATGGAACTCCTTCTTTTTCAAACTCATCACTCCGGATGAGATGTGAGCTGTACGGAAACCATCTTCAAATATAGCCCATGTCACATCCTCAATGGGAGTGGTGATCTAGAAGTTATCCCACCAAGTAGCTGCTGGTCCTTCCAACAAGTGTGCTACAAACCTGACTTTCTCCTCGTCGGTACAGCCGACAGTCACCAAATCCTTGTTCACTGCATGTAGCCAATCATTTGCCACCATGGGATTGGTAGTTCCTGAGAACTTTGCAGGCCTCAGTCATAAGAATCTGGTGAGCATGTCAAATCCTGGTGGATT
The DNA here is from genome assembly GCA_023614405.1 of Avena insularis. NCBI lineage: Eukaryota > Viridiplantae > Streptophyta > Magnoliopsida > Poales > Poaceae > Avena > Avena insularis. The sequence continues at coordinate 268,927 of JAJUPC010000369.1, read as the reverse complement.
GTTCTGATTGTTGTTGTTGTTGTTATTGTTATTGTTGTTGTTGTTGTTGTTGTTGTTGTTGTTGTTGTTATTCTGATTCTGCATGAAAGTGGTCATCATCTGCATCAGCTGTGCCTGTGCTGTCATCAGCTGCTGCATCTCGGGGTGACATTGTTGTTGTTCGGGTTGGGGTTGGCACGTCGAGGAGGCATCTGTGGTTTTCAATAAGGATAAGAATGAGATACCCATAGATGCTTAACATGCACAATACAACACATAGACAATCACCAAACAAGCATCAAAACAACATAAAGTTCAATGACATAAACAATAAGTTTGAAAGGCAAACACACCAATAGCAAGCCATCCACATGTTGGATGGTCATTGCGACTCAATAATCAAAAGCATGGTAAATGATAGATAAATGAGTAGTCATTACTACTCCTCTGCATCAACCTCCTCATCAACAAGTGTAAGGCCTGCATTCTCCATAGCGGTCTTGTATTCCTCGACATTGGTAGTCAAGGCCTCTATCTTGGACTTAAGAGCCCTCTTCTGTGAATGAAGTCTCTCAATCACACCCTGCTGATGCTCGAGTTCGAAGTCCTTGGCCTCTAGTTCTGCAGTCATCTCTCGAATCCTCTTGTTCCTATCTTGGACTCTTTTCTCTTGGCTTTTGAACTTCCTGTCCTGGCTCTCAAACTTGGCCTCCATTTCCTTGACTATCTCGTCTTGCTCTGCGAAGAGCTTTTCCTTCTCACGAAGCTGCACCTGGAGCTCGTCATTGCTAAGCATGACGTTGGTCCTATCAGTATCTAGGTGCCTAAGTAGAACCTCTAGGTCCTGAAGGTATAGACGAATCGGCTCTGCCGTCTCTCTAGCAGCATCCTCGAACTCAATAGCCTCACCATCCTCGTCGCGTCTTTCGAAGGCGTGAAAGTGAGTACCTCTAATCTCCCGAGAGTGCCTCCCTAACAGACGCCCAAGTAAATCCTGCATGACTACCTCTAGGCCTCTCTCCCTGTCGTCATGCATAAGCTTGAAGGCGATAGCCTCTGTGGCTGGCTCAGTCTGGTGTCCTGGCTGAGTAACTTTGAAGCCCCAAAGGTCCTTCCTCTCAAACTTGGTGAGGGGAAGCATCATGATGCTAGGGAGCGGAAGATTGAGCACACTAGTGAGCTCAATAAGACGAGTGCCAAAACGAGTTCCCTTGAACTCTTCAGCCGTGCTGATAGTAACATTAGGCATCTATTTTACAAGATAGAAAAAGTTAGAATCAACATAAATAGAGAAAATCACAAGACAAAGCATCACAGGCATATCATTGGAAATCAAACACACAAGTCATGGCATAGATAAATCTATTACAAGCATCCAAGGTTCAACATAACTTAGACAACATTGTTTGGAAAATAAAAACGATAAGTGTGGTGGTCCAACTAGTGAAGTACATTACAATCCCATCTCACTTGCCAAGTTAGCTAACAGGGCATCCCTAGAGGCAATCTGTCGATCCTGATCACATGACTCCATTGCTAAGTCTATGATGTCCTCTCTTAAATGTTGTTGGTAGCCTCTAACTCTTGGGTATGCTTCTTTTCTTCCCTAAGGTCACTTTGGGTGTTAAGCATTCTGCACATGAGTCTATCACCAAGCTCCTTGATGGCCTTCCAAGCTGCATCGCTTGCAGAGTCAAAGAATGTGGTGTGCATCACTGAGTTGGTGACCATGCAGAATGCTGATTCCTTATGGTTGTCTTCCTTGTTTTTATACAAGTGAAGTTGCACCCACCAGTACTCCACTCCTTCATCCATCACGGGGAAACCTTTGTACACAGCTGCACCATGTATTCCCATGGCAACCATGAGGTCCTTGAGAGCCTTGGGGAATTATGTCTCACACTCCAAGGTCATAGTCATGAGTGGTACCTTCCTTACAGATTTGTTTATGGAGTTCATCTACAAATAGAGATGATAAAGAAGATTAGAAAAGTTTACGAGAAGAAAAGACAAGTGTGGAAATTGTTGAAATTTTTTCCTTAGTGGTTTCTAATCCAATCCTAGGGTTATAATCCTACAGGCAACACCGTGCTCTGATACCATCTGTAAGATCCCTCCCCTTTAAAGGTAATGATCCCTATGATTGCAATGCTAGTCCCTGGATCAAATTCTAGCATCCACAGTTTAAGATGAAGTACACAGAAACAAAGGTCATTATTACATCGTCATTCCAGAGATAACATAGTCTTTTACAACTCCATGGCCATATGCCTAATACAAGAGTTTAAACATAACAATATAAATAAAGTCTTCATCTTCATGTGCCACAGGCAAGCATGTTGAGTGTAGACTCATAACCCCTAATCATCATCAGAATAACCTGCAACATCACAAGTTACAGCCACAGTGGGTCAATACATTGGAATAGTATTGGCAAGTGATACCTTAGTAGAATATTAACATCTAGTTACTATATGAATTTGGCTAAGTGTAGCTTAGGCTTGCTTTGCTCAAAATAGGTTTTACCTATTAGTTGAAAACACTAAGTTTTTATGTGACAAAACTTCCCCAAGGAACCACCAATAGAAATTGTTGAACCTTCACCCTTGTTCATCCACAAGTTTTACTTATAAAATTGGGATGAGGAGATTCTTAATAGCTTCCATGTCTTGATGCTCAAGTTGTCCAATACCAGGGACATGGCTAAGTACTTAGATTTTTCACTCTGCAGAGGTGGTGCACTTTCCCCACAAGACTTGGTTTCACCAAGACAAGACCTTTCGTAAGCCTTCCCTTAGACCAAATGGACCCGTTCCAACCTATCATCCCACTACCACCAACTATCCAAATGTCTAAGTTATTGCAACCTATGTGATCCAGGCAGAGCCCATATTGCCATGTGGCTGCACTAGAAGCTTCTTAACATTTTGGCATCTCAAATCCCTTTGTTCCTGGGTGGCTTTCCACAAGTGTGATACACAAGGTAAACCATAGAAATGGGCCTTGTGTAACCACTCAACACAAACCATTCTTTCCATTCCACCCAGGTGTTTCATTCACTTAGTTGTTTTATTAAGCAAAACATAAGTCAAAGACTTAGAAATATTTCTCATAGCATGATTTTATAATCCACCCTTGGTTGCTACTATCTAGGCTAAGCATGGCAATAGCAAGTATCTAAACTTAGAGGAAATTCTAACATTTCTACAACTACTAGGATTTCCCAAGCATAGCATATAGACACTTAGCAAAATAATCATGCAAGTCCTATACAAAATATTTCTAATGCTTGGGTAAAAATATTGGGATAGAAGCACCACTTCCCTTGGTAGTTTGGGGAGTAGCAACAATCTTCACAACCACAATCACTATTAGCACCAAAATCTACACATAAAATAATGGCACCAAAATCACATATCAAAAATATACAAGCAAAAATATATGAATGCATGCAAATGCCATGTGATGATTTTCTACACCAAACAAGACAAGTATACAGTACTGAATCATAAAAAATACCAAGGTACACTAAATAAACTTTATTTGATCTTTAAATCATTTTTCAAATCATTTCTATACTCAAAATAAGCCTACAAATGTCTCTGCAAAAATAACCAATTTTACAGAAGCAAAACCTTAAACACATTTCCTAAATGGATAGCATTCTTTCTCCTGATTCCAATGATATAAAATTTGCAAAATTTGAACATGTGGATCAAAAGTTATGAATTTTACAAGTTTGAAACACTAATAGATCTAATTTCTGTTTTAAAACTAAACTCAGGCCACACGGCGTGTTCTGATTGGCCCGTACCGGTTTGGCCGGATCGATCAACGCAGGCCATTGGATTTAAAGAAGATCGTGCGGCACAGATCTAGCGTACCCATTCGCGTAAGTGATTCTATCGCAGCCGACGGATCCAGATCTAATGGCCGCTGATCAAACGACCACTAACTGGCGGCGCGCGGCGACGGTGAGCAGCGGCGCGCTCGGTCTACGGCGTTGTGGCGGCTACTAGAAGCGAGGATGAGATTGGAGAGGCTCACCAGACTCGCAGAGCCATGCTGAAGCTCAACGTGGCAGTGGCTTGTCAAGGGGCACACAGACACAGTGGGGATTCCTCGTCGGTGTGGAGCCTGTCATCGGGTATGGCTGTTCGTCGGCGTTGCCGATGTTGTAGATCATGCCAGAGAAAAACAAGTGGTGCGTTAGATGCGCACTAGTCTAGCGAATATGTGAGCAACAAAAAGAGAGGCGGGGGCAATCAGGAACTACCAGAAGATGTCGCCGGAGTCGAGACAGACGGTGGTGCTTGCTCGTCGTTGAGGTTTCCGACGATAGAGAGAGCGCGCGGTTGAGTGTGGGCTACTGGCAGGTGCAGAGGGTTATGGGAAACTCACTCGCGGTGTATGGAAGGCAAGGGGCGACGGTGGTTGGCCGGAATTTGAGCTGGAACTCGTCGGAGCAGTGGGTGGTTCTGGGCTGATTCCGAGCAGCCTAGGGGCAGAGAGAGGGTGGCGACTAGGGAAAAGGAGGGGAGGGCGCGGGCGATTAAGTACGCAAGGTCGGGGGAGAGAATTACTAACGCAATCAATCGAATTGATGCAAGGTTTAATCACCGGAAACAGCCGGCGTGATTTGGGGGAAGAAGGAGTCGCGGGGTGGAGACAATGACTAGCGAGTGGGGCCTGGCGTTCAGTGAGAGAGAGAGTTACGGAGTGGGGGCCAGTCATCAGCGACAGCGTGGGTTAGCCCTGCGGTGCGAAACATTTTCTACGGGGGAGAAGCTGTTGGGATAAATGGGCTAATTAGGCTGGGTTGGGTTAGATTAGTTAGTTTGCTTTATTTTTTCTCCCTTTCTCTTTTTTTTTCTGATTGAATTTCTGGTTTGAATTCAAATGCCCAAATCAAATCTGTTTCAAATGAAATTTTCTCCAAACATTTGTTTATTGATTCTTGCATCCTAGGGTGTGTAAAACATCTATTCACACTCAAATTCAAATTGGGTTTGAAAATGAAATTTAAACCATGCCTTAATTAAATGTTTATAATTAGTATATGAATGTTTTCTAATTCATAATTTGTTTTTGAAAACCTTGACCAAACCTTAGAAACATCACTCAATCTCATGCTCAAATCCTTACTGACTAAAATAAGTATTTTTCTTATTAGAAGGTAGCAATATGGCCATTGCCTTGCTTACATAAAATAATAAGCATACACATGCTTTTGTTTTTGTAATAACTTTGAAAAGGATTCTAAAATGATCATGAATGCATGGATGATAAGCAAGACTTTGAAAACATGATTTTAGGGATGTTATAGGGCTCTTCGAGGTGTCCCCAACAAGTCGGATAATGAGTACTCTATGGAAGATTTCTTAATTGATGTTGCTGCTGCCATCAAGCCCATGAAGGTCACTGGAAAAGATCTGGTGGATGCGGCTATCCGAGTATTCCATGTACTCCTGCCGAATGAGCCGAGGATTACCAAGGTTGAAGTTCTTGTGGGTAAATTGATGGACTGCCAAACTCAACTGAGTCTTTGGAGGGAATCCACAGGGCGAGTCAGGGTTGATATGGCGCTCACAGCCGTTTTGTTATGGCATGAGAATATCTCTCTCGATATCCTGATGAACTTGTCTAGTGGCTCCCCTTGGATCACTGACCTGGACCATATCGCTTGCCAGCAAGCCCGTGCTTACCAGTTTGTCGAGTATGCCAACGTGCACCAATGGCATGAAGGGCCAAGTTTCCTTCAAGATGAGGCCGAAGAGAATGTTGCGGCAGTAGAAGATGATGAATCCGAGGAAGATTCTAGTGATGAAGAGGATACCGATGAGGAGTCCGGAAGTTCGGATGAAGCAGGAGACGACTCGGAGCAACAGGCCGAGGACCGGTCTTCCTCCAAGGGGACCGAGGCTTCTCAAGCTCGGTCGAGGTTTCGCGCCAAGCATCCAATGTTCAAGATGTCGTGGTAGCTTCGGTCGATGCCGAAGTAACTTCCGCAGAGGTCCAGGTTGCTTTGGAAGTTATTTCTTCTACTGAGTTCGAGGTTCCTCCGGTGGTGACCGAGGCACCCACTTCAGAGACCCATGCTCCCAAAGTCATTGCTTCTGCCGAAGCCAAAGTTCCTTCGGTGGTGACCGAGGCAGCCACTTCGGAAACCCCTGCTCCTGTTGTTACTGTTCCTTCGTCTATCGATGACCCGGCTGTAACTAGTGCTTGAGCTCAAAAAACTCTGTATTCGTTAAGTCCCTGGTATTGCCGGGAGTATGCTGTGTAAAACAATTTGGTCCTTCTGGTACTATTTGTGTGACTCGGTCATTTTCAGATGTTGTGCTTAAACTTATGTCGTTTCCTTTTCTAAGTCAACTATTTGGCATGCGTTCACCATTTGCGATTTTTACCTAGTGGGTTTGAAATGAAAAGGTCTAACTTATTTATGTTTATCAATTATGAACGATAGTTTAAAATGAGCGCGTGGATCAAACGACTACGGCAATCACATGGGTTAGAAAAAATTGTAAAACATGAGTCGGCTCGCGTACCATCCACTCGTTAGTCGTTTTTTGTGTGTTTGATTTCTGACAGCTCTTGTCTCGCTTGTCATGGACTCATTTTTTGGACAATGATAAGTCAGAGATTCCGCATTTGCTGTCAACACACAATAACTCGGCTTAAGGATTAGACACATAAGCCAGCCGACTTGGTGGAAGATATATAAAAAATAAGGACAGATAATATGAGGCAGTCCCCGAGTCACTGCTCGAGTCGCTAAAGTTTCATTCATTAATTCATTTCCTACATATAAAACTGACATATGATAATTTGGGATACAATACACTTCCTCTAATTGTAAAAAGTCGAAGTAATGCTACATTCCATGGCCTTCTTGATTCGTCTCCTGACTTGTCCGCCTTATTCTTCTTTGGTGCTTAAGCATCTATGAGATAGTATGCATCATTATGCAGTGCTTTGCTCACAATGAACGGGCCCTCCCATGTAGGTGATAATTTATGCATGCCGGCTATGCGTTGCACGAGGCGAAACACCAGATCCTCCTCCTGAAAGACTCGGGGATACACTTTCTTGTCGTGGTAACGTCTAAGATCTTGTTGATATATAGCTGATCTGGACAATGCCAATTCCCTTGCTTCTTCTAATAAATCAACATCGTCTTGCCAAGATATTTCATTCACCTCGGCGCTCGTGTATTGGGTGAATCTAGGCGAGTCATGCACTATGTCAGCTGGTAATACAGCTTCTGCCCCATATACAAGAAAGAATGGTGTGTAGCCTATTGATCTATTCGGAGTTGTTCTCAGGCTCCATAATATTGCCGAGAGTTCCTCAATCCAACATCCTGCTGACTTTTGCAGTGGTTCTATGAGTTGGGGTTTTATTCCGGATAATACTAGTCCATTTGATATTTCTACTTGTCCATTTGACGCGGGATGTGCTAACGATTCAACAACAAGCCTTATCTTCTTATCCCAGTAGAAGCGAGCAAAAGCTCCCTCAACGAAATTTGTTCTGTTATCTGTAATGACACTGTGTGGGTATCCATACCTCAAGATAATATCTTTAAGGAATTTCACAACCGTGGGCCCATCGCATTTTCTTATAGGTTTTACCTCTATCCATTTCGTGAATTTGTCCACCATGACCAAGATGTGAGTCATGCCGCCTCTAGCCGGCTTAAATGGGCCGACCATATCCAGGCACCATACGGAAAATGGCCATGTGATGGGTATTGCCTTTAACTCGGATGAAGGCATGTGAATTTTGCTGGCATATCTCTGGAAACCATTGTATTTTTTCACCAATTCTAGTGCCTCTTGTAGAGCACTAGGCCAGTAAAACCCATGCAGGGATGCTTTGTCTTATAGGGCTCTGGATGAAGCATGATGTTCGCATTCTCCTTGATGTATATCTAAAAGGATTTCCTGCCTTTCTACAAGGGTAACACATCTTTGCAGCACATTTGTTACACTTCTCGTATAGAGTTCATTGTTTATTATTGTGTATGCCTTTTCCCTTCTTATAGTTTGCCTAGCGAGGACTTCGTCACTCGGCAAGATCTCATCTTTGAGAAACAAGAATATTGGGCGTCCCCATTCCGGTACTTTGTACGTCGGGGTAACTATTTCATCAATTTCCATTGCTTCTCCCGACATAATTTCTGCCGAGTTACCTCGACCAGCCTATGGGTTCGCCGAGTCAGTCCCTGGGTTACTCGGTTTGTTCCTCTTATATATCTCCATGGGGACTACCTCGAATCCTTGATCTGCCGAGAGATGGATTGACTTAGATTCCGGGGATGGTATGATTGATGGTTTTCTCAAATTCTCTAAGGCGATACTAGGTGGGATTGATTGTCTGGTCGAGCCAAGTTCTGATAAGGTGTCTGCGACATCATTTCCTGCCCGAGGTATATGATGAAATTCACATCCATCGAAATAACCACTAATTTTTTGCACATGGAATCTATATAAGGCCATGTTTGCATCCAGCGCATCCCAGTGGCCTGATACCTGTTGGACTACTAGATCCGAATCACCGAAACACGAAATCTAACGTATGCCAATTTCCTTTGCCATTTTTAGGCCATGAACAAGTGCTTCATATTCGACCATATTGTTTGATGCAGCAAAGTTTATTTGTAGCACATATTTCAGTTGGTCTTTCTTGGGGGAGGTTAGCACTATCCCGGCTCCTAACCCATTTCTTAGTTTGGATCCATCAAAATGCATCATCCAATAATTTGGATCATGTAGTGGAGGCTCATATTGCATTTCGTCCCAATCGACAAAAAGATCAGCCACTACCTGTGACTTGATTGTATCTCATCTATCAAATTGCGGTGCATAAGGGGATAACTCAATTGCCCACTTTGCTATTCGTCCGCTAGCGTCTTTTTTTCTCATTATCTCGGCTATTGGTGCCTCATAGATCACCTTGATAGGATGTTCTTCAAAATAATTTTTCAGCTTTTTATCCGACATGTATACGCCATATGCCATTTTTTGATAATGTGGATAATTTTGCTTGGATGCTGATAGCACCTCACTTAGGTAATATACCGGCCTCTGCATCGACTTTCCTTCCTCATCACGCTTAACCACTATTACTGCACTTATGACTCGGTTAGTCACTGCTATGTAGAGCAACGTCGGCTCTTTTGATAGTGGTGAGTCTAGGGCTAGCATCTTTTCCAATTCATGAAAATCATTATTGTCCTGAGGTGTCCAGGTAAATTTATCTGACTTTTTCATCAACTGATATAAGGGTAATGCCTTTTGCCCTAGCTGACTCACAAACCGACTTAGGGATGCCAAGCATCCGGTAATTTTTTGTACGTCATTAAGACACTTTGGCAATTCCATTCTCTCCACTTCCCGAATCTTAGTCGGATTAGCCTCCATACCTCGGCTCGACATGAGGAAACCGAGTAATTTGCCGGCTGGTATGCCAAAAGTACACTTTTCCGGATTAAGCTTCATTCGGAACCTCCTCAGATTCGCGAATGTTTGCCGGATATCATCTAGGAGCGTATGGCTCTCTTGGTTTTTATCGCCACATCATCAACATATACTTGGACATTTTTTTCCAATCTGATCATGCAAGCATTTTTGCATACACCTTTGATACGTGGCCCCTGCATTGCGCAGGACGAATGGCATGGTACGATAGAAATAATCCCCATATGGGGTGATAAACGCAGTCTTTATTTGATCATCCAGGTTTAACGGTATCTAGTGGAAACCAGAATACGCATCTACAAATGATAACAGTTCAAAGCCTGCAGTCGAATCAATAACCTGGTCTATCCTAGGCAAAGGAAAAGGATCTTTGGGACACGCCTTGTTCAGGTTCATGTGATCGGTGCACATTCACCGAAGTAGAGCTACATTTGGATCAGCTTTCTTCTTTTTGACCAACACCAGATTATATAGCCAATCCGGGTGAAGTACTTCCATAATAAAACCGGCTGCAAGGAGCCAAGCTATTTCATCACCAATTATTTTTCTCCCATCTTTGGCGAACTGGCGGAGAGGTTGCTTCACCGGCCTTGCTCCTGGCCTTACATGCAAAGAGTGCTCAGCCAACTCCCTCGGTACACCTTGAAGGTCTTGAGTAGACCATGCAAATATGTCCCGATTCTCACGGAGGAATTTGGTGAGCTTTCTTTCCTATTTATACTTCAGGCCGGCTCCAATGGTGATGGTGCACTCTGGGAACTAATCATCAATCTGGATTTTCTTCGTCTTCTTAGTCGGCTGGAAGGACACACTTCCATGTGGGTTAGCAAGTGCCGGCATATTAAGCTGTGCCGACTAAGCTAGGGCTGCAACCTCCTGAATTCTCCTTTTCTCCCTCGCAATTACCAAAGACTCTGCTAGATTTGAACCAGACGAAGCACATTCCATCGATCTCGTGTAGTCTCCAGCATCTGTGATTACACCCTGTGGTCCAGGCATCTTCATATTCAAGTAACTAATGTGAAAACTTGTCATGAATTTTGACAAAGCTGGTCGTCCGAGTAATGCGTGGTAACAACTTTCTAGATCCACCGCCTCAAACTCCAAATTCTCTGCCCTCAATTCTCCCTTGTGTCGAATAAAACATATATTCGGACCTTCCCAATTGGCTCGCAAGACAATCCTGGCACAATACCATGGAAAGTTGTCTTAGTTAACTGAAGCATATTTAGAGAAATGCCGAGTTTACGCATTGTGTCATTATACATAATGTTGATATTGTTGCCGTTATCTATCAGCACCTTTGAGAACTTCACATTAATACTGGGCCCAAAAAACGTTGGGTCAAACACTAAAGCATATGACTCGGGGTTTGGCATGATCTTGGGATGATCTCTGATGCTCCAAGTTATCTCTTGATCCGACCAATGCATATACCTTGGAACTACCGGCATAACGACATTTAGTTCAATATGCCGGCGCTGGATGCTCTGTCTGTCCTGTTGTTCCATGGTGAATACATAGTACGACTGATGGTGCTCTCTGTACTCATTGCGCCCATTGTTGCCAGGGTTTCCTCTGCTATCTTAACCTTGATTAGCCGCATGGTGAACTGCATCTCTTCGATCATGGTTCTCATATCTCGGAGGTGGTGGAGGCAACATCAATTGTTGCGCATTTCCTCCTGTAAGCTATGGTTGTTGTGGGTGGTGTGGTTGTTGTTGTGGTGCTTGTGGTACCGCCGAGTTTCCCATCGCATTCTTCATCCATGCACACTGACGAGTTGTGTGGTTAGCCGGCTTCACCGGGTTTGTCGTGTGAAACTTGCATGGCTGATCCAACATTGATTCGAATGTGTACTTTGGCCTCTCTTGTCATTGCTTATTTTGCTCTGGAGTCCACTTCTTTTTACCATAATTCCTCGGTGTCCATTGCTGAGAACTATTTTTCTGTGGCTGGTTGCTCCCTGCACTCGGCTCATCTTGAGTCACCGCTTCTACTTGATTTGAGTTGTACATGTAATCTGGCATGTCCTCTCTTCTTCTACCCCGGAACTCATTCCTCTTGGATGATCCGACACCATCACAAGCATAATGCTCATGTTGCTCATGTTGTTCTGCCAACATAAGCTCGGGCTGAGTCGTATCACCCAGAGCATATGAGTCGGATATTCTGATTGTCTCGGCCAACATAGTCGGCATATCTCTTTGTAGCCTTTGCCATAACACACTCTCATATCTACAACCTTGTGCAAACTAACCAATCGTCTGTGACTCTATCACCCCTTCACATAAGTTTCTGAGGTTGCACCACTGGGTCAAGAATTCTCTATCGGTCTCATTCAGCCTTTGCTTGCACATTGCAAGTTGTTGAGGTCTATTCGGCCTCTTATACGTGCTAGTGAAGTTGCTGACAAACATGTCCTCACAGTCCAACCAGCAGTTGATACAGCCTGCTGGTAAGTTATTCAACCATACCCTAGCCGGCCCGTCCAACATCTGGGGCACATATCTCACAGCCTATCTCAAGTTACCCTCAGCAATTTTCACTGTTGTGGCATAATCGATCAACCAATCTTGTGGCTTGGTACTTCCGTTATATTGTTTTGTGCCTCTAGGCAACTGGAAGTTTGGAACAGGTGGTTCCCTCATGATTTGGGGTCCAAAACATGCCGGACCAGGAGGACTTTGCTCCTTTAGTAACTCTGACATGTATAACCTATCAAGATTTAGCCTTACATCATTTGGATGCAGGTCCCTATATGCCGCTCTTTGTTCCACCACATGGTGATTATGCCTAGCAAATCCGGCATTTTCCATCTCCGAATAACCATGATAGTATCTATTTTGCACTGGATTATGCCGAACGTGTCCTGTATCCCGTACCTACCGAGGTTCAAGCCTCGGCTGATGATCTTGCGGGGGGTAATGCCTCCCTCCCGCCGGGTTATTATCTTCTGGATTTCCTCTCCCGAGATTTCCCTATCCTCTATTACCACGATCGAGATTTCTCTCTCCACTGTTACCTCGAATACCAGTGCATCAGTTTTCATTTCCTTTACTGGCCACAACCGGATAATATGGGACCATCTATTTGTTCCTCCTGCCCGAGGTTACAACTTTATCTTTTTGCGATCCATTTCTGGGTGAAGACGCCGTGGCAGCTGATAATGTCGGGGCGGCTCCAGCCAAATGAACCAAACATGAAGCTCTAGGCTTTGTCAGTTAGCCCTGAGTATTACCTCATTTTGCTATTTCGCTATGCGTACTGGCTCATTCACTCTTTCTTGTTGCTTTTGCCGGTCTTCGCCGGTCAAACCCTCCAATTCTAAGGCTGCAGCATTCGCTACTCTGAGGTTCTTTGCCAGGGTACTATACCTCGGCAGCCTCGAGTTAGCTGAATCACCTTGCTGAGACTCATGTTCCTTGCTAATATCACTAAGGAGATTTTTTCCCTTCATTATTATACCATCCAGCCAAGTCAGGTTGGTGTCTAACTTGTTTTCCCTAGCATATTCACGTAAGGTACGGTTAAAAGATTCCTGCAGTGTAGATACTTTCTTAGCCTCTTCTAAGATTTTTAACCGAGTCTCTTCTAACTTGGCCTATGCATTCGTCGGGTTTTACAATGGGTGCCACTGGTGTTGTTAGGTTATCTATAGCTGCCTACAAGATATTCTCCGGCCCTTCCAGAGGAGGCCATCTAACTCTAGCTGCCTTGGGGGTTACCTCATGCACCTCGGGTGCGTCTATCGATGGCGGATCTGCTGCTGCTTGCTTTGCTGCTGTCGGCTTAACTATCGCCGGATCTGCCGTCGTTGGGTTCTTGCTTGGTCTGGCTCCTATACCTGGTACTGATGCATGCGCGGTCATCATCACCTCAACGCTACTGCAGCGAGTGATGATACCGCCAGCAGCGAGGGAGGCTCTCCGCGAGGATGACTTCGCCGCAGGTAGGGGGGGCGATGTCGGCTTGACGTAGATCTTGTGGGAACCAAGGTTGATAAAGATGCCATTGCATGGAGGTGTCCGCACTCCGAAGCTGCCTGCATTGTTGCTGACGTAGTCCCAGAGGTCGAATCTCTAGACTAAGACGGAGACGATGCGCTCGCCAGTGTTGATGAAGTTGCCCTTCCGGATCTTAACTCCAGCTAGCACCGCTGCTGGCCCCACAGTGGGCGACAAATGTCGTGGTGGTGGCACGACAGATGCCATGGGTAAGATTAAGTTGGGGGCCAATCTGTGCTAGAGGGATCCATGGAGGGAAGATGTAGTGATTTCTACACACAGAACACAAGAACTAGATCTTTATTCAACACCAGTAAAGCTACACTTGCTTCTCGAGCTGGTTGAGCGAGAGGAAGAATAAAGAGCTACTACTAGTGATAAGTAAGAAGTGAATACATCCTCCTCTCAGGAGGCCCTGTCCCTCCTTATAAAGGGGCGGCCAGGTTACATCTAGGGCTGACGTAGACAAGCTCGAATATGCTTGTCCCAAAATAGTAACCCGGTGGGCGTCTTTCCATGTCCCCCTTCTATCGGTGGAAATAACCCAGATCCCATTACATGTGAACCTCGGGCTCAGGGACTGTCACCTTCGTGACCTTCTTCTGCTCCTCTGTCCCTCTGGCTCTTGTCTGTAGCGCTTGGCACTGTACAGATTCGTGAGGGAGAGACATCACATAGTGTTGACTTCGGGGTTGGCACTCTCCTTCTCGAGTAAGCTTCCCCATGACTCGACCATGACTTATATGACTCGGCCAAGCCCTTACCTGCATATATGAAGAGTAGTACTTGTATGCCGACATAACCCATATGTCGGCCGAGTCAGGCTTCAGTTACCTGACTCGGTTAAGCAAGGCCTTATTCGGATTATCTCTCTATAACTCGCGGGGTCATTCTTTGACCTGGTCCAGATCCTTGAGGTTCTTCCCCTTTTACCTTAGATTCACCCTACCCGGGGTTATCCCCCCAACAAAAGTTGTGGGGCATTGCCTTCTGCTAGCCTTGCAAACACCGGAGACTGCTGCAGCACATTGATGTCATTGTTTGATCCATACATGCCAAAAAAGGAATGCCAAATCCATAGATCCTGTGATGCAACAGCCTCTAGTATGACGGTGCACCCCTTTGCATGCCCTTTGAACTTCCCTTGTCAACCAAAGGGACTGTTCTTCCACTCCCAATGCATGCAGTCGATGCTTCCAAGCATACTAGGAAACCCCCTTCTCTCGTTGATGGGCAAATGGCGTGTAATTTCTTTGGTGTTTCACTCTCTTAGGTAAACTTTGTCGAACACTGCAATAACCGCACTTTAAAACCGGTACATAGCCTCATGGCATGTGGTCGTCGAGGAGATCTTTGGGCACTCCATATGCAATTTGTCGAATGGAAGCGGAAAATTTCTGGTAAGAGGAGAAGACAATCTTACTAGTACAATCGTACTTGGCCTCAAAGTAGTTATCATACTCCATCACCCCATTGAGAATGTCCAATAACAGTTTCCTTGACATCTGATAGTGGCGACGGAATGCCTTCTCTTTGAAGACCTTGGGTGGAAGTAGTCCTTGTAAAGGCGTATGTGGCCTTTTTCTCGGCCGCGCTGCTGGTTGTCTTTGCGGCGCTTGGACAAGACAACTTTGCGCGGTGGCAGGAGGTAGTGGTTGTGCACCATCTGTGCAGCTGCCAACAGAATCTCGGTCTCACCGTCGGACTCCTCCTCGGACGATGACTCCACGAAATTCTTGTAGAAGAACTGCATTGCCCTTCAACTGCTACCCATCTGTAAAGTATATGGTCGTCAATGGTGATGCCAACTGCTGCAGCGGGTCGGATAACCTAGAAAGGGCCGACGGACGTACCTCAGGAAAATGATCGAGCAGGTCGTGCTCCACACAGAGGGTGTCGCGTGTCCAGTCCATAGGTATAGGCCAGGGCTACGGGACTGCCTGCGATGCATCCAGACAACTCCGGCAACATGCATGGCATGTGGTGCTGCTCGAAATTGCAGGGGTGTCGGTGGCAGCGGGTGGTGGCAGAGGCAAAGGTTGCGCCTGCTCTGGTCGCGAGATATGGAGGGTGAGGGTTTGGGGGAGGAGATTTTCTGTTGTGCCACTGGCGAGAGGGCACATGCGAACTAGTGAGAGGACGCGCAAGGACAGGCGCGTTGTCCGGGCTAACCGAACCGAGGCCCAAATTTGGTGCACGTATGGGTCGAGCCGAATGCATTTTTCCATATGGGTCGGGCCGCTAGGGTGTCGTGCACGTCCCGCGCATCCGCACGGACGAGTTCGGATGCGCTCGGATGGGTTGGGTCGACCCGGTGGTTATGCCGAAATATCATTATGCCGCCACAGATCATCAAAACATGTTGCTCTTTGTCCACCATAAAGAGCATACGCAAAAAATGAACAACTCACCAGTCTCTGGATGAACATGATAGACTCTACCAATCTTATCACTAAGGGGCATAGCATGCTTTCTCTTTGTCCACACCCTAGACCCGTTGTCGCAGACCCACTGAGAAGGAAAATCAAGATAAGTAAGAGACCTAGCACCAACATGATTCTCATTGGTAGCAAACCACTCAGTGATCATAGTCTTGTAAGCAGTAGGATTATCCAGCAATGGACCAAGAGGATCATCTTCACAAAATATCACCCTATTCATATCAGGCATCTGGACCACAAGCCTCTCGATAGATGGTTGGCGACCATGTATCAAAAGCAAAGAACCACCAACAAGCCTATAAGGAAGATAGGTACCTAGACAAAATAATCCCAAGTCAAGCGCAGAAAAAAGGCGAAACAAAAAACACACACGCCAACATATAAGTACCTGCATTTAACAAACTCATTGATCTCATTCCGACCAACAAACGGAGCCTCATTCCCATTAATAGCCGGGGTTGTAGCATCAACATCAATAGGAGGCTCCATAGTAACAAGACTCTCACACTACTAGGAAAACAACTATCTGTGGCGCATGGGTTTTGGACTTTTGTGGCGTACATGGGAATGCGCCACTGGTACCAGGCCACTGAATTGTAATTTTATGGCGCATATTGATATGTGCCACTGAAATCTCAAAACTTCTGTGGCACATATTTCCAATATGAGCCACAAAATTCTCTTTTCGAATTTCAAAAAAAAGGTGGCCATATCTCAAATTTCTGTGGCACATATTGCCAGTATGCGCCACAGAAGTTTTTTCAAAATTCAAAAAAAAGCGAGACAGATCTGGCCGGAGATGGTGGTGGCCAGAGGAGGGGGTCGATGGAGGAGGGAGGCCGTCGAAGGTGGCGTATGCCACCGGAAGAGGAGGAGGCCGCCGGAGGAGGTGGAGGAGGAGGATGTTTCCAGAGGAGGAGGAGGTCGCCAGAGGAGGAGTAGGAGGTCCCCGAAGGAGGAGGAGATCGCCAGAGGAAGAGGAGGTCGCCGGAGGAGGAGGAGGAGGAGGAGAGGAGGAGAGAAGAGAAGGGGAGAAAGAGGGGAGGGGAGAAGGGGAGAATAGGAAGAGAAGGGGGAAGTGGAGAAGGAGGAGGGATGAGAAGTGGAGGGAGGAGAAGTATAGAGGAGAAAGGAGAGGGAGAAGGAGCACCTGCGGGATTCAAATTTCGAATCCTGCCCAACAATTCTGTGGCTCATATTGGAGATATGCGCCACAAAATTTTCTCCCCTTTTTTATTTTTTATAGGAAAAAATTTTCTTTTTGCCATAACTTTTTACTCTTTTCGAATTTGGAGAATCTTTAAAATCTAGAACGGCCTTTCTGTGGCGCATAGAAACATCACTTTCTATGGCGCATATAGACATATGTGCCACAAAATATTGGTCATCTGAATTCTATGGTAGGTCCCCTCTTCACTTTTTGTGGCGCATATGGACATATGCGCCATAGAAAGTTGCTCGCCCAGGCCTGGTGGTGGGTCCCACCAAATTTCTGTGGCGCATTGTTCCCCTATATGCGCCACAGAATAGTGAAGTTTTCTGTCGTGCATTTCCTGAAATGCATGACTGTAATTTGTTTGTGGCGCCTGGTCACACATATGCGCCACAGAAGATCCGTCTATCTATAGATAGTTTCCTAGTCGTGTTACTCCCATTAACATATGGGCCGCAACATTCTGAAAACGAACACGCGCCACATCATGGCCCTTTGATATATTTTTAAATAAATACTTTACCATCTTTGTCTTGTTATACCACTCAATGTTTATATGTGTGTCATGGTGTGGAACGCGGTAGTGCCATCGGGGATGGCTTAGAAGGGACACTCAGGATGCAATCGATGGATAACGCAACGGATTGGGCACGATGAACTGCAAACACAGCAACATACCCAGGTTCGGGGCCCTCTCAGCGAGGTACCACCCCTACTCCTGCAAGATCTACTATGTGGGGGGGTGAATGCCCAATACAAGTGCTCATGGAGTTGTTTCCTTAGCAACTATCGGAAGCTAGGGGAAGAAGATGATCTCGAGGAGATCTCTACAGAATGTGTAACTTACCTAGAACCCTAGCTCTACCCTCCCTTATATACTAGCTGGGAAAGGTAGGTTACAATGTGGGCTCTAGGGTTTACTATTTGGACTTTGGGTTTATAGGGCGGGCCGGCTGCAAGGCCCCAGCCGGTGGACCAGGACCCTGTCAGCTCTAGTACAATGATAGATGGCACTACAGTGGCCCAGCGCCTTCCTTTGGGCGTCATCCTTTGCTTTAATGGTCACCCGGGGATTCTTTAGCGGTCAGCCAACCACTTTACTTTATCCTTGTCTGGTAACGCCAGTCAAGGAGGCACGCCAGCCTGTCTGTTGACGGGAGGGACCAGAGGCGTACCTCGCAAGGAGCGTCACCCCTTTGCATCCTCCATCGAATCGGAGACAGGCCAGGTGGAATATGCCACCCAGCCGGTTCTTCTGTCTATCCGGCTAGAGCTTTAAGCTCCAACCAGATAGGACCAGACATCCGGCTGGAGTTCTTCTGCTTAGCGGCTAGCTAGCCGGTAGCTTCTAGAGTCGGCCTGCTTAGGCCTGGCTTGCCCCATCCGAGGTTCATCCCCCCGATAATGTGTGTGGAACCTCTTCAGTAACCCTAAGTTATAAGGAACAACCCACTTATTGTTCAACTATACGGTACCTTTATTCCTGAGCACAAAACGACCATCATCATGCCATCGAAACATAGGAAACCCCTTACCATCAATTATGGTCTAATTGTTAAAATCTTTAGGAAAGCGATTAGAATAGATACTGACATGGGTATGACCAATTGGGTCCCTATGCTTAGTCACCCTAGGTGCATAAAAGCTTATGGCCCATGAACGCCCCACGAAGTCCAAGAGTTACCCGATGGAACAAAGATTTATCTTGACAGACAAGAAATATCCAGGAACCAACATAGAGTTTGTATAAATAATATTAACTTTCAACCTCTCCGTCTATATACCTAGGACCCAGCCTCTCATATAAAGGCTGGGAGGACCCAATGGAGAGGGCACCTTAGTTTTCCTTCAATACACCATGAGCTAGACACAACTAGCAAACCAGCGACTTTGTGACCGAGCTTTCTCAATAATCAGACTACATCGACTTCCTTGTTTGTCTGATCAGCCGACAAAATACCCAACGCTCTCTTTTCCACGAAACCCTAAGTCCATAACAATGGGCATTGCCGAGGTCACCCCTCATGAATTGGCGTCGTCTGTGGGAAATTTGAGTGTTGGAGCCTTGGATTCGGCGCTCCCCTTCATCAAGCAACAACCCGACGATCAAGGATGGTGAGATCCACATCGATCCCGCTTAACCATGCATGTGCACCCCTACGTCGGCTCTCGCCGAGCTCGACCAGGAGACCGATCTCATGATTGGAAGTTTCCACTTCCACATGGGAGCACCTGAGAACCTGTGCCTTTCGGCTCCACTTAGCCTAGATCCGTCGGCTACATCAGCATCGCCTACGGAGACTCCAGCATCATCTATCAGCTCAACAGGAAAGGTCGTCTCTAATCGGACGAACATCAAAGAAATTTGCGGAGACTCCTGATGCGTGGCCAACGTATCTATAATTTTTGATGCTCCATGCTTGTTTTGTATCAACTTCCTTATGTTTTGTCTACACTTTGAGGTATTTTTATAAACTTTCTGGAACTAACCTATTGACAAGATGCCATATTGTCAGTTCCTGTTTTTCTGCTATTTTTGGTTTCAGAAAAGCTAAAAAAATGAATATTCTTGAAATTGGACGGGACAAAAGCCAATATGCCTATTTTCCCAGAGCAACACTGAAACACGAAGCAGATACGGAGGGGGACAGCAGGGCAGCCACACCCTACGGTGGCGCGGGTGGCCCCTGGTGGCACCACCAGGGGGTGTGGGCCCCCTGGCCTTCCACCGACCTTGCCCTCTTCGCCTATAAGAAGCCTCCGATGCAGAAACCCTAAATCATCTAGTAGAAATCCACAATAAGTTCTGTTGCGCCGCCGCCACCAAAGGGGGGATTTGGGGATAGAAGTATCTGTTCCGGCACCCTGCCGGGATAGGGAAGTACCCCCGGAGCCATCTCCTTCGATCTCCATCGCCATATTCATCACTGTAACTACCTCGGTGAATTACGCTCCTAGTTACAAGCCTGGATGAGCAGAAATGGTTGAAATAGTACGGTGGGGCCCAAATGCCACTCACAGGTAGACCTTTCGGCCGTCCCAACCATTAATAAACATCGGGACAAGAACGGGCGGCGTGTCGGCGAAGGATCAACTACATACACAAATGAGTATGTATGCAAGCCACCATACAACAGTACATCGAGCCATTCCATCTAAAAAGAAAGGAAATATATAGCCATACGGCAAGATCCAAATATCCTAGATAGATATAATAGTTTAGGATATCTCCTCATACATTAAACATCAGAGTATCAAGCGGAAGCGGAAGACAAAATCCGAGTACGGATAAGAAGCAAATTGGCATAAGATGCCCCATAAATAAACACATCCCGCCCACAGATCTCACGGATCCCCGTTCCCGGAATCTCTACACGAATGATCGTTGCCCACATCGTCCGTCTCTTCCACCCAGTATCCATCTTGCGAGGGTACCTGTTCATCTGAACCAATAATTTATCGTGTGAGACCCTAGGGATACTCAGCAAGTCTTTATGCCTCTAAAGGGGACACAACCTGGGATGACGCAATTGCAGCAAAAGATAAACCCTAACAATTCTATAGATACTCGCTAACCATCCGCCTAACCAGAGATGAGCGGATGTCCGTGAATGTAACAACAGTTATAGCAGTGATAACGGTACTCTTACCAGATCCCTCCTCCTCCTCGCTTACTGTCGAGGAAGCGGACGAACCACCCCCCATCCGTTGGTAGTTGTATTATCCATTCCGTGAGTGGTGCACTATGTACTAGTCGGTACCTAGTCTAGTCAAATTAAAAGCGGTACTTTAGTTATGCTTGTCTATGATCGAGATGTGCTCCAAGTCGTCCATAACGCGGACACGGCTTTGAAAGTTTTACCCTACGAGGGGTGCACAAATAGCAACACACACTCGATATGCCTCGGAAAAACCAAATCAAAACCCAACGAGGCGATCCGACAAAGCAATTACAGGATTCAGAAATATTTCGGGGCCACCCCATTGAGCTACCATAGCGAAGTTAGTGACTCGAGATGGCCTCAAGGTTTGCGCCGGTGTGTGAGCAATGGGAACTCGAAAATGTGGTGGGCTTATCGACACATGAAAACACTCCGCTTTCCCAAAAGATAAAGGTGCGAAGACGTCGCACAATTTAAATAAAGCAGTAAAGCATGGCATAAGTATAGGATAGTAAATAAAACCTCAAACTAGTTTGTGGCCCTCAAGAAATAAGAATGAATCAAGCTCTGGCTCAGGGGGGTTCATAAGCCTCCCGGATGTGGATAGCGCGAATATTCAAGGAACAGGAATCAAGTACTCGGGGTCCTACGGGACACAAGTGAGCCTGAAAAACCAAATAGCGAATATGGCTCACCGGTGCCACTTTCATTAGTTATCCCATTACTACTCAGATTAAGTTGTATAGGTACCTCGTTATCCATCAGACACTCAAATACCCTACACATGCTGTTCTATGACTCGCATGGCTCAAACAACTCCTGTAGTAATGGCTCATGGGATGTGGAACAAGCTGCGGTGGGGTTTAAAAGTAAAGGCTATGCAATACTTGGGATTCAATTTAATGCAATCGCGACTCAATGATGCAAGAATAAGATAGAGGCAATAGGTACTATATGTATGCAAGCATGTGGTAGTGCTTGCCTGGCAGCTCAGTTGAAGCAAGGGATGGATCTAGGTAGTGCTCCTGGTTCTCTTTATATATCCCCTGCTCGGCGTCTATTCGAAGAAGAACCAAACAAACAAGGGCCAACATAAATAAAGTGCACAAGAATATGAATAAAATGCATCAAGCAAACAATCATGCCATGATGAATGATGCACAATTTGCATGGCATTAAAGTAGCATGGCATGGGTGAGGTGTGGCAAACAATAATAAAGCATTTTATTGAGTTTTGGCCCCATTTTATTCCCAATTAAGTTGCTGTACACATTATATTTATATGACGCATGCTTCAAAACAAACCATGGAATGCATAAACGGAAAGGTCTCGTCGAGCTAATCATTTTAGACATATCATTTGTTAAATTTGGAGTTGTAAATCAAAAGTTATTAATTAATTAAGGTAAAAGGGCATTTTATTGTAATTTAAATCAACTTGGAATTTTAAAGTGTTCAAAATATATTTTAGAGGCCATATTTGAATTCCTCATATTTTTCTGATTTCAAAACATATATTATTTATTTAAATTGGGTTTATATTTTAAAAGATATATTAAAACAGATTTGAATTTTGAATTTGAATTAATTTGAAATAAGTTTGAATTAAACCAGAAAACAGAAAGTACTTTTATTACTCAGCTCAAGCTAGCCACAGCCACTGTCGGGTGGGGCCAACGCTGACTGGACGCCACAGCGCGCAGGAATCCTTTTATCACTGCGAGCTAACCTAGCCTAAGCGAATGACATGTGGGGCCACGGCACAGGCGAACCCACGCCATGTGTGACGTGGGCTGCCACGCCAGCGAGGTGAGGCTGAGTTGAGACTAAGATACTAGGGGGGCTCTTTCGCAAGATCGAACGGCGGCTGACTGGTGGGCCAAAAAGGAGCGCGGGTTTAGCCGAAAGAAGCTGCAGGGGGTTATGCGCAAAAGTACGCCCGACCCCACTGTTCCTCTTCTCCGCGGACGGATCGGTGCTCGCATCGGCAGAGCGCGGCGCGCGGGACTCGAACGCGCGACCTGGGCGTGCGCGCGGAGGCGGTCACCGCTGGGCTAGGGCGGGGTAGCTGTCAGGAGGGTCGGCGCGGCCTAGATAGGGCGCTACGCGGAGCGTGAGGGTGCAGACGCCCGAGCACTCCGACGCGCGGAGGCCGTTCGACGCAATGTCCGGCGAGGCTAGGGGGTTACAGAGAGGCGGACCATGTCCAGGGGGTCAGGGAGCTCACCGAGGTGATGTTGGCGTGGTCGGTTCGAGCAGGCGTGCAGCGGATCGTCAACAAGGCAGAGGCCCAGCGGTTTAGGGTTTGGCTCGGTGTCGACGACAATCTGGTGGCTCTGGCGCTTCTCCTCCGCGACTGCGTGTACAGAACGATGCAGGGGACCCTCCTTGTACTCCTCGATCGCCTCCACGTCGTGCTCGTCGCCTGGTACGGTGTAGCCGCGAGGGGGCCGAGGGTTTGCCGGCGACGGTGTAGCCCGTGGTAGGAGTAGCAGGGGAAAAGGGGAGCGGCGTTGGGGTAGATCTGGGGGGACGCAGGAGACGTGGAGGAGGAGATAAAGTAGAGAGGGGGGAGGAAGGTGCCGTGGGGAGCAGGTAGAGGGAAAGGTGGCTCGGCCACTTTTCTCCCTCCTTCCTCACGTGCTCGTCGGGGCAGGGCAGGGCAGCTGGTAGGGGTGGCTTCCAGGTGGGGCCAGAGGGCGAGGCCAAGGAGGCAGGGGAGGCTTGGCTGGTGGGGCATGCAGGCGGAGAGAGAGGGAGAGAGGGGTAGCCTCGGGTAGAAGCTAGGGTTGGAGCTAGGGTAGGAGGAAGAGGGGGGTATGGCTCGGGTAGGGTTTGGTTTGGGTGGCAGCTAGGTGGGCCAGGGTGGCCAGGTGGGGCCAGCAAGGAGGGGAGAGGAGAGAGGCCGAGAGAGGGTAGGGTAGCTTAGGGTTTTGCTTAGAAGGGGGATGTGAGGGTTAGGGTTAGATGGGGGTATGGTGAATAAGGTGGTAGGGTTTAGGATTAGATGAGGGGGTGAGAGATGGTTTTCCTTTTGGCAAGCTCAAGCAAGACCAAGATCACACCAAGCTAGACCAAAAAGAGGGAGAGGTGGAATGGTTTAAGCAAGATCAACTAAGACCAAGCCAAAAGGAGTGGTAGAAAGAGAGAGAGATGATGATCCACTCAAGATTCAAATAAAAACCAAATAATAGAAAAGGTGGCACTTGCATGGCCCATGCAAAATATTTATTGCCATGTTGATTCTTGTGAGAACAATTTTATTACATGGCATTATTATTATGCATTTCCAAAGGTGGAATAAAGCCAAGCAAAAGAAATGAAAGGATGCCCCAGGTGGAGTAGTTGGAGATGGCCATGTTTGAAATAAAATGGGACATGCTAGTGTGTATGTTCCACTAGATGATTACTAGTCCCAAAAATATCCCAACATGAGCATAATTCCATAATAATCCATATGGAAACTAGGAGAAAAGGTCCCACTCACAGGGCAGGCAAAGGTGGCCATGTGGCTCTTATATATCACTAATGTGAAAACATCATGATGCCAAGATGAGAGCAGGTGGAAAAGAATAGAATTGGATCCATCCCAACCCACATGAGCTAGAGGTAAAACCAATAAGTGCCCAGCTCATATTTAGTTGGATGGTGGAATTATAAGGTGGTGAAAGAAAGGTGGTGGAGTTAGTAAGAGATATGCCCCCAACTCAACTTGGGCATTTAAACAATATATCAAGAACCAAATACAATATCAAGAGGCAAATACAATTTACAATGCATAAGAGAGAAGATCCAAAACAAAAAGGGTTTTATATGATGCTCAAATGCAAGGTGGCATGATGACATGAGCATGATATAATGATGATGCAACAATTATATATTTGAAGTAGCATCTATATAGACTAGGCTAGTAGCATTGCAATTGTTAGACAATTGGGATGCTACAACTCTCCCCCACTAAACAAGAATCTCGCCCCGAGATTCCTAGGAAAAGAAACAACACAAGAAGAGGCGGGTGTTCGGAACGAAGATGACCCTCACGTTCCCCAAGTTGATGAACAACGAAATGGTGCGACCACTACACCTTGCAAAACTTGCTAGACTTGTTGCGAGTCTTGCGTTTTGCTTGCGAAACAACGGGTTAGAAGAGTTGAAGGATTGTCGTGAGACAAGAAGGATAGGATGGACATAGCTCCGGTTTTCTCAAGAACATGATAAGAGAAAAAGAACCACGGGTGAAGGAAAAAGACAAGATGATGTATCATGGATAAAGAAAGACACACCATTAAGATTAAAGATTTGCCGATACTAGAGAGGATGAACCTTTGTGTCGCCGGAAGAAAAAGAGCTAGATTGGAGAGGTTTTGAACCACTATGACAATAGCATCGTATCTTCTCTCGGATTTGAGAAAAGAAGTACGGAAACAATATTGCCTTCAAACAATAGAGTCCCTTGATATCCACAGAAAGATTTAGTTAGACATCGTCGGATTAGATTCTTGTTGCGCCGGTAAGAATCAAAGGATCACGCAAGTGAGGTGCGCGGATATAACTTCCAGAGGCGGATGTGAAGCCAGATCACGGTGGAATCCCGAGAAGCAAAGAATAAGGAGGATCTGGAGTTTATTGTAGAGATACTTATTGCCTTCTTTAGCCTTGAGGCTAACGCAATAGATTTGCGGCTGTTGGCATCAACCATAATTGGCTTTACCACAGGAAAAGAATTGATGAAACAAAGAGAGAGGTAGTTTCCTTCCATCTTGTTTGGGGATGTCGAGCACCGGTAAAAACGAGGATAGAAAAAGAGTTTGCGTTTGTTTCCACCAGATAATTGAAGATTTTGCTCCATCTAGAATAGACAGACCACCAACAAGAGATTATTGATTACTTTCTTCGAGAGAGCACTCCGGAAAACAAGGACGGAAGTAAAAGTATCAAGGGATAAAGGCCACTTCTAACTTCCGTTGAATGAGTGAAATCACATTAATTCACCAATTCAATGCGCAAGAGCGAATGATAAGAGTAGTGGTATGGTCGCGACTCCATCCCGCACTCAAAGCATTACTCCGCACATGAATAAGAAAACCATGCAACCCAACTACCGAAACAGACTGAAGGTATTGACAAAATTCATGGAACTTCGTTAGAAAACAAGGATAGATGCAAACGATTCGCCAGATTCATAGATAGATAAAGATGATGATGTTGTCGTCATGTCTGAAGTACCAAGCCACCGGAAAAAAATATGAAGGAAGATCACGGAAAACACTGCAAGGTTCAACAGCTACCGAAAAGATATCACCAACTTGAATAGGAGGAATACAAGAACTGGAAGGTCTTCACGGCCTCCGGTGGATTGAGCATAGACGATGGAACGAGAGGGTTTCGAAAGATCACTTGACGAGACTGAGGTGAAAGAACTCCATGTTCTTCTTGAAATGATTGAGAGAGATTTAGCAGTCTTGAGGAAAAACTTCAGCGGAACGACGATGATAACTTGCCAACAAGGAAAACTCCGAATTGGTTGAAGATGGAGGATGGAATTAACAATGGATTGCCAATTCCAGAATTGAAGCGATCTATTTAGCAGAAGGACGTGGTCGAGATAGGTGACTTCAAAAAGTCAGAATTCTCACTTTGAGACTTTGCACACAGGCAGTGCTCACGAAGCTTGAGAGAAAGAGACACAGCTGATCTTCCATGTCCTTCCATTGATATCGAATAGGTAAGCATATTATCAACATATACCACCATGGATTAACAAGATATTCCCAGAACACCAAGTTCAAGAGGCGGGAGAAACGAACAAATGCTCGAAACACTTCCTGAGCTCAACGCTCTTAGAAAGATCAATATTAAGAGAACGGGTTCGTGTTGAAGAAGATGCACTAGAAGAATAGATTATCTGGTCCTTCGGAAGAGAACAGGAAATGCCACCTGGTCCACATTGTCGATCGGATCACCGGTTACAAAGATAAAGAGATCTTGGATAAGAAAAGATGATAGATCGTACCTTAAGCAGAGATATCAGAGACGAAAAGATGCAATTCCCTCGTATCAAAGAGAATTTTGCAGATATGGAGTTGAAAAGATGTGCAGCATGATGGACAGATGATAGACCGCCATAGTGCCTTGAGAAACTCCGGATTGGCAAAGATACTTGAATATGCATAGATATGATCACGGTGTACTCAAAATCACAGGAGATAACCTTATCCTCCAGATGGTGACGGTTGATAGCATTTTTCCATATTCCACTCTGCATAAGATCACCAAATTACTTATCATGAGTGGAATATAGGTATGCCGAGAACCAAATTACAATCACCAGCATCGGATCGACACATGTTATGTAATTAGCCCAAGAGAAAAGGAGATGAAAAGGAACTCCAGGATTAAGCGCCGGTGACAAAAGAATGAGTTAGCATGGACATGCTGATAAAAGGGAGATAGATAATGTTTCACACACGACTGAAAAGGAGTGTGGAAGCACAGATGTATCAAAGAAAATTTTTCCACATTTTTCGGCATTAAAATACCAACAGATGCGCAAAATCACTTATCAGGTAGAGATTAGCAACAGATGCTTACACAGCATGTGGAGTTGCTAGAAGGAAGGACACCCTTAAAAAGATGGCACCGGTTAACAAGGAGTCAGATAGATCGCACCGGTTTTCAAAAGCCTGACGGTATGGAATGTACCAACAGTTGATAACCAAAGGCAGATGGTGATAACAAAGTTGGATGCAACAGATAGACAAGGAATTACACACACACACACACTTTCTATGGTACTACGAGCCGAACACGTGAATCCTAGTTTGAATTTTAAGAAGAGGATTGAAAGCGTTACACTTCCTTACCGGAAAAGGGTGGTGGTAAGAAGAAAAGTGGAAGCAGTCCTACTCTCGTTTTTGTTTTTCCTAGTATACATAGCTACCAAAAATATTTGCTAGACCGACAACGACCATTTGGCTGAGACCACAAGGCGGGATGGCTCGATACCAATTGTAACTACCTCGGTGAATTACGCTCCTAGTTACAAGCCTGATGAGTAGAAATGGTTGAAATAGTGCGGTGGGGCCCAAATGCCACTCACGTAGACCTTTCGGCCGTCCCAACCATTTCTAAACATCGGACAAGAACGGGCGTGCGCGTAATCGCCGAAGGATCAACTACATACACAAATGAGTATGTATGCAAGCCACCATACAACAGTACATCGAGCCATTCCATCTAAAAAGAAAGGAAATATAGCAACGCCATACGGCAAGATCCAAATATCCTAGATAGATATAATAGTTTAGGATATCTCCTCATACATCAAACATCGAGTATCAAGCGGAAGGAAGACAAAATCCAGTACGGATAAGAAGCAAATTGGCATAAGATGCCCCATAAATAAACACATCCCGCCCACGATCTCACGGATCCCGTTCCGAATCTCTACACGAATGATCGTTGCCCACATCGTCCGTCTCTTCCACCCAGTATCCATCTTGCGAGTGTACTGTTCATCCGAACCAATAATTTATCGTGGTGAGACCCTAGGGGTACTCAAGAAGTCTTTATGCCTCTAAAGGGGACACAACCTGGATGACGAATTGCAGCAAAAGATAAACCCTAGCAATTCTATAGATACGCTAACCATCCGCCTAACCATAGATAAGCGGATGTCCGTGAATTAACAATGCAGCAGTTATAACGGTAATCTTAGCAGATCCATCCTCCTCCTCGCCACCGACGAGGAAGCGACGAACAACCCCCATCCGTTGGCAGTTTTATTATCCATTCCGTGAGTGTTGCACTATTTACTAGTCGGTACCTAGTCTAGTCAAATTAAAAGCGGTACTTTAGTTATGCTTGTCTATGATCGGAAACTGTGCTCCAAGTCGTCCATAACCGGACACGGCTTTCAGAAAGTTTTACCCTAGGGTGCACAAATAACAACACACACGATATGCCTCGAAAACCAAATCAAAACCCAACGAGGCCACGACAAAAGCAATTACAGGATTCAGAAATATTTCAGTGGCCACCCCATTGAGCTACCATATGACGTTAGACTGCGACCGGCCTCAAGGTTTGCGCGGTGGCTGTGAGCAACGGGAACCGAAAATGTGGTGGGCTTGTCGACACCGAAAACACTCGCTTTCCTAACAGTCACGATTAATGATATCTCGCACAATTTAAATAAAGCAGTAAAGCATGGCATAAGTATAGGATAGTAAATAAAACCTCAAACTAGTTTGTGGCCCTCAAGAAATAAGAATGAATCAAGCTCTGGCTCAGGGGGGTTCATAAGCCTCCCGGATGTGGATAGCGCGAATATTCAAGGAACAGGAATCAAGTACTCGGGGTCCTACGGGACACAAGTGAGCCTGAAAAACCAACTAGCGAATATGGCTCACCGGTGCCACTTTCATTAGTTATCCCATTACTTCTTAGATTAAGTTGTATAGGTACCTCGTTATCCATCAGACACTCACATACCCTACACATGCTGTTCTACGACTCGCATGGCTCAAACAACTCCTGTAGTAATGGCTCATGGGATGTGGAACAAGCTGCGGTGGGGTTTAAAAGTAAAGGCTATGCAATACTTGGGATTCAATTTAATGCAATCGCGACTCAATGATGCAAGAATAAGATAGAGGCAATAGGTACTATATGTATGCAAGCATGTGGTAGTGCTTGCCTGGTAGCTCAGTTGAAGCAAGGGATGGATCTGGGTAGTGCTCCTGGTTCTCTTGATATATCCCCTGCTCGGCGTCTATTCGAAGAACCAAACAAACAAGGGCCAACATAAATAAAGTGCACAAGCATATGAATAAAATGCATCAAGCAAACAATCATGCCATGATGAATGATGCACAATTTGCATGGCATTAAAGTAGCATGGCATGGGTGAGGTGTGGCAAACAATAATAAAGCATTTTATTGAGTTTTGGCCCCATTTTATTCCCAATTAAGTTGCTGTACACATTATATTTATATGATGCATGCTTCAAAACAAACCATGGAATGCATAAACGGAAAGGTCTCGTCGAGCTAATCATTTTAGACATATCATTTGTTAAATTTGGAGTTGTAAAATAAAAGTTATTAATTAATTAAGGTAAAAGGGCATTTTATTGTAATTTAAATCAACTTGGAATTTTAAAGTGTTCAAAATATATTTTAGAGGCCATATTTGAATTCCTCACATTTTTCTAATTTCAAAACATATATTATTTATTTAAATTGGGTTTATATTTTAAAAGATATATTAAAACAGATTTGAATTTTGAATTTGAATTAGTTTGAAATAAGTTTGAATTAAACCAGAAAACAGCGCCTTGAGAATCCTTTATCTTCTTGAGCCCAACCTAGCCTTCTTGAATGACATGTGGGAGCCCGCGCCAAGGCGGACCTAGCCAGACGGAATGTGTGGGGCCACAGGCCTTGAGGCCTTGGCGCCGAGGGCCTTGAGTTGAGACTAAGATACTAGGGGGGCTCTTTCGCAAGATCGAACGGCGGCTGACTGGTGGGCCAAAAAGGAGCGCGGGTTTAGCCGAAAGAAGCTGCAGGGGGTTATGCGCAAAAGAACGCCCGACCCCACTGTTCCTCTTCTCCGCGGACGGATCGGTGCTCGCATCGGCAGAGCGCCTTGCTGTGGACTTCAACGCGACCTGGGCGTCTTGTGAGGCGGTCACCGCTGGGCTAGGGCGGGGTAGCTGTCAGGAGGGTCGGCGCGGCCTAGATAGGGCGCTACGCGGAGCGTGAGGGTGCAGACGCCCGAGCACTCCGACGCGCGGAGGCCGTTCGACGCAATGTCCGGCGAGGCTAGGGGGTTACAGAGAGGCGGACCATGTCCAGGGGGTCAGGGAGCTCACCGAGGTGATGTTGGCGTGGTCGGTTCGAGCAGGCATGCAGCGGATCGTCGACGAGGCAGAGGCCCAGCGGTTTAGGGTTTGGCTCGGTGTCGACGACGATCTGGTGGCTCTAGCGCTTCTCCTTCACGACTGCGTGTACAGAACGATGCAGGGGACCCTCCTTGTACTCCTCGATCGCCTCCACGTCGTGCTCGTCGCCTGGTACGGTGTAGCCGCGAGGGGGCCGAGGGTTTGCCGGCGACGGTGTAGCCAGTGGTAGGAGTAGCAGGGGAAAAGGGGAGCGGCGTTGAGGTAGATCTGGGGGGACGCAGGAGACGTGGAGGAGGAGATAAAGTAGAGAGGGGGGAGGAAGGTGCCGTGGGGAGCAGGTAGAGGGAAAGGTGGCTCGGCCACTTTTCTCCCTCCTTCCTCACGTGCTCGTCGGGGCAGGGCAGGGCAGCTGGCAGGGGTGGCTTCTAGGTGGGGCCAGAGGGCGAGGCCAAGGAGGCAGGGGAGGCTCGGCTGGTGGGGCACACAGGCAGAGAGAGAGGGAGAGAGGGGTAGCCTCGGGTAGAAGCTAGGGTTGGAGCTAGGGTAGGAGGAAGAGGCGGGTATGGCTCGGGTAGGGTTTGGTTTGGGTGGCAGCTAGGTGGGCCAGGGTGGCCAGGTGGGGCTGACAAGGAGGAGAGAGAGAGGCCGAGAGAGGGTAGGGTAGCTTAGGGTTTTGCTTAGAAGGGGGATGTGAGGGTTAGGGTTAGATGGGAGTATGGTGAATAAGGTGGTAGGGTTTAGGATTAGATGAGGGGGTGAGAGATGGTTTTCCTTTTGGCAAGCTCAAGCAAGACCAAGATCACACCAAGCTAGACCAAAAAGAGGGAGAGGTGGAATGGTTTAAGCAAGATCAACTAAGACCAAGCCAAAAGGAGTGGTAGAAAGAGAGAGAGATGATGATCCACTCAAGATTCAAATAAAAACCAAATAATAGAAAAGGTGGCACTTGCATGGCCCATGCAAAATATTTATTGCCATGTTGATTCTTGTGAGAACAATTTTATCACATGGCATTATTATTATGCATTTCCAAAGGTGGAATAAAGCCAAGCAAAAGAAATGAAAGGATGCCCCAGGTGGAGTAGTTGGAGATGGCCATGTTTGAAATAAAATGGGACATGCTAGTGTGTATGTTCCACTAGATGATTACTAGTCCCAAAAATATCCCAACATGAGCATAATTCCATAATAATCCATATGGAAGCTAGGAGAAAAGGTCCCACTCACAGGGCAGGCAAAGGTGGCCATGTGGCTCTTATATATCACTAATGTGAAAACATCATGATGCCAAGATGAGAGCAGGTGGAAAAGAATAGAATTGGATCCATCCCAACCCACATGAGCTAGAGGTAAAACCAATAAGTGCCCAGCTCATATTTAGTTGGATGGTGGAATTATAAGGTGGTGAAAGAAAGGTGGTGGAGTTAGTAAGAGATATGCCCCCAACTCAACTTGGGCATTTAAACAATATATCAAGAACCAAATACAATATCAAGAGGCAAATACAATTTACAATGCATAAGAGAGAAGATCCAAAACAAAAAGGGTTTTATATGATGCTCAAATGCAAGGTGGCATGATGACATGAGCATGATATAATGATGATGCAACAATTATATATTTGAAGTAGCATCTATATAGACTAGGCTAGTAGCATTGCAATTGTTAGACAATTGGGATGCTACAATCACTGTTGCTGATTCCCATGATGAGGAGGGAGTAGTTCTCCTTCGAGTCTAAGGGCTCTACTGGTAGGTATGTGTTCATCTCTCTCTCTCTCTCTCTATGCATGATCATATTGTGATCATGAGCTTTGTAATCTAGTAGATCTACTTTGCTACTCAAGTGCTTTAATAGATCTCTAGCTCTCCCCACTTGTGTGAAAGTGACAGCGTGCACACCATGTGGAACTTAGGCTAGAGATACATAAATACTTTTTATGAGTTATATTTGAAGTTGGATGTCTCGATGAAATTGTGGTGTTTGTTGGAACCGTCTAGCGCTCAAGGTGACAGTGTGGGGTTATCTAGATGGGGAAGGCGGACTTTTAGGAGTGTTGTTATAGCCCTACCATGGATTAGAGTGTTCAACCGAAGAGTACTTTAGGGTAGAATCATGAAGAGAATATATTTATATGAGAGTGTGTTCACTTGTGAAAGTATGATCCCTAGGCCTTGTTTCTAAACAGTGAAACACTGTTTACAACTAGATCTGTTGCATGTTTGCTTGTTGCCATCTTTATTTTAGATTGCTTTTAGTCTTTCCACCACCATCAAGCTCTTTTCGGGCACTGTTGTCTTATAATCATCCATACCACTTGTATTTCACTATCTCTTCGCCG
The DNA here is from genome assembly GCA_023614405.1 of Avena insularis. Lineage (NCBI taxonomy): Eukaryota > Viridiplantae > Streptophyta > Magnoliopsida > Poales > Poaceae > Avena > Avena insularis. Next base: position 235,894 of record JAJUPC010000369.1, on the reverse strand, counting down.
AACTAGTGCACCTATACACCTGACAAGTGTATTGGGTGTGTTGGGGACACAAGAGACTTCTTGTATCTTGATTGTAGGGTTGTTTGAGAGGGATACCTTTGACCACTTTCTCCCTGAGTTTGATAAACCTTGGGTAATCCACTTAAGGGAAACTTGGTGTTGTTCTACAAACCTCTGCACTTGCAGGCCCAACAACTGTCTACAAGAATAGAAGTGCGTAGACATCAACTCCGTAGATCTAGAAGATCTGGCTGATGCATATCTGAGTTGTTCTACAAACCTCTCTTTTGGCTCGACCTCTGAGTCCAGACTGTAGCATAGCCTAAGTTCATCTAGCTCAATTCCTAACGATGTCGAAGAAAGCGCTGACTCTAGAATCAAGAAGGGGGAATCATACCCAGAACAGGATCCCTAGGACTTTGCTGGATCACAAGACGGCGTCTCCTATGAGTTTAGCAGCAACGACAACCACTCAAACATGAGGCACCGCCAAGTGTGCGTGATCCAGGATGAAGGAACCTCATCACACCGCGATTCCAACGGTAACCCGATAATTAACCCTGATGATATTTTGTCGGATGATACGCTAGAACGTCGCGAGGACAAAGAGACTCCGCCATAAGGAGAACGTCGAGTCATCAATAGAGGAGGGGAACGCAATGAACGCCTAATGTTCCAATTCGCACCCGCGGTCTAGCAGAAGGATTGAGACGCAATATCGGGTGTGGTACCCATGACAGTAGATGCCACGAGAGAGGAATTAATGGCTTACCAGTACTTGTTGCATCACAAAAGAAAATATATGTTGTGACTGCAGCTATCCCTGGATGAAAGGAAAAGGCTGGCCAACAAATCCAGCTTGCATCAGGCGTAGCTCAGCTCCACTCGAACCTCAGGCAGCGTCACAGGAGGACCATAGCCCAGGCGGAGTGTTTCGCGGCTCCAGCGTATCCTAGAAGCCGAAAGGCGCGAGATGGCGAGAGACTTGGATTTATCATTCATGTCAGATTCTGCGGGTAATATCAAAGAAAAAATAGCACAGGCCACTCTTGTTGTTGCTCAAACATATCTCCTGGCTACCCAGCCAGCAGCCGATGATCCACTGGCAGTCATTCATCGCTCCGCCCTCATGGTATTAGGGATGGTAGGAGAACTCTCGTGCAAGTAGAGCATGGAACCTTACAGCGAGCCAACAAATCACCACACTGTCGCCGCAGCCCTCGGCATGCAGGGACCACTCGACGATCTAGCTCCCCCCATCACGTGCGCTTCTCGTGAGAGGATGATGCCAGGAACAACATTACACAAAATAGGGTGCATAGATCCAGAGAATAGCATAGGGGCCAATAATATTTTGATAGAGAAAACGATGACGAGCATGAACCTTGTGGGGCCAGCTGCTTTACCTATCGGGTTCACAAGACTTCGGTACCCAAGGATTTCAAAATCCCTCATGACCGCCAAAATTATGATGGACTCCAAGAACCAGAAGCATGGCTGGCTAATTGTCTGCAACCATCAAGCTCCTGGGTGGATCCAAGGCTACGACAATGCAAAGCCTTCAGTTACACTTAAGCGGTGCAGCACGCTCATGGTTCAGGCAATTACCCACAGAATCAATCAGCAGTTGGATAGATTTGGAGGACAAGTTTATCTGCAACTTAGTTCCATGTTCAAGCGACCCGCATCTATTGAGGAGTTAAGGTCTTGCAAGCAGAAACTCGAAGAATTTATAATGGCGTACATACAAAGGTGGAACATCATCAAAAATTCCACGGAGCACATCTCCGATGAAACGACGATAGATGCCTTCAATGACTGTTTGCACAGGAAAGATTTCATCGAAGAGCTGGGACAGGTAAAGCCGAAAACAATATCTCATCTAATGGATATGGTGAACCATTGGGCTGATGGCGAAGACGCCATCCACAACAAACGCGGGCACTCACCAGAAGAGGACATCGATAGGCGAAATTATGATAATAGAAGGAGGCACAATTTTGACGGCTACAACAATCACAACTATGTAGAAATTGGTTTTGTCTGAGAGGACAACATAAGGAGAGACAACCGTGGCAGCGGATATCATGGAAGATGAGAAGAGGCAAGAAAAAGCAGGCCAAGCCAGCCGAATCGACCAAGGGAACCTCCGATGTCCCCAATGCAACTACTAGAGGGGTTGTGCAACATGCATTTTTACGTTGATGCCGAGGGAAGATGGCGATCAACTCACCTCATGAAGGATTGACGTACTTTCCTTGGAATACAGGCAGTAATAAATAATGCCACAAACCGTGGGCACACCATGGCTCCAGGAACTCTAGCTCTTGCGGCCCCACCACCACCTCCAGGGCCAGCACCTTCGGGGCAACCGCAACCTACTGAGAATAGAAATCGGGACGATGAGTATCCGAGATCCAGGGGAGCAATGTCGATGATTCAAAAAGGGTGCCCGTACAACAGGATTAAAAAGTTGATCACCCTACAAGTTAATATGGCGGTAATAGCACCACCCCCAACACCTGAGTTCCTTCACTGGTCAAAGCGGGAAATCACCTTCAATAGGTCCGATCACCTGCTTTGAGTACCTCGACTGGGTCATTCAGCCCTCATCGTTGAGCACAAGTTGGCGGCTTCGACATGAGCAAGGTCTTCATGGACGCGGGGAGCAGCATCGACCTTATCTATGCGAAAACCCTATGGACAATGAATATCTCCTTGACAAACTTTGCGCCAACCGAAATGTCTTTTCACGAGATAGTCCCAAGTAAACCCAAAATTCCTTTAGGCAAAATCTAACTTGATGTTGTCTTGGAATGGCCATCACAGTCAAATTCATGGAATGGCCATCATAGTCAAATCCAAAGTAATTTCAGGCGAGAAAATCTCGAATTCAAAGTCATGGAATGGCCATCACAGTACCACGTGATCCTAGGGCTCCCAGCTTTCGCAAGGTTCATGGCAGTACCACACTACGTGTATCTGACGATGAAGATGCCAGCACCCAATGGGATCATAACAGTCAGGGGAAGCTTTACTAGGTCCGACAATTGCGATCGAGAGTTCAACAAAATTTCTGAATCCTTAGAGATGGTGATAGAATTCGAGCAGCTGAAGATATTAGCAGACACAGAGCTTTTGCCCGAAGTTCGGTCTATGCCTGTAACATCCCAGCAATAGAGCTTAGAAATAAGCTGAACACAGATGTGTGCATTGCATTCATGCATAAAAAATCTGAATAATTTTTGCGCTTTTAAATAAGAACTTGTCAAAGTGATTGAAGCTTCTCTTAACATGATGGAATTGAAGTAGATCATCAAGTTGACTGCGATAAATTTCAATATTACCTCTCCTAAAACCTTATTTTGGTTAAACATGATTTGATCTAAGGGTAGATCAAATGGAATAAAATTAAACCCTAATACATTACTTAATGATTTATATTTGATCCTTAGGTGATCATATCAGAGTGTTCATTATAATCACTCATGAATACTAAATTATAAATATGACACAAATAATAAGAATGTAACAACTATATCTTAATCTCATCTACTTATACCATGAGTATCATGGAAATACCTAACTTTAACTCTCTAGTGAGATTGAGTAGGAAATAAACCAAAGTTAAGATCATTCACCATATATCTTTCTTTCCATATCAATCTTTATCATCTTTACTGAATCCTATCCTTATATTTGTTGTTCATCAATATTGAGTAATAAACTATTGATTCACCAATTCTTAACCTATCAATTCTTAAATTATCAACTCTTGATCATATCATGGCATCTACTGAAGGTCTATGAAGAAACAAGTAAGAAGAGATAAGTAGTGATGCTATTTCTAGATGTCATCTATAGGATGGGAGTGATTTGAGGAAATCAAATCAATATGGTAACAAAGAAGATTACAAGAATGAAGTCTGAAGATAGTTACCAGGAGTAGTCCTATTGGATCAAGTAGGTATAGTCAATGAATTATATCTCTTAATCCAATAGAGCTAAACATATGATAATTAGAATACAACGGTAGTGTTGTATTGATGAAGCCTTGTTTAGTCAACTGGAAACTTGAACCATAAAAGGATCAAAGGATCATAATGATCATGCCTTACTCACCAATATTGAATGCTTATACCAAGTATAAGTGACATTGGTGGGTAAAACCATGATTGAACCATAGTATAGATATATTATCATAGATTAGTCATTACAGGTCACATTAAATTAATGTGAGGTTAGAATGTTAGATATTGGGGTCAAGTAGAGACAAGATAGTATGATTAAAATGATGTTAGAGCAACATTGGATAAAAGAAGTAGTAGTTTCCTCTTTGGAAATACTAAGCACTTGAGGTGAAATAGGATTTGATGTATACATCTATTGAAGTGTTATTAGTGAAGGATAATTAAGAAAGAGTGTGATTGGAGTTAGAAGTAACCACTTGTTGGATTAGAGATTATCAATAGTAGAGTAGTTGATATACCCAAATATAGATATGAAGAGATTAGGAAATGCTTTAGAATCAAGCTCATTGGAATTTACAAGTGGATTTAGAAGAATAAAAGGTGGATAAGAATATTCATGTGAGGTAAAGCTCATCATGTTAGCACATGATGATGGATAGGGAGAAGTAATACATCTAGGAAAGGAATTCCTTAATCAGAAGTCCAAAATTATGAAGTATAGAAGATAGAAATTCTTGGTAAAACATTAAACCCTAAATCTATAATCAAGTTTAACATCCATCCCATTTGTTGATATATCATCTTGTTTCCACAATGCTGTATAGAAATATTTTCCCATAACAAACCAATTAAGCACATCTTTGTCATTTCTAATCATTATTATCATATGTGCTTAGGAATTAACTTTATCAATTCTTTCTTATAAGTTATCCTAGAAAATAAATCCACTATTTTACTTTGAATGGTGGTATTATTAAATTCACCAACATAAAGACAATAGGTTTAGCCATTAATCTTTATTCATTTCAACAAAAGAAAATAAGTATAGTAAGTATCTTAAACCCTAGAGTGAGTAAGTACAATTCAAAACTTTAAACTTATTAATAAGTTTTCTCATCAACATCTCATAAATATTCTATCTATAATCATTAGACAAAGTCTTTAATTCATTTCTCTAACCACTCATCCCATATGAGCATGGAATAAGTGGGGATCCAATATTATAAATCATCCTACACTATACTATGTGATAAAATACATATAAATCAACCCTATGGATATTATTAATCATTTAAAAACTTAATTACTCCAAATAAAAGTGAAAACAATGTTATAGAAAAGAATATATACAAAGGAAATAAAGAAAATATCACAATACATAATAAAAATTCACAAATTTATTTTTAATAACTTTATTGTTGCTTCAAGTATTCAGCAAATAAAATTCCAAAAAGAAAAGTTCAAACCAAATCTGAAAATAAAAACCAGAAAACAAACAGAAAATGAAAAAGGAATAAAACAAGAAAAAAAATAGAGGAATACATTTCTGGCCCGTGGTCCATTTCCTCTCTCCCTATCTGCTGCTCACGAGCAACCTACAGCAGCCCAGTAGCGGTCCAGCTAGGACAACATCCAGTAAATCTCTCTGGCTGACTAAGTGGGCTAGCTGAGGAACTGCAGGTTAAGTTTGAAGGTTTTCTAGGGGGCTTTCTATGAAATGACCATCGTCGTCTTCCTCCTCGACGTCACAAGCAGCTTGCTGTCAGCATTGCCGCCGTCCGCCGCCGCGCCATGACGTCCGGTCGTGCCAAGATCCACACCACCGCTTCTGGTCGTCTACAAGATCCCCTCCTGCGTAGAGAGGAACCCTATCTCCTCCTCTTTCCCCATTTCCCGTCTGAGACGAAACCTAGCCTCACCGGAGCCGCTCGTCGCCGACGTTTCCGAGATCCCCTTGAACCGTTGAGACTGCAGTTAGGATCCCCTTGATCATCTGGTTCGATTGCCCCACAAAGCGCAGGCAGAAGGAGCTCCAATCGCTCCAATCGACACCTCCATCTCCGACGGGTTCCGCCGTCGTCTCCATCGATTCCGACCACCTCCGGTCACACTAAGCCCTCCACTGCAACGCTGGTGAGTTGCTGATGCTCAGGCACCTCTCTAATCTGTCGATTGCTTCTGGAATCATCTCCACCATGTTCATCTGTAACCACCGCCGCCATCTCTCGTCACCGGCCATCCTCTGGTGACCATATCCGAGCGGCCCCGATGCTAGTAGGTTCCCTGGCATGTCCTCTTTCGAACCATAACAACCATGCTTGCCAATCTTCGCTGAATCGCCGCCGCTGCTTGCCACCAGAGAATCACCGATGATATGATGTCATGATGACATCATGCTTGCATCAGGTCAACCAGTCAAACCACACGGGTCCTGCTTTGCCGAGGTGGTGTATGACATGGCAATGACCCCACCAGTCAGTGACTGGGGGCTAGCGTAGGGTGTAGTGTAGAAAGTTTAAGAGAGGAGATGATGTCAGCAGTGACGCATTAAATATGTTTAATAATTTCTGAAAATGATTAAAACTTGTTTAATTGACATCTTATGTTTTATAAATCAGAAAAATACATATAATATATGAAAATGTTTAGAAAAATAAAATCTACAACTTAAAACTATTACTAAATATTATTATGATGATTATTTAAATAAATATTATTTAATAAATACTTTATAAAGTTTTAATACTTTGATAATTAATATTTTAATAATGGTAAATGTTAAAAATCTAAATAAAATACTAAAAATCTTAGAAAAATAAGAATTAGAGTTTAAAACTATAATCATGCATTATTATTCCAATTAATTAAATATTTGTTATTTATTAAGTCTTTAAAAAGTAATAAGTATTATACTCTTATTATTTTTAAATCATAAAAATAAGTATAATATACCAAAATGATCACAAAAATAATAATTACATGTTAAAAATGTGATATTCCACTTTTGAGTTAAATAAAAAGATAAACACTTTAATAACTTGAATTTAAACCTATTTCCTTAATTGATAATACATATAAAGGTGAATAAAATTTGTTAATAATTCTAAAATTAACTAATTAAAGTCTAATAAATAGTATTAGTCTTGAATATTTATAATTTAAAGTCAAATTGGTCCAACACATTTTAAATATAATTTTATTAAGTTATCCTTCAACCATAAATGCAGATTCTTTTATAAAAGGATTCTTATTTAATATAAAATCTCCAAGAATAATTGTAATAAGATAAAACCCATTCTTTATATTAACCACAAGTTTATAAACAAATCAAAACACTACAAGTGAGTTCATAAGTAATAAATAATATTGTTTAACTATTCATAAACCTTAACCACTACCAAATCAAAATAATACCATACTTAAGTAACTTTAAAGAAACATTATAAGGTGAACAAGACATAAGTATAACAAGCATTACACCTAAATTCCATCTATGTTTTAAAGTTAACTTTAATCTACCAAACTTTAAGTATACTACTAAAAACTTTATTATATACTTTATAGTTAACTTTGGTCTGTTATAATTAATTATAAAGCATCTTAATACCAAACCAACCCAGTTAAAAACCAAGATAGATAAGTCTGAAATACTACTAATTTCAGTATTCTAGTAAAGGCAATTCTTTCTGACTTAAAGACTTTAACTAGAAAGAACACCTCATAAGATTAACTTAAAAGCTTAAATGCTTCTACTTAGTTGAATAAGATTTTTTTCAAAAGTTATTCGTTTTGCCACTTCAATTAACATATGACAATTAATAGTAAACACCTTACCTTATCTTTACTTATATCATAAGATTGTTAATACTTAAATTCTTTATAAGTAACATTACTTGTAAACTAAAACTTGAAGATAAAACAATTAAGATGTAAAGCAACCTTGAGTAGCATTCCATACTGTGTATTTTATTGTTGTATAAATACATGATGTTTTCCACACACTCACAAGCCTTAATAAGAAGCACATATATAAAATTTAATCTAAAAGGGCAACATATTCCAAGGGAACCTTTTCTAGTATCTAAACCCTAGAACAACATTACCTTGGGATTCACGTTTATCAACTTGCATTACATCACTTATGCATAAAAGCATCTTGCTTCTTTAAACATTAGTCCTTACCGGACCAATGATTCAGATTTCCGCTATTGGATCTTATATTATCTTGAAGACCATGAGTGCATAATCTTGCAATCACAAATAGCAAGTTCACACTTGCTCATGTCCTTTGATTATTTTCTGTAAAGTATTTTACAAATCCAGTGTTGTCATCACCTGCATTTGAAAAAGGTCAGAAAACACTATTTTCGTAATAATGTGATTATAGGTTATTTACCATGAGGTAATAACCTACTATAAGAGTTCCGATGGTAAAGGAACATATTACCTAGGACTTAACAACCAATATCGCCAGTGATTCTTGCGCCGTATATTACGCGTTGACCATGAGATTTGGAATGGGACGAAGAAGTCAGCTGTATCTTTTCCCTCTCGCATGGAGCTAGATGTGCGGGTCGTGGCTGTTATCACTCGTGGCATGCATATTATTTATGGTAATTCATAGAGGATATGCAGCATATGGGTGGGAGCCCTCAATGTCCCAAGATAGTTCCGGCATCTGAACGGTCTGTACTGCCATTGCCGTAATTCAATAGGTGGGCTCGCGTACACCAAGGAGACATGCGGGGTCGCGGAGAAGGCAGTGATTGGCTTGGGTCTTAGTCTGGGCCTCACACCAAGGAATTGTGAACGGGTTCGCGGCCCGGATGTGCAACAAAGCTAAGATCTCTCATGGGCAAAGTGATGCACCTCTGCAGAGTGTAAGAACTGTAACTTGTTACTCCCTGTTCCGGGAAGGAGATGCGAACGCGGCGGGAAAGGAAACCCATGAAGGTTCTGGTAAACCCGTGAAGGCTGACGGACATAGCTTTTCAGAATAAAAGCAACCTTTGAAGAAATGTTTATGAAAACTTGCATTGCCTACGACCTACGGTCTGTGTCTATAGCTATAGTGCATCAAACACTCCTTTTCTAGTGGACTTGCTGAGTATGCTCGTACTCAAAGTATCTTCTCAACCCTTGCTAGGTTCTAAATCCAGTACAGACGACGTCTACATCAAGTTATGCTCCAGGAATCATCATCAAAAGCTAACGCTCTTCAATGAAGTCAAGAAAGTCAACATATACATCAACTCAAGTGAAGACGAAGTTACTGATTAGATAAGAATAGAATTTCTAACCATAGAACCTACTTTTGTAGAGTATTGCAATAGCAGCAATGCAAGCCAGTAGTTCAGTTACTAGTTTTATAAGTATGGTAGCTATGAGTTATTTATTCCTGATTCTTCTTTGTAAGAAGTTTCTTTCTCTCTCTTTAACCTAGAGTGTTCTCTGGATCTTGTGTAGAGTGTTCTCTGGATCTTGTGTAAAGAGTTGAGTTGTAACCTATAGTCATGTCTTGGACCTGCTATGTTTCTGTTGTACTACTCTGAGGGATGTAATACTAGTGAACGGTGTTTCATTGGTGTTATGTCAACGACTATAGTGTACTGCATCATGCAGTGGTATGCTGGGTCACCGCAGTTGGTATCAGAGCATATGCTTTGACCTTAGGATTAAAACCCTTTTAGGAAGATCTGTAGGTTGGATAGTGACTATAGGAGCCATTTTATTTAAACCAAATAATCTTATGACTGGTGATGAGCATCCACTTGAGGATAAATCTTGTCACAAAATGATTAAGTCATAATTCTTAAAAGTAGTTATCCATTTTTCTCAGTAAGGTGCTATTTAGTGTCTTCCGAAGGAGACATAACCCACCAAGATATTGTAGGAAAGCCAATTGGTCATGGTAGTTTAGAATCAAGTTTAAGACATCAATTGAAGTAGTCCTAATGGTGTAGCCTAATCTTAGAATTCAAGTAACATAACGGAATCTTAGTGTTAGTTGATAACCAAAGACAACATGATGAATATCATTAGGATAAATATTGGTGTAATGAGTAGTAATCATGTGGGATTCACTTGAGAATTCTACGTGATGAAGTGAAATTAGGTCAAGACTGAATGACAGTATAGTAAGAAGTAAGGTCATCATGAGGTGAGTAGCTCTTAAATCATGATGTATAGGTAGGCATAACCATATCATGGTGAGATTAGCTCCGAAACCATGATGTAAGTGTAAGTATGACAAGTACTTAGTGATTTATCTTAGAGTAGAAGTATGAAAATTTTCATGGTAGAGCTATTATAGAAGTCATGGGTGCTAAAAATTTCTAATAATCTTTGGTTTAAGTTAACAAATAGAATCTGATTAGTCATTTGGAGAGATCATGTGAGGTTAGTTGGCTAACAAAGAAAGGTTGAATATAGTTAATCATTCCAAAGGTGAGACCAAAGGTTAGTCAAAACCAAATCGAGACCACTTTGCTTAATATTATCCTGTTGCACTTGAGAAATTTGGGTAAATATTGAGATAAAGAATAGTTTGACTCTATGTGCTAAGTATCACAATGTAAACCTATATGAGGAGGTGTCATATACTACACAACTAAGCCTAAATTTTAGAGATATTATACTCAACTCTTATATTTTGGGCTTAGAATATTGTGTGTTATATGTACCACATTTGGATTTATTTGTTTTTCTTGGATCTTCTTGATTGACTAGGTCTGTACATGAAGTTTGACTTGGTGTGCAAATGCATGTTGAAACATCCAGTCACTACTTGATGTTATAGACCTAGATAGATTAAGGGAATTCGTGTAAGGGAGTGACGAATTTCAAAGACCAAAATGAAGACTTACATGAAGAATAAAGCCAAGTGTAAGGATTATCAACTCAATTTAGAGGATGGATCAAGCGTAGATCATTATTAGTCAGCAATAAGAAGGAAGATTATTATAGAAACACTTGGAGCAACAAGGAGTAATAAACTTAAAGTTCAATCAAAGTAGGTAATTTTGCTAAGAAGTTAATAAAGTAGTTGTACCAAGTTCATGGAAGCATCATGAATAAGTGCAAAGAAGAAGTTTTGGAATCCAAAATGGTATTCAAGCTCTGACAATTCAGAGAATGCTAGAAGTAAGTCTAAAACCGTAGGGTAATAATTACACCCTAAGATTATCCGCAGCTGGTATTTGATCCATAGCTAGTATGTGATCCACAGTTGGTATCTTGACCGTAGCCGATGTTGGTTGACATAGTTAACCAGATCATCTTAAAAGTTGCATAAAGAGCATAAAATTTGGCCTAAGATAAGTAGGACACAAAGGAGTATAAAAATTGAAAGCGACCGTCTTTCGAGACTCTTCGTGAAGTCAGGTGCATCAAAGCGAAAATATCCGAATAAGTAAGTAAGACAAATAATGCTGAAAAGATCCACAATTGTGTGGATACACCATACAATCTTTCATAAGAACAAATTAGGTAAAGTATAAGCTAGACAAAACTCTACATTCTAATTATAAAGCCAATAAATACTAAATGGGAAGTTTGAAGACTATTAGTAAACCCTAAGGGGGAGAGTAAACATTATAAATGAAAGTTGAAGAAGTACTATAGGTAATAATGAAAACATTATCTAAATCTTGCTAAGACAAGAGCTGAGGACTGATAAAATAGATTAATCTTAATAGACTACGTCTAGAGGAAACAACTCTTAAGTGATCCTTAAGAGGTAACATAGCACATCTAATTTGACATGTGTAGAGAAATAAGAAATTCAAATGGGTTTGGACTAAATGTGTTCAAAACCAATATTCGGAAGTATTACCAGTACAACTCATACAATGACAAATCAAAGACTAGTCTTTTGACCATACTATTGATCAATAAACTTTAAAACCTGTTTTAGTGAGACTTCCTAGACCTTACATAGAATAGTAAGGAACTTCGATGATCAAGTAAAGAAGTTGGATTAGAATACTTAATTAGGGAAATCGACTAAAGGAGAGACCTCAATTTAAGGATTTTACAAGGACATATCCCTAAGGGATTAAAGTAAAAGGAACTTTGGAGTGTTGGAGACAACAAGTTGAAGATTGACAAGTATAATAAGGATTCAAGGAAAAGCTTTGGATATGGGATATTACAATTATTTCCACTGAGGTTACCATGGAGTTGAGACCTATCGTAATCAATGCAAGACACTTCCTTACTCCGAAACATGAGAGTGCAAACTTCGAGGAAGAAGTTTATTTTAAGGGGGAGAGTCTGTAACATCCCAGCATTAGAGCTTAGAAATAAGCTGAACACAAATGTGTGCATTGCATTCATGCATGGAAAATCTGAATAATTTTCGCGCTTTTAAATAAAAACTTGTCAAAGTGATTGAAGCTTCTCTTAACCTGATGGAATTGAAGTAGATCATCAAGTTGACTGCGATAAGTTTCAATATGACCTTTGCTAAAACCTTATTTTGGTTAAACATGATTTGATCTAAGGGTAGATCAAATGGAATAAAATTAAACCCTAATACATTACTTAATGATTTATATTGATCCTTAGGTGATCATATCATAGTGTTCATTATAATCACTCATGAATACTAAATTATAAATATAACACAAATAATAAGAATGTAACAACTATATCTTAATCTCATCTACTTATACCATGAGTATCATGTAAATACCTAACTTTAACTCTCTAGTGATATTGAGTAGGAAATAAACCAAAGTTAAGATCATTTAGCATATATCTTTCTTTCCATATCAATCTTTATCATCTTTACTGAATCATATCCTTATATTTGTTGTTCATCAATATTGAGTAATAAACTATTGATTCACCAATTCTTAACCTATCAATTCTTAAATTATCAACTCTTGATCATATCATGGCATCTACTGAAGGTCTACGAAGAAAGAAGTAAGAAGAGATAAGTAGTGATGCTAGTTCTAGATGTCATCTATAGGATGGGAGTGATTTGAGGAAATCAAATCAATATGGTAACAAAGAAGATTACAAGAATGAAGTTTGAAGATAGTTATCAGGAGTAGTCCTATTGGATCAAGTAGGTATAGTCAATGAATTATATCTCTTGATCCAATAGAGCTAAACAGAAGATAATTAGAATACAACTGTAGTGTTGTATTGATGAAGCCTTGTTTAGTCAACTTGAAACTTGAACCATAAAAGGATCAAAGGATCATAATGATCATGCCTTACTCACCAATATTGAATGCTTATACCAAGTATAAGTGACATTGGTGGGTAAAACCATGATTGAACCATAGTATAGATATATTATCATAGATTAGTCATTACAGGTCACATTAAATTAATGTGAAGTTGGAATGTTAGATATTGGAGTCAAGTAGAGACAATATAGTATGATTAAAATGATGTTAGAGCAACATTGGATTAAAGAAGTAGTAGTTTCCTCTTTGGAAATACTAAGCACTTGAGGTGAAGTAGGATTTGATGTATACATCTATTGAAGTGTTATTAGTGAAGGATAATTAAGAAAGAGTGTGATTGGAGTTAGAAGTAACCACTTGTTGGATTAGAGATTATCAACAGTAGAGTAGTTGACATACCCAAATATAGATATGAAGAGATTAGGAAATGCTTTAGAATCAAGCTCATTAGAATTTACCAGTGGATTTAGAAGAATAAAAGGTGGATAAGAATATTCATGTGAGGTAAAGCTCATCATGTTAGCACATGATGATGGATAAGGAGAAGTAATACATCTAGGAAAGGAATTCCTTAATCAGAAGTCCAAAATTATGAAGTATAGAAGATAGAAATTCTTGGTAAAACATTAAACCCTAAATCTATAATCAAGCTTAACATCCATCCCATCTGTTGATATATCATCTTGTTTTAGAAATATTTTCCCATAACAAACCAATTAAGCACATCTTTGTCATTTCTAATCATTATTATCATATGTGCTTAGGAATTAACTTTATCAATTCTTTCTTATAAGTTATCCTAGAAAAGAAATCCACTATTTTACTTTGAATGGTGATATTATTAAATTCACCAACATAAAGACAATAGGTTTAGCCATTAATCTTTATTCATTTCGACAAAAGAAAATAAGTATAGTAAGTATCTTAAACCCTAGAATGAGTAAGTACAATTCAAAACTTTAAACTTATTAATAAGTTTTCTCATCAACATCTCATAAATATTCTATCTATAATCATTAGACAAAGTCTTTAATTCATTTCTCTAACCACTCATCCCATATGAGCATGGAATAAGTGGGGATCCAATATTATAAATCATCCTACACTATACTATGTGATTAAATACATATAAATCAACCCTATGGATATTATTAAACATTTAAAAACTTAATTACTCCAAATAAAAGGGAAAACAATGTTATAGAAAAGAATATATACAAAGGAAATAAAGAAATATCACAATACATAATAAAAATTCACAAATTGATTTTTAATAACTTTATTGTTTCTTCAAGTATTCAGCAAATAAAATTCCAAAAAGAAAAGTTCAAACCAAATCTAAAAATACAAACTAGAAAACAAACAGAAAATGAAAAAGGAATAAAACAAGAAAAAAATAGAGGAATACATTTCTGGCCCATGGTCCATTTCCTCTCTCCCTATCTGCTGCTCACGAGCAACCTACAGCAGCCCAGTAGCAGGCCCAGCTAGGACAACATCCAGTAAATTTCTCTGGCTGACTAAGTGGGCCAGCTGAGGGACTGTGGGTTGAGTTTGAAGGTTTTCCAGGGGGCTTTCTATGAGATGACCGTCGTATTCTTCCTCCCCGACGTCACAAGCAGCTTGCTGTCAGCATCGCTGCCGTCCGCCACCGCGCCATGATGTCCGGTCATGCCAAGATCCACGCCACCGCTTCTGGTCGTCTACAAGATCCCCTCCTGCGCAGAGACGAACCCTATCTCCTCCTCTTTCCCCATTTCCCCTCTGAGCCGAAACCTAGCCTCGCCGGAGCAGCTCGTCGCCGATGTTTCCGAGCTCCCCTTGAACCGCTGAGACCGCAGTTAGGGTCCCCTTGATCATCTAGTTCGTTTGCCCCACAAAGCACAGGCCAAAGGAGCTCCAATCGCGCCAATCGACACCTCCATCTCCGACGGGTTTCGTCGTCGTCTCCATCGATTCTGACCACCTCCGGTCACACTAAGCCCTCCACTACAACGCTGGTGAGTTGCTGATGCTCAGGAACCTCTCTAATCTCTCGATTGCTTCTGGAATCATCTTGTAAGGTTCCCAACCTTTAATAAGGTAGATATCCATGTGTTTACAATGCTAGTCTCTGGATCAATAGCTAGCATCCACAGTTAAGATGTAATATCAAGAAACAAAGGTCATAATACAACTTTATAACCAGGAATAAAATAATTTATTACATCTTACATAGCTCATTTGGATATTACATTACATGGCAGCAGAATACCTATAAGCATGGGGTCCTTCATCTTCAAAGTGCCACAGGCAGACATGTTGGTTGTATACTTGTAGTCCTACTTCACTAATATCAAACAAACCCGCAACATAACAAGTTACAGCCACAAGGGTCAATACATTTGAATTGTATTGGCAAGTGATACTATGGTAGTATAGTGTAGTCTATCATCTATATGCATTTGGCTAAGTGGAGCTTAGGCTTGCTTTTCTCAAAATAGATTTTCCTTATCATTTGAAAACACTAATTTTTTGCTTGACAAAAATCACCCAAGGCATCTCCCAATAGAAATTGGTGATCCTTCAACCCTTGTTCACCCACAAGTTTTTAACTTAGAAATTGGGATGATGAGATTCTTGATAGCTTCCATGTCTTGATGCTCAAATTGTCCTTTACCAGGGACATGTCTAAGTACTTAGATTTTACACTCTGCAGAGGTTGTGCACTTTCCCCACAAGACTTGGTTTCACCAAGACAAGATCTTTCATAAGCCTTCCCTTAGACCAAAATGGACGCGCTCCAACCTATCATTACCCTACCACCAACTGTCCATTTGGCTAAGTTTTTGCAACCTATATGATCCAGGCAGAGCCCATAATGCCAAGTGGCTGCACTTGAAGCTTCTCAACATTTGACATCTCAAATCTCTTTGTTCCTGGGTGGCCATCCACAAGTGAGATACACAAGATTCACCAGTCCCCTGGCCTTGTGTAACCACTCAACACAAACCATTCCTTCCATTCCACCCAGGTGATTCATTAACTTAGTTGTTTTATTAAACAAAACACAAGTCCTCAGACTTAGAAATTTTTCCATAGCATGAATATATATTTCCACCCTTGTTTTCTACTAGCTAAGCTAAGCATGATAATAGTAGGAATCTTAACTTAGGAAATTTCTACTAAGGTTACATCTACTAGGATTTCCCATGGCATAGTTTATACTTAGCAAAAATTCCATGCAAGTCCTACTTAGAAACATCACTAGTGCATAGTGAAAATAATGGGACAAAAGTATGAAGCATCACTTGCCTTTTTGGTAGAGGGTATAAGTTCACTCCTTGATCTTTGCAATGTTCACACACTTCAAGTCACTATAATTCAATCAAGCAAACAATATTTCAATCTACCATTCAAGCAATTCATCACATAAAAATAATAGAAACAAAACAATGCATGCAAGCATGCAAAAGGATGTTTTATTTGCAAAAGTGGTTTATAGTAGGTTATAAACATTTGGAAACACCTATTGGTCATTTTATAAAGTGGCAAAACCATTTGCAGAAGTTTTTACTTCATAAACCATTTTTCAACCAAATCATTATTTCATGTGGTTGAAAATGCCTTTAGCAAAGTAATAATTTTTATAGGGTTTACCAAATATATTTTTAAGTCATAAAACTTGGTGTTTAGGGTCAGTGAGTTTAAATCAAAACATTTCCCAAAGGTTTTCCTCCAAAATCATTTTTAACAATTAAACTATATTTTTATTTGGCTAGAAATGTTTTAATTCAAGGTTTTATTCTTTTGCTTCACCAAATACATTTTTGAAACCACCAATTGATTTCTAGGGTCAGTAGGTTCAAAACAAACCATTTGCCAAAGATTTTATCCCCAAAATCATTTTAGAACAAATTTTATATCCTAAACATGCATACATAAGTTTCTGTAAAAACAAACAATTTAATAGAAGCAATATACTAAACAAAGTGCATGGTTGGCTAGGGCTTGTCTTTCTGAATCCATTGATATAAAATTTGCAAAATTTGGACGTGTAGATTAAAAGTTATAGATTTTACAAAATCTAGCATCTAATAGATCAAATCTGTTTTAAATCAAACGAACAGGGACACGTGGCGTGTTTTAATTCGTCGGTACCGTTTCACGTGGATCAGCAGTGTGAGGCGTTGGATCTAATGACGATCGTGCGGCATAGATCGATCAAAAATGGTTCGTTAAGTCATCTATCGTATCCCTACGATCTGCATCTAACGGCTGGGGACGATCTGACCAAACTCTGGCAGGGCTCAGCGGCAGCACGCGGCGGCGACGCTCGGCTAGCGGCGGAGCTGGCGAAATAAGAAGCAAGGAAGGTAGAGAGGTGGCTCACCGTGATCACCGTGGCACGGGGAAGCTCAAGGCAGTCCTTGCTGGCGAAGGGGGCGCACAGGGTCGATGAGAATCGCTCGCCGGAGTTCGTGGGGTCGTCGGTTGCACTCAGACATCGACGGAGACGGGGCTTCGGTGCATGCCAGAGGGAGAGGAGTGTATGGTTAGATGCACAAGGACGAGGTGAAGATGCGTGCGTGAAAGAGAAAGAGAGGGGCGGTCAGATTCTTACCAGAGGAGTCGCCGGAGAAGAGGCAGACGGCGGCGGTGCTTGGTGTCGTCGTTGCCGAAGTTCTGGGGCGCGCGGGGGCGAGCTGGCGCTACGGGGAGGATCGCAAGGATGTGGGGAGCATGTGAGCATAGTCGAGGAGGCGAGGCGCAGTGGGGAATGGCCGGAATCGCCGTCGGAGTTCGTCAGAGGCCGCGGCAGTGCAAGGTCGATTCGAGGCACCCAGTGGCGAGAGAGAAAAAGTGCGAGGAAATGGAGAGGGGGAGGAGGCGGTTAAGTCAGCCAGGTCAGGGGAGGAATTAACTCGCGCGTTTATGCCAATTCATTCGCAATCAACGCTGGCAGAAATAGTAGAGGGCGAGGTCAGTGGCGGGTGAGAACGAAGGGAGCTGGTGGTGGGTCTGTTTGACAGCGAGAAAGAGAGAGGTGCGGTGGGTCCAGGCAGTCAGCGAGTGAGTGGGTCGTTCCTCTGGTGCGAAGCGTTTTCCGCAGGGAGAGAGGGAGTGGGCTAACATTGGGCTTAATGGGCTAGGCTAGTTGGGTTGCATCTATTCACTTTTTTTTTGTTCAGATTCTTTTTATTTTTCCATTTCTTTAATTCTGTTTTGATTGTGATCAAACAATTCAAACACTCATTTGAATTCAAACCTTTGCCATAATTTGTGTAGGTTTAAATACTGATTAATAAAACATTCTGAAATCAATTTTAGAATAATTTACTTAGTCTTTTTAAGGTCATTTAATTATTCAAAATAGGCTCTAGTTTTAAATCATATAAGATTTAATAATATTTCTAAACACCATTTGATTTTCCAAAACCTTCCAAATCTTTTCAGTAGGTTTTTATTTGATTATTTGGGTGTCAAATAATTCATCTTGAATTATTTGGAATAATTTAATATGATTTATTAATCATTTAAGATTGGGTATTTGTTTTAATTCAAATGGAATTAAATATAGTTTTAATTCCCTAAATTTTATTTGGAAGATTTCTTTAATCTTATTTAAGTTGAATGAAACAACTTTTATTTCATTTGGGTAATTTCCAAAATACCATTCTCTCATGAATTATATAATTATTCTTATTAGAGATTTATCTTTATAAAAAAATAGGGATAGAATGGTTAATGCCATATTATTTTATTTTGGAAATTCTTTATCTTTTATTTTATTTGGATTTGGATTATATTCATTCCATTTGCTTAATGGATTAGGCCAAGATTTATTTGGTCTTTCAAATATTCCTTATTTAATATTTCTTTCTTCATCTTATAAAATCCATATCTTTTTATTTAGGAATCCAAACTTGGTGATTCCAATTTGTAAAATCTTATTTAATATTTGTTTATCCCTTTAAATATATTTAGGTTTATTTGCTCACCATTTTGTATGGGTTTATTGATAGGTTCTTTATTAGCTTTGGAAATTACTTTTCCCTATCTTATTATATTCATAAGATTTTATTTATGGTTCCAATTTAAGTGAAACCAAATTCTATAGTTTTATAATATTTCTATTTGTCTTTCTTGATCATTTGTAAATGTTTGTTGACAAATTTTATATGGATCAATTCCATAGGCTTGGTGATAACTTGGAAATGATCTTTATTCCATTAGGGTTTTAGGTTTGGATTTATTTTCCAAGTGTTTAAATTTCCAGATGCATTTTATGAGGAATGCAATTCTTTTGATTTGGATTTTGTTGAATTCAAACTTTTAATTAAAGTTTGTTCAAGATGGGATTTTAAGCTTCCATTTAGAAACAAAAGTTTCTTTTCACCCTAAAATTTCAACAATAATTTATTTTGTTTATTTATTTTTCACATTACAAGATTTGGAAAATCTTGGGATGTGACACATCTCCACCACGTTCATTTGTAACCACCGCCGCCATCTCTCGTCGCCGGCCATCCTCCGGTGACCATATCCAAGCGGCGCCGCTGCTAGTAGGTTCCCTGGCGTGTCCTCTTTCGAACCATAACAACCACGCTTGCCAATCTTCGCTGAATCGCCGCCGCTGCTTTCCACCAGAGAATCACCGGCGAGATGATGTCATGATGACATCATGCTTGCATCAGGTCAACCAGTCAAACCACATGGGTACTGCTTTGCTGAGGTGGTGTATGACATGGAATGACCCCACCAGTCAGTGATTGGGGGCTAGCTTAGGGTGTAGTGTAGAAAGTTTAAGAGAGGAGATGATGTCAGCAGTGACGCATTAAATATGTTTAATAATTTCTGAAAATGATTAAAACTTTTTTAATTGATATCTTTTGTTTTATAAATCAGAAAAATACATATAATATATGAAAATGTTTAGAAAAATAAAATCTACAACTTAAAACTATTACTAAATATTATTATGATGATTATTTAAATAAATATTATTTAATAAATACTTTATAAAGTTTTAATACTTTGATAATTAATATTTTAATAATGGTAAATGTTAAAAATCTAAATAAAATACTAAAAATCTTAGAAAAATAAGAATTAGAGTTTAAAGCTATAATCATGCATTACTATTCCACTTAATTAAATATTTGTTATTTATTAAGTCTTTATAAAGTAATAAGTATTATAAAAATCATATCTTATTATTTTTAAATCATAAAAATAAGTATAATATACCAAAATGATCACAAAAATAATAACTACATTTTAAAAATGTGATATTCCACTTTTGAGTTAAATAAAAAGATAAACACTTTAATAACTTGAATTTAAACCTATTTCCTTAATTGATAATACATATAAAGGTGAATAAAATTTGTTAATAATTCTAAAATTAACTAATTAAAGTCTAATAAATAGTATTAGTCTTGAATATTTATAATTTAAAGTCAAATTGGTCCAACACATTTTAAATATAATTTTATTAAGTTATCCTTCAACCATAAATGCAGATTCTTTTATAAAATGATTCTTATTTAATATAAAATCTCCAAGAATAATTGTAATAAGATAAAACCCATTCTTTATATTAACCACAAGTTTATAAACAAATCAAAACACTACAACTAAGTTCATAAGTAATAAATAATATTGTTTACTTATTCATAAACCTTAACCACTACCAAATCAAAATAATACCATACTTAAGTAACTTTAAAGAAACATTATAAGGTGAACAAGACATAAGTATAACAAGCATTACACCTAAATTCCATCTATGTTTTAAAGTTAACTTTAATCTACCAAACTTTAAGTATACTACTAAAAACTTTATTATAAACTTTATAGTTAACTTTGGTCTGTGATAATTAATTATAAAGCATCTTAATACCAAACCAACCCAGTTAAAAACCAAGATAGATAAGTCTCAAATACTACTAATTTCAGTATTCCAATAAAGGCAATTCTTTCTGACTTAAAGACTTTAATTAGAAAGAACACCTCATAAGATTAACTTAAAAGCTTAAATGCTTCTGCTTAGTTGAATAAGATTTTCTTCAAAAGTTATTCGTTTTGCCACTTCAATTAACATATGACAATTAATAGTAAACACCTTACCTTATCTTTACTTATATCATAAGATTGTTAATACTTAAATTCTTTATAAGTAACATTACTTGTAAAGTAAAACTTGAAGATAAAACAATTAAGATGTAAAGCAACCTTGAGTAGCATTCCATACTGTGTATTTTATTGTTGTATAAATACATGATGTTTTGCACACACTCACAAGCCTTAATAATAAGCACATATATAAAATTTAATCTAAAAGGGCAACATATTCCAAGGAAACATTTTCCAGTATCCAAACCCTAGAACAACATTACCTCGGGATTCGTGTTTATAAACTTGCATTACATTACTTATGCATAAAAGCATCTTGCTTCTTTAAACATTAGTCCTTACCGGACGAATGATACAGATTTCCGCTATTGGATCTTATATTGTCTTGAAGACCGTGAGTGCATAATCTTGCAATCACAAAAGGCAAGTTCACACTTGCTCATGTCCTTTGATTATTTTTGTAAAGTATTTTACAAATCCAGTGTTGTCATCAACTGCATTTGAAAAAGGTTAGAAAACACTATTTTCATAATAATGTGATTATAGGTTATTTATCATGAGGTAATAACCTACTATAAGAGTTCCGGTGGTAAAGGAACATATTACCTAGGACTTAACAACCAATGTCGCCAGTGATTCTTGCACCATATATTACGCGTTGACCATGAGATTTGGAATGGGACGAAGAAGTCAGCTGTATCTTTTCCCTCACGCATGGAGCTGGATGTGCGGGTCGTGGCTGTTATCACTCGTAGCGTGCATATTATTTATGGTAATTCATAGAGGATATGCAGCATATGGGTGGGAGCCCTCAACGTCCCACAATAGTTCCGGCATCTGAACGGTCTGTACTGCCATTGGCGTAATTCAATAGGTGGGATAGCGTACACCAAGGAGACATGCGGGGTCGCGGAGAAGGCAGTGATTGGCTTGGGTCTTAGTCTGGGCCTCACACCAAGGAAGTGTGAACGGGTTCGTGGCCCGGATGTGCAACAAAGCTAAGATCTCTCATAGGTAAAGTGATGCACCTCTGCAGAGTGTAAGAACTATAACTTGTTACTCCCTGTTCCGGGAAGGAGCTGCGAACGCGGCGGGAAAGGAACCCCATGAAGGTTCTGGTAAACCCGTGAAGGCTGACGGACATAGCTTTTCAGAATAAAAGCAACCTTTGAAGAAATATTTACGAAAACTTGCATTGCCTACGACCTACGGTCTGTGGTTGTAGCTATAGTGCATCAAACACTCCTTTTCTAGTGGACTTGCTGAGTACGCTCGTACTCAAAGTATCTTCTCAACCCTTTATAGGTTCTAAAGCCAGTACAGACGACGTCTACATCAAGTTATGCTCTATGAATCATCATCAAAAGCTAACGCTCTTCAATGAAGTCAAGAAAGTCAACATATACATCAACTCAAGTGAAGACGAAGTTACTGATTAGATAAGAATAGAATTTCTAACCATAGAACCTACTTCTGTAGAATATTGCAATAGCAGCAATGCAAGCCAGTGGTTCAGTTACTAATTTTATAAGTATGGTAGCTATGAGTTATTTATTCCTCATTCTTCTTTGTAAGAAGTTTCTTTCTCTCTCTTTAAGCTAGAGTGTTCTCTGGATCTTGTGTAAAGAGTTGAGTTGTAACCTATAGTCATGTCTTGGACCTGCTATGTTTCTGTTGTACTACTCTGAGGGATATAATACTAGTGAACGGTGTTTCATCGGTGTTATGTCAACGACTATAGTGTACTACATCATGAAGTGGTATGCTGGGTCACCGCAATGTCGGACCTAGCGTTGGATCAAGCAAAGGATACAAGGGAAGTACAGGTCCACCCAACGGACCCGAAGATAATGGCCCTGGTGTCCACCAACCTCAGCCCTGTATAGGCCAAAGCACTCATCGAGTTCCTCCGTGGGCGTTGGGATATTTTTGCATGGGTACCATCAGACATGCCACGAATCCCTAGGGAACTCGTTGATCAAGCACTCAATTTATATCCTGACGCCAGGCCTATGAATAAGTCACTCCATGGTTTTACAGAACCCAAGAAAGAGGCCACTAGACGAGAAATCCATCGCCTATTACACACCAACTTCATCAAGGAAATCAAAAAATCACTTTGGGTCGCTAATCATGTGTGTGTCTCGAAGAAAAAACAAAGGAACTACACATGTGTATCGATTTCACCTCCCTCAACAAACACTATCCAAAGGATCACTTCCCACTCCTGCGAATCGATCAAATTATCAACACAATTGTAGGGGTTCGTAGCATGGAAAACAAAAATTTTCTATCGCATACAAACAAACAAGCCAAGATCTATCTACTAGATTGTAGCAACGAGTCGATGGAATAACTCACCCTCGAAGATTCCAAAGTGTTTAACGAGAGCAGATTCTCGTGGGTGATGTAGTCGTACTCTTTCCGATCTCAAGATCGTGTAGACGATCCTTCAGTATGCCACGTTCCAGCAGCGCTCCCTTGATCGGTCACACGTTCGGTACTCGGCGAAGACCTTCCTCTCCCTTGTTCCAGCAGCAGCAGAGGTTGTAGCACTCTCCTCGCGATTCCGCAAAGACAACGTGGCGTGGTGCAGGAAGTAGAGGGAAATCCTTGAGGCTTCGCTTAAGCAGTAGTATGGTGGAGCTTATGAGAGAGGCTATTAGTGGTCTAGTAATTAGACACACCAATTAGAAGGCTCTAAATCAATTAGAAGGCTCTAAACCGCTGGCTAAAGCAATTAGAAGCTCTAAACCAAAACGGCTCTAAACCGGAGATTAGAGGTGGAACTTATGTGTGTTAGGAGGGGAGCCCTGCCCCTCCTTATATAGGTGGGAGGGGCTGGCCGGCCAAGGGGAGGGAGTGGAGTCCCTCCCCAACTCGGCCTTGAGGTGGTGGGCGCCCGGAGGAGGAATCCTCCCCAACTCGGTTTCCACTTCTCCTCCTCTTTCCACTTTCCAAAACTTGCCGTTTGACTTTCAAACTAGCCGTTTGACTTTTCAATTTAGGATTTAAATAAACCCTTTATTTTGGACAGCAAGAACACCTAGTACATGATGCAATCATTCCAATATGTAATGACACATTCATGTACCCTTCCCCCTCCGGAGTGCCGGACATTCCGGGACCTTCTAGAATGTTCTCGATGAAAACACCGGAACCATTCCCCAACTCCGAAACGGGACTTTCCTTATATGAATCTTATTCTCCGGACCATTCCGGATCTCCTCGTGATATCCCGGATCCCATCCGAGACTCCGAACAACATTCGGTCTCTTTCTCATAATACCATAACTACTCAAAACAACGTCGAATCCTTAAGTGTGTCTCCCTACGGTTCGTGAATTATGCGGACATGATCGAGACACTTCTCCGAACAATAACCAATAGAGGAATCTGGAAATTCATATGGCTCCCACATATTTCTACGATTACTTTGCGATCGAATGAACCACTTACATACGATACCAATTTCCCTTTGTCTCACGATATGTTACTTATCCGAGGTTATGATCGTCGGTATCTCGCATACCTAGTTCATCCTCGTTCGATAAGTACTCTTTTCTCGTTCCGTGATATGTGATCCCTTGTGACCAAGTCACATGCTTGCAAGCTAATTGGATGACATTTCACCGAGAGGGCCCAGAGAATATCTATCCGTCATGTGGATGGACAAATCCCACTCTTGATCCATGTGTTTCAACCAATACTTTCCGAACACTCAATACCACCTTTATAGCCACCCTGTTACGGTGTGGTGTTTGATGACATCAAAGCATCCATCCAGTAAAGGTGATATGCATGATCTCATGGTCGAAGGAATTAGGTTACTATGTATCAGAAAGCATATAGCAATTGAACTATTGAAATGACTTGATCTTTATGCTACGCTTATCTATAGGAGTATGTCCACCATATCATTCTCCTAACGATATGATCTTGTTGTTGATAACATCTCAATGTTCATGATAGGAAACCACAATCATCAATCAACCAACAAGCTAGTGAAGTATAGAGGCTATACTAGGGACTTCAAATTAAGTTTACAAATCACACAAGTATTAATGTTTCCTTGTTAATACTATTATAGCATGAATGTAAACATTTATCATAAACACAAAGATATAATAATAACTATATTTATTATTGCCTCTAGGGCATATCTCCAACAGTCTCCCACTTGCACTAGAGTCATCTAATCTAGATTACATGGTAATATACGAACACCCATGGCAGTTTGGTGTTGGTCATGTTTTGCCCTCGGAGAGGTTTAGTCAACGGATCCGCCACATTCAGATCTGTGTACTTTGCAAATCTTTATATCCCCATCCTGGATATGTTCTCGAATAGCGTGGAAACGCAGCTTGATATGCTTGACTTCTTGTGTGACCTTGGTTCTTGCGCATTGGCTATGGGCCCATGTTATCACAGTAGATAGACATTGGGTCCAGCACTAGGAACCACACCCAGCTCTGTAATGAACTCTTTCATCCATATCGCTTCTTGTGAAGCCTCCGAAGCGACCATGTATTCGATTCAGTTGAAGATCTCGCCACAACGCTTTGCTTTGCACTCCTCCAGCTAAGCTGCACCATTCAAAATAAATACGTATCCAGATTGTGATTTAGAATCATCCGGATCGGTGTTCCAACTAGCATCGGTGTAACCATTAACAACGAGCTGTTCATCACCTCCATAAGAAAGAACCATATCCTTAGTTCTTCTCAAGTATTTAAGGATGTTTTTGACCGCTGTCCAATGATCCACTCCTGGATCACTTTGATATCTGCTAGTTAGACTAACAGCATATTCTATTTCGGGTCTAGTACATAGCATGGCATACATTAGAGATACTATGGCTGAGGCATAGGGAGTCTTACTCATCCTTTCTCTATCTTCTGCCGATGTCGGACTTTGAGTTTTACTTAAGGTCGTATTGGGCAACATGGGCAAGAACCCTTTCTTGCTATCTTCCATTCCAAACCTCTTTAGAACTTTGTCCAAATATGTACTTTGTGACAATGATATTTGGCGTTTCGATCTATCTCTATAAATCTTTATGCCTAATATGTAAGCTGCTTCGCCAAGATCCTTCATTGAAAAACTATTATTCAAATATTCCTTGACACTATTAAGAAGGTCTACATCATTCCCAATCAACAATATGTCATCCACATACAGTATTAAGAATGCTACAGAGCTCCCACTCACTTTCTTGTAAATACAAGCTTCTCCATAAGTTTGTATAAAACCAAAACTTTTGATTACCTTATCAAAACGTTGATTCCAACTTCGGGATGCTTGCTTCAATCCATAGATGGACCGTTGAAGCTTGCATACCTTGTTAGCATCTTTAGGATCGACAAAACCTTTGGGTTGCATCATATACAACTCTTCATCAATGTCTCCATTGAGGAATGCTGTTTTGACATCCATCTGCCATATCTCATAATCATAATATGCAGCGGTTGCTAACATAATCCTCACAGACTTTAAGCCGCTACGGTGAGAAAGTCTCATCGTAGTCAACTCCTTGAATTTGTCGAAACCCTTTTGCGACAAGTCGAGCTTTATAAACGATAACATTACCATCGACATCTTTTCTTCTTGAAAATCCATTTGTTCTCGACAGCCTTCTGGCCATCTGGTAAGTCCACCAAAGTCCATACTTGGTTTCGTACATGGATCCAATCTCGGATTTCATGGCTTCTTGCCATTTATTGGAATCTGGGCTCATCATCGCTTCCTCATATGTCTCGGGGTCATCGGTGTTGTCCACAACCATGACATTCATAACGGAATCATACCAATCTGGAGTGGTACGATTTCTCGTTGACCTCCGAGGCTCTGTAGTAACCTCAACCGAAGTTTCATGATCACCATCATTAGCTTCCTCTCTTATTGGTGCACCACGGAACTTCTTCGGTCTTTGCGCTACTCGCAATTTCGAGAGAAGGTTCAACAACCTCGTCAAGTTCTACTTTCCTTCCAGTCACTTCTTTCGAGAGAAATTCCTTCTCTAGAAAGGATCCATTCTTAGCAACGAAGATTTTGCCTTCGGATCTATGATAGAAGGTATACCCAATAGTTTCCTTCGGGTATCCTATGAAGACGCATTTTTCCGCTTTGGGTTCAAGCTTGTCCGGCTGTAACTTCTTTACATAGGCTTCGCATCCCCAAACTTTAAGGAACGACAATTTAGGTTTTTCCCAAACCATAATTCATACGGTGTCGTTTCAACGGATTTAGACGGTGCCCTATTTAAAGTGAATGCGGCTGTTTCTAATGCATAACCCCAAAATGATAGCGGTAAATCTGTAAGTGACATCATAGAACGAACCATATCTAAGAGAGTTCGATTACGACGTTCAGACACACCATTACGTTGTGGTGTTCCCGGCGGTGTCAACTGCGAAAGTATTCCACATTTCTTCAAATGCTCGCCAAACTCGTAACTTAGATATTCACCTCCACGATCAGAACGTAGAAATTTAATCTTCTTGTTACGTTGATTCTCTACTTCACTTTGAAACTCCTTAAACTTCTCGAAAGTTTCGGACTTATGTTTCATGAAATAGATATACCCATATCTACTTAAATCATCCGTGAAGGTAAGAACATAACAATAACCACCGCGCGATGCTACACTCATTGGACCACACACATCGGTATGTATGATTTCCAATAAGTCTGTAGCTCGCTCCATCATCTGACCGAAAATGGAGTCTTAGTCATTTTACCCATCGGACATGCTTCGCATCTTTCAAGTGATTCAAAATCAAGTGATTCAAGAAGTCCATCGGAATGGAGTTTCTTCATACGCTTCACTCAATGTGACCAAGGCAGCGATTGCCACATATAGGTCGAATTATCGCTTGATTTCAAATGTTTAGCCTCAATGTTGTTGATATGTGTATTTCCACTATCGAGATTCAATATGAATAGACCATCTATCAAAGGTGCATGTGCATAAAACATATTACTCATATAAATCGAACAACCATTATTCTCGGATTTAAACAAGTAACCGTCTTAATAAACAAGATCGATATAATGTTCATGCTTAACGCAGGCACCAAATAACAATTATTTAAGTATAAAACTAATCCCGATGGTAGATGAAGAGGTAGCGTGCCGACCGCTATCACATCAACATTTGATCCGTTTCCCACGCGCATCGTCACCTCGTTCTTCACTAGCTTCCGTTTATTCTGCGCAGCTCTTGTTTGAGTTACAAATATGAGCAACCGAACCAGTATCAAATACCCGGGCACTACTACGAATACTAGTGAGATACACATCAATAACATGTATATCGATATACCTTTCTTCTTGATGTTGCCGTTCTTCAAATCCGCCAAGTACTTTGGGCAATTCCGCTTCGTGACCTTCTCCCTTGCGAAAAGCACTCGATGTCGGGCTTGGGTCCAGCCTTGGTCTTCTTCGTTGGTATGGTAACTTTCTTACCACCCTTCTTGAAGTGTCCCTACGCTTAGACTTGCCTTTCTTGAATTTGGTGGTCTTATTGACCATCAACACTTGGTGCTCTTTCTTGATCTCCACTTGCAGATTTTAACATAGCAAAGTTACGCAACTCTTTGTTCATGTTACGCATGTTGTAGTTCATCACAAAGTTCTTGTAACTTGGTGGTAGTGATTGGAGGATGCGGTAAACCCCCAAAGTATTAGGAATCACTATACCCAAACTTTGAAGTTTATTTGCGTGCCCAGACATCTTAAGCACATGCTCACTGACGGAGCTGCCCTCTTCCATCTTGCAGTTAAAGAACTTTTCAGAAGCTTCATAACTTTCAATTGCCGCATGAGTCTCAAAGATTAATTTGAGATCCTCGACAATATCATATGGATCGACTCTTCAAACCTTTTCAAGCTCGATTCTAAACCATACAAGATAGCACACGAACTATGGAGTCTTGATTCTTAGAAGCGAGGTAAACATTCTTTACTTCATCGGTAGCATCAGCTGCAGGTGGGTCACCTAGCGGTGCATCCAGCACACAGGTCAAACTACCGGTGTGAGGACAATCCTCAAATTGCGGAACCAATCCAAGTTGCTTCCATTGTTTTTCAACTTTTCTTTCTCTAGGAACGCATTAAAATTGATGGTAGGGGCTGCCATTGATCTACAACATATTTGCAATAGTTTAGACTAAGTTTATGACAAATTGAGTTCAAATTAATTAATGAAATTAAACTAGGTGAACTCCCACTCAAAACAACATCCCTCACATTGTTTTAGTGATCACACGAACCAAATCCACTACATCAACACCGATCATCACGAGAGTTGATATAGTTTTAATGGCGAACAATCATCATGTTCATCATATCTACTATATGATTCATGCTTTACCTTTCGGAGATCCTTGTTCATGAGGCCATGTCGTACATACATGCTAGGCTCGTCAAGATCAAACCTTAGCTACCGCATAAGCAAATCTGGCTTGCTTACGTTGTATTCACCAGCGGAATCAAAGACACCCGATCATCACGTGGTGCTTGAGCGACAAGCTTTGGCAACGGTGAATACTAAGGGTGAACACTTTAGAACTTGAAATTTATGTGCATGAGGGATCATCTTATAATGCTACCGTAGTCTACTAAGCAATACAAGATGCATAAAGGATTAACATCACATGCAATTCATAATATGTGATATGATATGGCCTTTCTTCTTTGTGCTTCCGATCTCCATCTTCAAGCACGAACATGATCTCCATCATCACCGGCACAGCATCAAGGTCAATGACGCTTCTTCATGGTTGTAGTCCACCAGCTTCAACTATTACAACTATTTTGAATAGACACAGGTCTTAACGAAATTAAAGACAACCATATGGCTCTGCGGTTGCCAACTTACAATAAGGAACATTGCATACATCAAATATAATCACAATCATGGCCATATCACATCATCAGACACCCTGCAAAACAAAGTTAGGCGCCTCTACTTTCTTTGCATATTTTACGTGGTTTGGGGCTTTCAATAAGTGTCGTTCTAACTTACGAACAAGAACCACAACATTGATACTAGCATTGTTGATCACCCGTTGTAAATTGGATCTTTACTATGCTAGGAGAAAAAGGCACCCGCAAAGCCACTTATGCAATACAAGTTGCATGTCAAGCGTGGAGCAAGTCTCATGAACGATGTCATGTAAGGTTAGCCGGGCCGCTTCATCCCAACATACCGCAAGATGCAAAGTACACAAAAAGCATCAATGCCCACAATGACCATTGTGTTCTACTCGTGCAACAGATCTACATATAGACACGGCTCTGATACCACTGTAGGGGTTCGTAGCATGGAAAACAAAAATTTTCTATCGCATACAAACAAACAAGCCAAGATCTATCTACTAGATTGTAGCAACGAGTCGATGGAATAACTCACCCTCGAAGATTCCAAAGTGTTTAACGAGAGCAGATTCTCGTGGGTGATGTAGTCGTACTCTTTCCGATCTCAAGATCGCGTAGACGATCCTTCCAGCGCCACGTTCCAGCAGCGCTCCCTTGATCGGTCACACGTTCGATTTTCGGCGAAGACCTTCCTCTCCCTTGTTCCAGCAGCGGAGGTTGTAGCACTCTCCTCGCGCGATTCCAAAGACCTGTGGCGTACCAGAAGTAGAGGGAAATCCCTTGAGGCTTCGCCTTAAGCCGGTGCGAGTATGGTGGAGCTTATGAGAGAGGCTATTAGTGGTCTAGTAATTAGACACACCAATTAGAAGGCTCTAAATCAATTAGAAGGCTCTAAACCGCTGGCTAAAGCAATTAGAAGCTCTAAACCAAAACGGCTCTAAACCGGAGATTAGAGGTGGAACTTATGTGTGTTAGGAGGGGAGCCCTGCCCCTCCTTATATAGGTGGGAGGGGCTGGCCGGCCAAGGGAGGAGTGAGTCCTCCCCAACTCGGCCTTGAGGTGGGCGCGCCCGGCTTGGGAGGAGGTAATCCCTCCCCAACTCGGTTTCCACTTCTCCTCCTCTTTCCACTTTCCAAAACTTGCCGTTTGACTTTCAAACTAGCCGTTTGACTTTTCAATTTAGGATTTAAATAAACCCTTTATTTTGGACAGCAAGAACACCTAGTACATGATGCAATCATTCCAATATGTAATGACACATTCATGTACCCTTCCCCCTCCGGAGTGCCGGACATTCCGGGACCTTCTAGAATGTTCGATGAAACACGGAACCATTCCCCAACTCAAGCAGGACTTTCCTTATATGAATCTTATTCTCCGGACCATTCCGGATCTCCTCGTGATATCCCGGATCCCATCCGAGACTCCGAACAACATTCGGTCTCTTTCTCATAATACCATAACTACTCAAAACAACGTCGAATCCTTAAGTGTGTCTCCCTACGGTTCGTGAATTATGCGGACATGATCGAGACACTTCTCCGAACAATAACCAATAGAGGAATCTGGAAATTCATATGGCTCCCACATATTTCTACGATTACTTTGCGATCGAATGAACCACTTACATACGATACCAATTTCCCTTTGTCTCACGATATGTTACTTATCCGAGGTTATGATCGTCGGTATCTCTGCATACCTAGTTCATCCTCGTTACTGATAAGTACTCTTTTCTCGTTCCCGTGATATGTGATCCCTTGTGACCAAGTCACATGCTTGCAAGCTAATTGGATGACATTTCACCGAGAGGGCCCAGAGAATATCTATCCGTCATGTGGATGGACAAATCCCACTCTTGATCCATGTGTTTCAACCAATACTTTCCGAACACTCAATACCACCTTTATAGCCACCCTGTTACGGTGTGGTGTTTGATGACATCAAAGCATCCATCCAGTAAAGGTGATATGCATGATCTCATGGTCGAAGGAATTAGGTTACTATGTATCAGAAAGCATATAGCAATTGAACTATTGAAATGACTTGATCTTTATGCTACGCTTATCTATAGGAGTATGTCCACCATATCATTCTCCTAACGATATGATCTTGTTGTTGATAACATCTCAATGTTCATGATAGGGAAACCACAATCATCAATCAACCAACAAGCTAGTGAAGTATAGAGGCTATACTAGGGACTTCAAATTAAGTTTACAAATCACACAAGTATTAATGTTTCCTTGTTAATACTATTATAGCATGAATGTAAACATTTATCATAAACACAAAGATATAATAATAACTATATTTATTATTGCCTCTAGGGCATATCTCCAACAACAATAGCTAGGTGCGAACGTATTTCCTTTCTGGACGCTTACTCAGGGTACCACCAGATTCGGATGAAGGTGGAAGACCAAGATAAAACATCATTTATAACACCTTACGGTGTATTCTGCTACACGACGATGTCGTTCGGCCTCAAACACCCTGGTGCCACTTACCAGTGTATGATGCAAAATTGCCTCGGGAGCCAAATTGGCAATAACATGCAAGTCTACATCGATGACGGCATCGTCACCACCAAAGAGGAGTCGACCTTTACCTTCAGCAAACATATGATAATCTCGATAAATACAGCATCAAGCTTAACTCGCTAAAGTGTTCCTTTGGAGTACCACCAGGTTAACTCCTTAGATACCTGGTTTCAGCAAGGGGGATAGAGGCAAACCCGGAGAAAATTCAAGCAATACTGACGATGAAGAAGCCGACGAATCTTTGAGGTGTTCAGCAACTAGCAGGGTGTCTGGCTCCCTTTCTACAAGCTCATGAAGATGTCAAAAAAGTTCGAGTGGACCAACAAGGCTCAACAACCGTTGGAGGCACTCAAGAAAACACTTTCGACATCACCTGTCGTTGTATCGCCTAAAGAGAAAGAACCACTCCTACTCTACATCGCCGCTACAAACCAAGTGGTTAGCACGGCCTTGGTCGTTGAGTGACCAGAAGACGGAAAGACTCATGGCTTCCAAAGGCCAATATATTATCTTAGTGAAGTTTTATCGCCTTCAAAGCAAAGGTATCCGCACTATCAGAAACTCGCATACGGTGTCTTCATGATAGCGCGCAAATTGCGCCATTATTTCTCAGAGCACCTGATAGTGGTTGTCAATGAGGCCCCCCTCTCTAACATATTGAACAATATAGAAGCTACATGACGTGTATCTCTTTAGGGCATTCAACTATCCCCTCGAGATGTCACGTATGAGAAGCGAAAGGCGATAAAATCACAAGTACTGCCTGATTTTACCACGGAGTGGACAAAGCTGCAATTCGTGGGTCCCCTAGATCTGTCAAGCACGTGGACAATGTACTTCGATGGGTCCAAGTGGACAGAAGGAGCAGGAGAAGGCTTCATTTTAATCTCTCCACAAGTCTACAAGATGCGATACATTTTGTGGATAAGCTTACCCAATGCTTCAAACAATGAAGCCGAATACGAGGCCTTGTTGCACGGCATGCGCATGGCCGGAGCCTATGGTGCAACTCGCCTAAAGATTTTCAGTGACTCAAATCTCGTAGCTCAACAAGTGATAAACAAATGCGATGTTGTTAGCGGTAACATCATCACATATCGATACCTATACAACATCATGGAAGCCTGCTTTGACGGACGCGAGGTATCTCACGTTGGTTGAGGAAGTAACGAGGAGGCCGACAATCTGTCAAACATCGGATCCTTATGTCTTCCTATGCCACCCAGGGTTTTCTGGGAGGATATCATGGAGCGTTCCATCAAGCCCGAGAAGGCCAAGGATGCATCGGAACCTGGAAGCAAAAAATCCAAACCATCCAAGGGCTCAGGGGCTGCGCTAGCCGAAGAATACATGGAAGAAGCTCCCGAAGAAACAGGGGAACCCGAAGAAGTAATGATAGTGGAAACCACATGGATGCAGCCGTACATAGCATTCATGATGAACGAAGAACTCCCTAAGGATACAGTCAAGGCAAGACGCCTCACCCGACGTTCTAAGGCCTTCAGAATAGTCAACGGTGAACTCTATAAAAGGAGCATCTCAGGAGTACTTCAGTGTTGTGTTACACCCGAACAAGGGTAGCTCATCCTCAAGGATATACACGAAGGAATATGCGGACATCACGCCAGGAGCCACGCAATTGTAGCAAAGGCTTTCCGAGCAGGATTTTATTGGCTTACAGTAGTCTAAGATACCAAGGACATCGTAACAACATGCGAGGCATGCTAGCGCTTCGCAAACAAGCCCAACGCACTAGCAGCAGAACTGGCCCTCGTACCATTGGCTTGGCCCTTTGCTTAGTGGGGTCTTGATATGGTGGGAAAACTCCACAAATCTTTGCCTGGTGGCCATGTCTTTCTGCTAGTCGTAGTCGAAAAATTCACAAAGTGGATAGAAGTAGCACCCGTCACTAGTGAAGACGCAACCTCGGCCGTCAACTTCATCAAGTCAATAATTTTTCGCTTTGGGGTACCTCACAGTATCATCATGGACAATGGCACAAACTTCACATCCAATGAGTTCAAAGATTACTGCAAAGAGATGGGCATAAGCATCAGCTACGCTTTTCTACCTTCAAACAAACGGGCAAGTTGAAAAAGCCAATGGTCTCATCGCCAGCTGCCTCAAGAAAAGGCTACTAGCCCCACTCGAAAGAGCACAAGGCGCCTGGGTAGAAAAACTACCCTCCGTCCTATGGAGCCTTCGAACAACTCCAAATACCGCTACACAAGATACCCCTTTCTTTCTGATCCACGGGGCCGATGTCGTGCTTCTAGTCAAAATAACTCATGATTCTCCCCGGGTCACCACTTAGGCCTCACAAGAAGCACTCGAAGATGATGTTGATGCACTCGACGAAGCAAGAGATGTTGCTCTACAACGAGCAACGTTGTACCAGGAGAACCTGCGCAACTATCATAGCTGTCGACTGCATCCTAGGTCCTTATCGTTGGGGACCTGGTCCTTCGCCTCAAGAAAGATGCACACCGCAAGCTGGAATCCCCGTGGGAAGGGCCTTTCATCATCACCGCAATTATCCCGCTCCTGTGTCGTAGGAGTTGTAGCTCCGCAGTCCACTGGGTAGGTTTGTTTATCCTTCCTTTTTCGAGTGTCTTCT
This sequence comes from Avena insularis, assembly GCA_023614405.1. Lineage (NCBI taxonomy): Eukaryota > Viridiplantae > Streptophyta > Magnoliopsida > Poales > Poaceae > Avena > Avena insularis. Next base: position 200,562 of record JAJUPC010000369.1, on the reverse strand, counting down.
TGGATAGTTATATATCCCCGGCGGGGCATATCGGCTTCAAGACAAGAAGACCAGAGTCAAATACTCCAAGCCGTGGAACATTGCGCAGCTGTGACGTTTCTACGCTTAGGATATTTATTTTCACTAATTTATATTCAATAAGGCCTACAGCCAGGCTTCTCATCCAAAGGCTCATGTTTTATATACAATAAGGCCTATATCTAGGCGATTACACCACATGTACCTCCGTACTCGAAGATTAATAAAGCTAAGTTCCTGAAACCCAGTCTACACTATCCATATTTCGAATTTATCCTTCATCACCCACCCGACACTCGGGGGATCCTCATATCACAAGTGTTTAACAAAAATCATGCCACCCGATACTTGCGGGCTATGTGAAAAAATGCTACAAATACATTTGGCTACGCCCTCCAGCCTAAAAAGCCTTGACCTAAATAGCTTTCTCGGCCCCAGGGCATCAGGCAAACAAAAGGGTCTCACATGCAGACAGAATAAGCCGAAAATTTTGAAAAAACAACAAAAATACATCACAAGCATTATGTTTCACGAAAAAGAATTTACATATAGAATTTTATGTGCATGAATTGATTACAAGTCAAATTTAAGGAAAAAATCTCCGTCTTCTTCTAGCATTTTTTGGATGATCCGGATAGCGGGTCGATGCGCGGCTTGGTAATGAGGAGCCATGGTAAACGAAACATCTTCCGGACTAAGAAGATGGCGAGATATGAAGTCCAAGTATAAAGTGGGGTAATAGGTGTGAACTGATGCCGCTCAGATCACTATAGAGCTTCATTGGGAAACACCAAGAGGAAGGTATGATGAGCACAGCAGTAAGTCTTCCCTCAGTATGAAACAAAGGTTATCGAACCAGTAGGAGGAAGGAAACGACTCCAAGGTGTTGCTAACAACTGATACGGCCAATTTGCATCACCATTCTATATCATAATATACCTCTATTCATTGATATTTGTCTTATTATGAGGTATTACTTATGTCTTTTCCACTGTTTATGCATATTGGATGATTCTTGGAGGATGGACTGCTGGAGTCTGGATTCTGATGGAAAAGAGGGCGTTTCGATGCAATTTCACGAAGAGCAGAAAAATACCAGAAAAATATGGGAAAATATTATTTTTCCAGAAGATTGAGGAAGCCAGAAAGAAGAGCCGCAGGGGGCCCACATCCCTCCTAGGTGCGGGCCCACCTTCCTGACTCTCGACTCTGCCACTTCGCCTATATCTTCCCTACGGAACCCTAAGCCTCGGGGAGCGACCACAGATAGATTTCCGCCGTCTCTGGGGGCGGAAAACACCGAGAGAGAAAGATCTCTCTGACAGACAGATTTCTGCCGGGGAATTCCTTCCCGGAGAGGGGAGATCATCGCCATCAACACCGTCATCAAGGTAGGCTTCATCAGGATCATCATAATCCACACCATCATCTCCACCAGCACCATCATCACCACTCCGTCCCGCTGTAACAATTGTGTTGGATATTGCTTTAGTTCTTAGGGAAACTTTCCCGGTGTTAATTACTATTGTAGTTGATGCTTGTGAGGGGAACCATTGGATTATTGTTTATGTTCATATTGTTATCCATTATCATATCATCTTTGATCATGATCCATATGATGTCTTGTGAGTAGTTCGTCTAGTTCTTGAGGACATGGGAGAAGTCATGTTGTTATTAGTCGATTTGTGTTGATTTATTATTCAATGGTTTAGTATATAAGTTGTGGTGATATTCTTCTAGTGGTGTCATGTGAACGTCGACTACATGATACTTCACCATTTATGGGCCTAGGGGAATACATTGTGTATTTGGCTACTAATTGTGGGGTTGCCGGAGTGACAGGAACCTGAACCCCTGTTAGGACACCTTTGCACAAGGGAGTGTAGGATCTCAGAGTTTAAGTCTATGGTTAGATTTATATCTTAATTACTTTACTGTAGTTACGGATATTTGCAGGGGGTTTAATCACAAGTATGTATTAGTCCAAGTACGGTCGGTACATTAGCACAGGTTCACCCACACAACACTTAAAACACCAGAGAAGAGTACTCAGCTATATGAAGCGAAAGCACTTGACAGAATTCCCATGTGTCCTCAAGAACATTTGGTCTTTATAAGTATTTCCACCAGCTTGTCCTTTGCTAAGAAAGGATTGGGCCACTTGCTGTGTTTCTTATTTATTACATGAATTTCATTTTGTTGCCTTATCAGAAAACCACTAAAAATCCGTTTGCTAAGTATTCACAGGGATTTCCTGATCCATACCACTATTCAGCACCTTCTGCTCCTCGTTGGGATCATCACTCCTATTTATCAAAAGTACTACGATACACCCCCTATACTTGTGGGTCGTCAAGACTATTTTTTGGCGCCGTTGCCGGGGAGTGAAGCGCTATTCAAGAGTGGAACTAGTAAAGGAAACTTCTACTTGAGTATTTCTTTTGTTACTGCTTGTTACTTTGTTTACAATATGGATAACCCACTTGGTTTTTCTGTTTGGGAAAACTACTACCACTGCTAGGGTAGTAGATGAACCACCACCTGTTGAGATAGATCCTTTTAAGATACCTACAAGTATTGTTGATCGTGTTATGGATAATTATTATTTTTGGGATGGAACTATCCATCCTGGTGATCACTTGCTTTTTATCCATGAATTATGAGGGTTGTTTAAGTGTGCAGGTATCACAGCTGAACAGGTGAAGAAGAAGTTACTCTCCATATCCTTGAAAGGGAGAGCTGAAGAATGGTATAAGCTTCTAAAGAATGGACGATCCATGGAATGGGAGGAGATGGCATCTCTCTTTTATTCTAAATTTTATCCTCCCAGTGCGATTCATAAGGATAGAAATCTGATATATAATTTTTAGCCTCGTGATGGAGAGAGTACAGCTCAAGCTTGGGGGAGATTTAAGTTACTAATTCTTAAATGTCCTATTCATGAACTCCCTAATAATATTATTCTCAATAACTTTTATGCTAGGCTTTCTCTTCATGATAAAGATTTACTAGATGCTTCTTGTTCTATATAATTCACACGTATGAGGGAAGAAGCTAAATGGGATCTACTAGACCGTATTCAAGAGAACACTGAAGCTTGGGAGAATGATAAAGGAAGAAAGTCAGGTATAAACTATGATTATGAATGTATTAAATCTTTTATGGGAACTGATGACTTCCGTGATATTAGCAATGAGTTTGGTCTTGATTCTCAAAGTATTGCCAATTGTTTTAAGGCCTTTGCCTCTTACATAGAAATTCCCAAGAAGAAGTGGAATAAGTACCATGCTCCTTATAAAGATGTTGTTAGTCATGTTCCTTTTATAAGTACTAAAGTTTGTACTACTAATCATATGTGCCTAAACCTTATGTTGAGAAAGTTCCTTTCCCAGCTAAGGTAAAGGAGTATTCTATGATTATTAGTGCAAATAACAAAGGTACTAAGAAAACTATGGAGCCTGATGAGCAATTGAATGTTGAACATGTGGTAGCTATTGTGAAAGATCTTGACGTTAGAAATATAGAGGATGAGCACATTGTCTTCTGTGAAGATGCTTCTAATATTATCTCTCATCCTAGTAAGGCTAGAAAAGCTAGTGTTCCTGTGCTTTCTGTTAAAATTGGTGATCATTTCTACTATGGTTTATGTGATATTGGTGCTAGTTCTAGTGCTATTCCTTATGAGCTTTACAGGGAAATTATGCATGAAATTGGTCCTTGTGAGCTTGAGAACATTGATGTGGTTATCCACCTTGCTAATAAGGAGACCATTTGCCCCATTGGTATTGTAAGAGATGTGGAGGTTCTCTGTGGTAAGATTAAGTATCCTGCTGATTTTCTAGTGCTTAATTCACCAGCTAGTAAAACTTGTCCTATCATTTTTGGTGGACCTTTCTTGAACACTTGTGGAGATATTATTGATTGCAAGAAGGAAAAAGTTTTAACTAAGTTTGATGGAGGTTATTATGAGTTTAAATTTTCCAAATTTGCTAAAGCTCCTTGTGAAAACAGCTTGCCTAATAAAGATTTAAGGATGGAACAACTTGCTTCTATTGATCCGGTTTATGACCTTGGACCTCTTTTTGGCGACTGTAAGTATGCTTACTCAGATGATAAAGTTGTTGCCAGTGACAGTTCTATTGTCAACTTTATTCAAAATCTCTACTGAACAAACCCACTACACATCGCTGGCAAAACCTACATCGAGTGGCAGGGTATGTGTGTAGGCCTTTTCAAGGACATTCGAAACAACATGTCGATAAATTACTATAGAAAGTGGGGCTAGATCGAGAGTTCTGACCTGGTGATCTTCAAACTCTTTTTTTTCTAGCGAAATTCTGAGCGATGATCTCCTACAAGCGAGCTTCTTCGTAAGCAGTGATGCGCGAGACGGGTGCAAGCTCGAGGAGCTAGGAAGGATGGAAGAAAGCTTGACCGTCACTGAACTACTCGCACTTTTTGTTCGAACTTCACCTAGAAATAGGAAAGGAATCAACAAGAGAAAAACTTTGTTAGAAATTAGCCCTTTCCTGATCCGTATCAGGGTTGGGAAGAATGGTTGGGATAACAAACAACCATCAGGTTTGTACTTTGGATACTCCTATAACCATCAAAGATCGTTGAAGTGGCTAATTCCTCTAAATAGGGGGCGTTGAGAACAAATAAATTCTTGGAGCTATTTTTTTTTCTAGCATTAATAAAATTCATTGGTGTTAAGAAAAACCTCTTGCGAAAAGGTTGGCCCATTTTTTCTTCTGCTCTTAAATCTCTAAATTGAGAAAGTCTAGTTTTCGTAATCGACCAATTAGTTAACATACCACTGAACCACTTTTTATTAACATAATGACAACGAGCCCTTATTGCAGCTGATGCTACTAAATCCGTTGCTCTTTTTTTTGTGCCAGCTGATGTAAAGCAGGGCTGATGGAGCTCTTGGAAAGAAGTCAGTATCCAGCTTATCCCTAGTCTAGCACTCTGCTGTGAAGTCAGAAACCCATTAACAAGCAAGGCTGCTTAGGCCCCTTCTTCCCTTCCCTAATCCAAAAATGAGTCCACCGCCTGCCTGGCACTGTATGGGTATAGGTATGGCGTGCAGGCCAGCCTCCCTTGGATTTTAGGTGATTAACTACCGAAGCGAAGAAAAGGCTGGATCAAGAAAAGGGGGTACTACGAGCCCTCTGCCCCTAAGAAAACATGATCCCAGGCGGATACTTGGCATGTTCCCCCTCGCCCAGGCCCATCGCAAGGAAAGCGAAAACCTAGATTTGCTTCGCTATGAGAATGACGCGTCGCTAACGCTCGGCTAAGTCGAGAACCCTCGCGCTAACCATTCGCTTTCTCAGTAGCGAAAGCGCTTCTCTTTGCCCCTTAACTTAATAAAGTATTTGGAAGGCAGTGTTTTTGGCTCCCAAGTCGTATCTGTTGCAAAGAGACAAACAGAAATCAATCATCAAGCATAAGGGCGCTACAAAACCTTTGGCCACGGAAGAATGGTTCATAAACCAGCTAGCAGACCCAGAGCTCACACGGATAGTGATGCATAAGAAGCTACTGAAAGTTATTATGAGAGAGGGAAACATGGTTTTATGCATCTCAATAATATTAAGTTTCATCGTTTTATGTTGAAAGCCTTGAAGTTGCATTTGTTTTGTCTTCCTATGCTTGTGGCTTTTTGTTTCAATAATTAATTTTCTCATGCTACTCCCATGCATAGGAAGTGGGTTAGACTCAAGTGTGTTGGTTATTTGCTTCTTGATGCTCTTTTTCACTCCAGATATATGTACCTCCTATATGAGCATCTTTGAAAGTTTCAAGCCTAACTTAAAGGCATAAAAGAAAAGTACTTGTCGGGAGATAACCCAAGAGTTTGGTCGAGTCTTGGGAGTTATTACCTCTGTAATAACCGCTCCTTATCCTTTTTGTTTTGGTTTTTGTGTCTAGTCCAACTACTTTTGTGAAGTAGAGTAGTTGTGAAATGTGGCTGTCCTGGGACAGATTTTTTGTGCTGTATTGTAAAACCTCATGAGGGAGCTCAGTACGTCGGATGGAGCTGCATTTTTTTGAGCTTGTTCTCCAAGTTGTTACCCAACTTTCATTAGTTCTGCACTTTCCGATTTGGGTAACAGAAAGTTTTCGAAAAAATCAATCTTTACCTGCTGGTCTGCTTTGACAGATTTCTGTTATCATTTGCATTTTCCTCTTTTAGAAGCCTTTGTTTTGATAGATTTCAGTTGAAGTGTGAACCTAAAGGTTTGTTGTTTTACTTACACTAATGTTGTCTTTGAGTTTGTTCAAGGATTATGTGAGGAAAGGAAAATTCCAGGAGAAGGAGAAAAGGAGTCTATAGAGTTCGTCTTTGAATAGGTAAAAGTGGTGAAAACAGAAGGTTCGTGAAACCCCAATCTTTTTATATTTTTGATTTTTTTAATACATAAAAAAGCTATGAGACGGAACTAAAGAGGAAACGGAGTCCGGGATGGACAAACCCACCCCAGGCGCGGGCCCAGCCTGGCCGAGCCTGGAGGGGGTTTGACTCCCCCGAACTCCGTCTCCACCTCGTTTCCGTGTCAAAACCTTCCTTATGCATTGAAACTTCGTAATACATAACCCCCCGGATCCCCCGAGGTTCATGTTTCGTGTTCTTGTCGTGTTTTCATTTCGATCTGTTTCTGTCAAGAAATCTTCTCAAGTTTAGAGCACCATTGTCTCCGCCAACGACAAAGGCAAGAAGCCCGAGGAAGATGATCCTCACAAACCCAAGGAGGAGGAGATTTTGGTAGGTTATGAAGGAGACATGGAGGAGGACAAGCAACCGTACACCCTCGCTACCGTCGCAAGCATTGGATTGGTGGAAAAACCTACCAAGCTTAAGAGGACAACACGGATGTCTACAGGAGGGAAAACTCCACGACATATCCTCTCTCCACAGTCACCTCCTCCTCGTACCACTCACTCTAACCATGCAGGGAAGGAACACTCTAAGTGGGAAGAGTGGAGAAAGAATAATAAGGACTGGGATCCTTTGTCCGAATTGATCATGAGTTGCATTGAACATAATTCAGAATTGATTCGTACTCTGACCTTCGATTTGGAAGATTTGAAGAAACTTATTGAGGAGCTTATCAAAAAAACACCACCACCACCGACGGAGTAATTCGTCATCAGGTTTGGCATCCCCTTGGCTTGCTCCAAGCTTGGGGGAGTGCCGCGGCATCACCACCATTATCTTTTATCTTTTACCTTTTTAGTGGATTCATATCTTTGGTAGAGAGGTTATCTTATAGTTTGGTTTGCATGTGGAAGTATCTCTCCTTTAGTTGATTATCTATGTATCCCTTGGTGTGAGTGCCTTTATTAGATTATTAATGAGAAGTCTCATCTTTTACTTTTTGCACTTCTTATTTAATTTGCAATCTCTATTATATGATGGATCTTGTTGATCAGTATTGGCACCACTTTGGGAGCATCAAGTGGACCTAATTTGGTTTTGGCAAACCGAGTTCTGGTCAATAGCATTACTTTTTTGAGGTTTCAAAGAAAAAGAGAAAAAGCTTACAGGTATTTTGTATCATTTATTTTTCTTTCTTGTTGGCTCATAAGCTTAGTATTATTTATTTAAGATCTTTTGTGTCTTCAAGGAAGATTGCATGTTTGGCTTTATTACTTGTATGTTTGCTTGTTTCTTTCAACTCTCTTACTTGCTACCTAGCCTTGCTAGCCAAAAACCTATTTTGAGAAGGCATACTTCTCATGTTTCCAATCCCTTTGAAACAAAAACCTTTGCCACTTGTGTCCACCATATCTACCTAGTAGCACTTTTGCTATTCCAAGCAAATTCTCAAGTTTCATCTACCTTTCAAATTAAAAAGTATTTTGTTATGTGAAAACTAGTTAGTAAAGCTCTCACGAACTTGACGCCACACCTTATTTTCTTGCCCCTAATAGACTTGAACCATTGTGTCATCAACGTTGTATATGCTTGCATATATACGTTGGAATTAGCAGAACCGTGCTGTCACGGGGAACGTTTTCAACATTGCACTTGTACTTTGTACTCAGTTGATATCGTTCTCTTTTGTCTATGGATGTCAATGGTGTGAAATAAAGAGGGAACTTGTAATTCCATGGAGTCTGTATTTTGTGTTATAGAAACGCCTGGGCCGCTAGCCTAAGCCATGCCTAATCATGGTGGAAACTTGCGGCATCACCATATTGAGCTATCTATGAAGCATCCTCAATAAAAATCTATGCACATAGTAAATAAAAAGATCACTGAGATGCTCATTGTCTGCTTGCCTTGTCATTTTGGTTATGGGAAAGCTCCTGTACCATGTGCAAGGGGTACCCCGTTGGCGCTTCTCTATGATATGCATGTACTTACAATGACAAGAACTTATCGATGACCAAAGTTGAGTAGCATGAGGAGTGGCCCTCATATTCAAGGGACATGAGATTGCCAACTTATATTTCGTCAAGCATATACTCCATCTTTGTGCACTTTAACCTTAATCATCTCAAGATTCCTATGATAGGGGCAATGAGGGATCAAAGCTAGTAAGTACCATAATCTTTTGGAAGCTCTTTATGACTTGTAATCCTTGCTACCCTCTATGAAGGGACCTTTCTCCTAGTTACCAGTTTGAGTCAGTAAACCTACTTCCTCTCTATCTCCAGCAAGCATTTGAGTTGTTGTGTTTCAAGCATTCATATGGTGATTTATTCAATCATGTTATTTATCTTCCTTGTTTGCACAAAACACTTATCTATTGAGTATTACTTTGAAAGCGTTCACTGAAAAACCTTTTTGAGCAAAGAGTGCTCCTGTTGAAAACTTCTACAAAAAGCTTTTTGAGAAACTATTTTCCAGGTGTTCTCTGACCAAGAACAAGTTTGCCAATTCCAATTATGATTTATCTTTATGCATCTGTATTGTGACTGTTGTACTTGGTTGCAAGCTAAGTTATATAATGGTGAGTTGCTTTCTTCTATGAGTTGGGCCATGGTAAGTGTGATGCTTCTTGTTCGTATTCTTTTATCGACACTTCACTCCATAAATATGTAGACATGTTTACCGATCTCAGTTTTTGCTTGGGGACAAGAGAAGGTCTCAGCTTGGGGGAGTTGATACGCCCAATTTGCATCACCATTCTATATCACAATCTACCTCTATTCATTGATATTTGTCTTATTATGAGGTATTACTTATGTCTTTTCCACTGTTTATGCATGTTGGATGATTCTTGGAGGATGGACTGCTGGAGTCTAGATTCTAATGGAAAAGAAGGCGTTTTGATGCAATTTCGCAAAGATCGGAAAAATACCAGAAAAATATGGGAAAATATTATTTTTTCAGAATATTGAGGAAGCCATAAGGAGGGCCACATGGGGCCCACATCCCCCTAGGCATGGGCCCACCTGACCCCGTGCCTAGGGAAGGTGTGGCCCACCTGCCAGGCTCCCGACTCCACCCCTTCGCCTATATCTTCCCTACGGAACCCTAAGCCTCGGGGAGCAACCACAGATAGATTTCCGCCGCCTCTGGGGGCGGAAAACACCGAGAGAGAAAGATCTCTCTGACAGACAGATTTCTGCCGGGGGAATTCCTTCCCGGAGAGGGGAGATCATCGCCATCAACACCGTCATCAAGCTAGGCTTCATCAGGATCATCATCATCATCATCCACACCATCATCTACACCAGCACCATCATCACCACTCCGTCCCGCTGTAACAATTGTGTTGGATATTGCTTTAGTTCTTAGGGAAACTTTCCCGGTGTTAATTACTATTGTAGTTGATGCTTGTGAGTGGAACCATTGGATTATTGTTTATGTTCAGATTGTTATCCATTATCATATCATCTTTGATCATGATCCATATGATGTCTTGTGAGTAGTTCGTCTAGTTCTTGAGGACATGGGAGAAGTCATGTTGTTATTAGTCGATTTGTGTTGATTTATTATTCAATGGTTTAGTATATAAGTTGTGGTGATATTCTTCTAGTGGTGTCATGTGAATGTCGACTACATGATACTTCACCATTTATGGGCCTAGGGGGATACATTGTGTATTTGGCTACTAATTGTGGGGTTGCCGGAGTGACAGAAACCTGAACCCCCGTTAGGACACCTTTGCACAAGGGAGGGTAGGGTCTGATAGTTTAAGGCCGTGGTTAGATTTATATCTTAATTACTTTCCTATAGTTATGGATATTTGCAGGGGGTTTAATCACAAGTATGTATTAGTACAAGTACGGTCGGTACATTAGCGCAGGTTCACCCACACAATACTTACAACACCAGAGAAGAGTACTCAGCTATATGAAGCGAAAGCACTTGACAGAATTCCCATGTGTCCTCGAGAACGTTTGGTCTTTATAAGTATTTCCTCCGGCTTGTCCTTTGCTAAGAAAGGATTGGGCCACTTGCTGCGTTTGTTATTTATTACTTGCACTTCGTTTTGTTGCCTTATCAGAAAACTACTAAAAATCCGTTTGCTAAGTATTCACAAGGATTTCCTGCTCCATACCATTGTTCAGCACCTTCTGCTCCTCGTTGGGATCGACACTCCTGTTTATCGAAAGTACTATCATACACCCCCTATACTTGTGGGTCATCAACAACTGGGAACCTGCACAACACAAACTCAAGACTTTGCCCCAACGAACAGTGAGGTTGTTAATCTCACCGGTTTGCTGAAAACAAAGGATTAAACGTATGGTGTGGAAGGTAATGGTGGCATGCAGAAAGTAAATGTCAACACCCAGATTTTTCAATCCTAGATGCGTGTTATGCCATACCTCGCAATCCCAGGATTACCATTTTTGCAAGACATAACAGAATTGGATACCATAGTACATCATCCGTTACAACGATACATAAGTTCTTACACAAATAGGGATCTCATGATCCAGTTCTTAATACAACTTCAAGCAGCGGAATACGTAATAATAACGGTAGCGTAGGCGAAGCTCCATCTTCTGGGTCATAGGCAATGCTGACGATGGGAGATGATCCTAGTTGTCATAACCTTCCTGGGGTCCATCTTCCAGGTACTCCTCTTCATAGTCTGGCCATGGGAATAGCCAGGGACAAAGCCATGAGTACTCTTTAAGTACTCGCAAACTAATACTAACAGGTAAGGGGGTTTTTGGATAATAGGACACTAGGCTCTAGGGTTGTTTTGCAAAAAGCCAGGTTTATCTCTACTCAGTTCCAAAACTAGTCACAATTTTATAACTCCTAAGTGGGATCTTGTAATTCAGGTCACAACTCTGTTGTGGTCAAGTCAAGGTCTCAATTCGTTTCACAAGTCATTTTGAAAAGTCTGACGGGGGAACAGTATGGCCACTCCAACTGTCCATAATCATGACGCGCTATTGAATAGTTTGACACTGCAGAGATTGTACACTTTCACCACAACATTCGATACATCCGTCAGGAACAAATCCTGAATTCACCATACTCAGTATGCGGATAATCAATCCTAACCTTTCGATTACACGCCCTAGTATAAGCACCTCTCCTGTGAGTTTGGCCTCCCAACCATGACCAACTGTCATCTTGGGTACTGCACAGGTGGACAATATTGACAAGGTAGCCTCAGCTCAGACCTTGGCTGTGAGGGAACTAATACTAAGGAATATAAGTTTCCAGTCAAGCCCTACCCAATCTTCGGGTATTGTGGTTGTACGATAAAATTGGAATGGTATCGCATCTAGACAACCATCAGTTTTATAAATGGCTAAGGCTCATGCCTCAACATTTTCATCACCAAAATCATCAAGTGTTTGGAAACACATGTCCAAAACATTTCAATAGAATGATCCATCATTCCAAGGTTTTCATAACCATTTTTCCTCCAAGTATTCCCATCTAAAGTTGATCAAGTTTTATGCTTAGCACTAGCATCTACAGGTGGGGGTAAGCACTGATGAGGGGTGGTAAACTAGTGGGGTTTTAACTAGGTTCAAACTCATGCCTTAGGATGACATCAAGGTTATCTAGCTTAGGCCAAATTTTATGCTCTTTAATGCAACCTTCAGCACAACTGTCTAGTATCTACCAAACTCTTAGGTAGACTCTAAGTAAGCTTTGATAAAGAAATAAAGTAAGAAGCTTGCGCATAAAACTAGGATTTGGTTTATCAAGTGGGTATGATCACATATGCTTAAGGCATAAAGTAGTCATATCACAAGTATGGGTTTGTGGCATCAGTAGGGTATCTTGCAAGGGTTAGCTTGCATCAATATCAGTATAAGCTTGCATAGTTACTAGCTTGCATCAGTGTCAATATAAGCTTGCCTTGTGCAGAGCAGTGGTTGAAGTTCTCCTCGGCTTCCTCTTCGTAGTATCCTCCTTCCTCCTTGTATCCTTGGTCGGTACTAGCGTCTATGAATAAATACGAGGTACACAATCACCAAACAATACTTAGCTACTTGCAATCATCACACACAAGGGTCCTATAGATGATCTAGCATCATCTCTAACATTACAAGGTTAAGGCTTGGTTTAAATCTTTTTATTTTTAGAAAAGTAATTTCTACTCATTGAAAAATTACTTAAGATTTAATATTCTCCAAACTAAACATGGGATCATGTTGACACATGTCATCACCACATATTGTAGTCCATGGGAATGTGATTTAAAGTGGTGTCACAATTTAATAAGGTTTTACCCTTTTATTTTAATTACTTAAAGTGGCTAGAAATGCTTATGAAGCATTATTTTATTACTTGAACAATATTTCTGCAAGTAAACCTATATATTTTTATATATTCTGAAAGGTATGGTTAAATGTGATTTTTGAGAGTTGGAAATAACTCAAAAGCTATTATGGTTTAAATTTCAAAAATGTTTGAATGCAGAAAAGCTTCATTCACAGACCTTTCCAACAAAATTGGTTTCATTCAAATTGGTGCACTGAATCGATCTGGGTTGATTTTTGAAGTTGAGTACAGAAGTGTGTTTGAATTGAAATAGAAAAAGATTTAATTTGAATAAGCTGGGCATGGGAAATTCTAACGGGCCTGCTAAGCGCAGTGCTCCCGCGGGCTGCTTAAGTGGGTGTCCCCACTCGTCAGTGACACGGGGCTGGGCGAAGCGGTATGGGGCAACGTGGATCGTTCGATCTAGTTCTAATCTAACGGCTGGGAGTCATCGTCGACGCGAGACAACTCCGGCGAGAACGAAACCTAGCGCGGCCAGTGAGGGTCGCTGGGGGCTCACCGGGGTACTGGCGAGGGTCGGCGAGGCGGGCAAACGACGAAGTCGATGACGGCGAACTCAGGGGTGGTCGTGGTAGCTCCTGGGGCGGCTCCAATCGCTGGCTCCTTTCTTCTCCGGCAGCGGCAGGCTCCAGTGAAATTCCGGCGAGGTGGTGCTCGCCTTGCTCTGAGAATGGTGTGGCACGATCAGTGAGGAGAGGGGAGTGAGATGGTGTGAAGAAATCGAGCGGGGGTGGACTCTATTTATAGTCGAGCGAGGGGACCGTCGGGGCGCACGGTGAGCTCGTCGGGGGCGACGTTACAGGCGGCTATTGGCATGGGCAAGGGTAGGGGACGGTGCTGTGTCTCCTGGCGATGCTCAACGACATGGTCGCGAGGTATGGGGCGATGTGGTTTGGTCTGGAACGGCCGGTGCTCTGTGCGGCAAACGCAGCGTCTTCGACGGCGGACGGTGGCTGTGCGGCACGGGGCAGCAAATGGGGATGTCTGGCGGTCTCCTGGGTTGATGGCGATCGTGTATGCACGCGGCGTAGCGATGGCTGGGCGCTGGCGCTGGCGCTGCTGGTCGGCGTGGTTTGGCAACACCTGCGGCTGGGACAGTGAGTGGCGGTGGACGGTGGGCTGCCTCCTAGACAAGGTTGGCACGGCTAGTTCTTCCTCTAGCTTGCTGTCCATAATGGGGTGACATTGGGGTGCTCGGCTGTTCACCATTAATGGCAATGGCAAGCTCACAGGGGTGCTAGTGTTGGGCTAATCTTTCTAGATGATCTACTGAGCTGTGTGTGAGCTAACTAGGGAACAAGTTAGGCAAGAATCACTACACACTATAGTGTTTGATGTTTTGTTTGATTTGTGTCTACAACCTGTTTGATGAAATGGCTGCATGAAATCAAGTTTTGAATTTTGAAATGATTTTTGGTGGGTTTGCTAGATTGGTGCTGGTGAGTCTGCAGATGCTTGGGTTTTGAAAGTTGAGCTTGTTTGAGTGGGTTTTGAAAAAGTGGGATCTTCCCATATGAAGAAGATTCAATTTTGAATTGTCATTTAAACTATGTATTTGAAAGTTTCTGGATGATCACAAAGTGGGCCTTGATACTCTGTTATGAGTACATTCAAGGGGTGCAAAGATCCAGAAAAGTTTCTGTTAGGTTCTGAAAGTTTGAGACAGCCAAAGTAGGCATGGGAGTTAAATTGGTCAAAATTACCATTCACTTAATATATTTGTTTTGATTTACTTGTCTTTAAGGAAAGTGTGGGAAATGTTTTAGATGATGTTCATTTCACCTAAGAAACATTTTACAAGCAATGGGTCACACAAACAAGGTAGGTTTTAAAGAAATTCAAAATCCATGCATACACATATACATGCATTCATGAGTTTATTTAGAAAAGTTTTTGTTAACCCTAATCTTGATGATTAGTGTTTGATGATCTAAGTTTGGTATTTTTGGGATGTTACAAACCTTCTGCCCTTAAACTAAATCTCGTCCCGAGATTTGAAAAAGGACGAAAAGATTACCTAGGATTTGAAGAGATCGGGAAACTCCGTCCTGATGTGATCTTCGCGTTCCCAGGTAGCTTCCTCTTCTGTGTGGTTGCTCCACTGAATCTTGAGAAACTTGATGCTTCGGGTTCGGGTAGTTCGAAAAGCTTCTTCCAAAATGCGGATGGGCACTTCAGGATAGGTCAGGTAATCGTTGATCTCTATGGTCCGATGATTGATATTCTTGAACACTTCGGTCTTCTCGGGGACTTCGAGACATTTGCGAAGTAATGAGATATGGAACACATTGTGTATAGCTGACATCTCTTTAGGTAGTTCCAGTTGATAAGATACTTTTCCTCGACGGTTCAAAATTTTGAAAGGTCCGATATATCTGGGAGCTAACTTTCCTTTGAGATGGAAACGCTGCATTCCCTTTAATGGCGACACTTTAAGATAAACAAAATCTCCGATGTTGAAGGCGAGATCTCGACGTCTCTTGTCCGCATAACTCTTCTGTCGGGATTTGGCGGTCTTGAGGTGCTCACGAATCTTGTGAACCTTCTCTTCTGCTTCTTGTAGGATGTCGGGTCCGAAGATCTGACTCTCTCCTACTTCCGACCAGTTCAAAGGGGTGCGACACTTTCTTCCGTACATGAATTCAAATGGGGCCATTTGCAAACTGGCTTGGTAACTATTGTTGTAAGAAAATTCTGCAAACCGCAGACAGTCTTCCCACTTGGATCCATATTCTAGCACACATGCTCTAAGCATATCTTCGAGTATTTGGTTTACTCGCTCCGTTTGTCCATCGGTCTGCGGGTGATACGCGGTACTGAAATCTAAGCGGGTTCCTAAACCTTCTTGGACTTTCTTCCAGAATCTCGAGGTAAACTGAGTTCCTCGATCCGATACTATGTTCTTGGGGACTTCGTGCAAACTAACTATTCTAGCGATGTACAACTCCGCTAGCTTCGAACTCTGATTGGTGGTTTTGACGGGCAAGAAATGGGCGACTTTGGACAATCTGTCTACTATGACCCAGATAGAGTCATTTCCCCTACTAGAAGTAGGTAGTCCAGTGATAAAGTCCATTCCTACAGAATCCCATTTCCATTCCGGAATTTGCAAAGGTTGCAACAATCCAGCGGGTCTTTGATGTCCTGCCTTGACTCGCTGGCATATATCACATTTAGCGATATAGCTTCCGATTTATCTCTTCATCTTATGCCACCAAAATTGCTCTTTCAAATCTTGATACATCTTCGTTCCTCCGGGATGGATAGAATAAAGAGTATCATGAGCCTCCTTCAAGATAACTTCTTTCAACTCCGAATCTGCTGGTACACAAAGGCGTCCTTTGTACCACAGAACTCCTTCTTCGTCCTCGGTGAATTTGGTACTTTGCCTGTACCGATACGACGCTTGATTCCGTCGATACTAGCATTTCCTTTATGCGCCTCTTTAATCTGACTGATCAAAGTGGGCTGAAGTTCTATGCTAGCCAAAAATCCTTCACTTACTAATTCTATTCGAAAATCTTCCATCTCCTTGTGCAGACTTGGTTGCTCCTCTAAAATCATGGAGTTCAAGCGGCACGGCAATCTGCTAAGGGCATCGGCTACCACATTGGCTTTACCAGGGTGATAGTGAATGTCCAGGTCATAATCCTTGATTAGCTCAATCCATCTTCTCTGCCTCATATTCAACTCCTTCTGAGTGAATATATACTTTAGGCTCTTGTGATCCGAGTAAATCTCACAACGATTTCCCATCAGGTAGTGTCTCCATGTCTTCAGGGCTAGAACTACTGCAGCGAGTTCGAGGTCATGGGTTGGGTAGTTTTTCTCATGTTGCTTCAATTGTCGAGATAGATAAGATATAACTTTGCCTTCTTGCATTAGCACACATCCGAGACCAATCTTGGATGCGTCACAATACACATCGAAGGGCTTCGTGATATCCGGCATGATTAAGATTGGGGCTGATATCAATCTCCTCTTGAGTTCTTGAAAACTCGTTTCACACTTGTCGGTCCATTCAAACTTCTTGTCCTTCTTCAGCAATTGGGTCATGGGTCTGGCGATACTCGAGAATCCTTCTATGAATTTGCGGTAATATCCCGCCAATCCGAGCAAAGCACGAACTTGGGTTTGAGTGGTTGGGGCTTGCCAATCTTCTACATCTTTCACTTTGGCAGGGTCAACGGCAATTCCTCCTGCTGATACAATGTGACCGAGGAATCCTACCTCCTGTAACCAGAATTCACATTTGCTAAATTTTGCATACAACTGATGCTCTCTAAGGGTTCCAAGAATGGTCCTTGGGTGTAGCTCATGTTCTTCTTCTGATTTGGAATAAATCAGAATGTCATCGATGAAAACAACGACAAACTTATCCAGGAAGTCCATAAAAATCTTATTCATGAGATTCATGAAATAAGCGGGGGCATTGGTTAATCCAAAAGACATGACTGTATACTCATACAATCCATATCTGGTGGTAAAGGCAGTCTTTGGAATATCCTCTACACGAATCTTGAGTTGATGATAGCCAGTTCTAAGATCAATCTTAGAAAAAACCTGGGCACCGGTCAACTGATCAAACAAATCCTCTATCTTGGGCAAGGGGTACATGTTATCGATGGTGACATCATTCAACATTCAATAATCCGTACATAAACGGTTACCTCCACCTTTCTTGTCCACAAATAAGACAGGTGATCTCCATGGTGACGCACTTGGTTGAATTATTCCAATTTCTAGCATGGAATCCAGTTGCTTCTTCAGTTCTTCTAACTCCGATGGGTTCATACTATAGGGTCTCTGGGATATGGGTCCTGTTCCGGGGATTAGTTCAATGATAAACTCGATATCCCGATCTGGGGGCATACCGGGCAAAACATCTGGAAATACATCGGGGTATTCACAGACTATCCGGACTTGGTCAATGGTAGGTTGGGCTAGACTCTTGTTACACTTGAATTGGCGAGGTAAGGTTTCAGATATATGCTCGACTATTATTCCGGCGGTACTGGTCATGGTGATGGCTTTCTTGGCACAGTCAATCAATCCCTTATGTTTGGACATCCAATCCATTCCTAGTACTACTTCCAAACCTTTAGTTCCGAGTACTATTAGATTAGCATAAAAATCTATGCCATGGATTCGGATAGGGACGGCTTTGCAAATTTGCCTAGCCTTGGTGGTGGATCCGGGGATTTGCACAATCATAACATGCTTCAGTTTGGTTGGTTGAATTTTACTAGTGCAGGCAAATTCTTCGGTGACAAATGAATGCGATGCACCAGAATCAAACAACACTCTTGCAAGTACTGAATTAACAGAAAACATACCCAGCACGACGTCTGGCGCTTCCTGAGCTTCTTCAGCATGCATGAGAAAAAGACGGTCATTGCGGTTGAGTGAATTTCCTGGGGAAAATCTCCTTCCTGGATGAACACGACGCTGTTGCTGAGCTGGGGCATTGGTATTAGGGGCTGTAGCATTCTTCTTGTTGGGGCACTCGTTGGAATAGTGGCCTTTATTTCCACAGTCATAACAGGTCACTTGTGACTTGTCCTTGGCTGCGACAGGCACAGCATTCCTTCCAGTCCTTGGGGCAGTGTTGGTGTTGGCGGTAGCATTGTTGGTGTTGAACTTGGGTGGGGCACGGGTGAAATTCCTAGAGTTGTCGGGGTTGTTGTGATTTCCTCCGGTTCTAGGGTTTCCACGGTTGGGATAGGTTGGACGGGTCATAGGGGGTCTGTTGGTTCTTGGGGCAAATCCTGGAGATGGGTTGGGGCGATACTTTGGGGTCTGATGGGTTCCTGGTTGATGCATCATACGACGCTTGCGGTTCTCATTGGCTTGGTTGATCTTTCCTTCCATCTGGATGGCTGAATCGACAAGGTCTTCAATATCAGCAAAGGGGATATTGACTAACACCGTCTGCATCTCGTCATGCAGACCATTCAGGAATCTTTCTTTCTTCTTGGCTTCGGTGTCTATCTCGTCCGGGGCATACCTAGCTAATGACAAAAATTTGTCACGGTATTCCACTACAGTCATCCTCCCTTGCTTCAGCTCTCTGAACTCATCTCTCATTCTATTGATCAAACCTGGTGGCACATGGGTTCTTCTAAACTTGACCTTGAATTCCTCCCAGGTCATCATCTGGCCTCCGGTCATGGCACGAACACTGTTCCACCATGCCCTGGCATCTCCGGCTAGATAGTGGGTGGCAAATAGAACTTTCTCGTTGGCTTCGACTCCTGCTACTTCTAAGTTATTTTCCATGGTTTGCAGCCAATCATCGGCGTCTAGGGGTTCTTCTGACTTGGTGAAAACAGGTGGGTTGGTATTCTGAAAATTCTTGAGCTTAGATCCATGGTTGTCCTGATTTCCATGGCCTTGGTTGTTGTGGGCTAGCTGGGCTATCTGTTGCAGAGTGGCTAGGTTGGCTTGACGTTCCGCTCTTTCAGCTTCGCGGTCAGAGGTCAACATTTGCAGAATCTGCAACATCGGATCCGGGGCTGAACCACTTCCTCCACGTGGCATCTAAAGATTTAGATAAATCATGAGAAAATAGGGAAATTTTCTAAGGTTTGGGGTCTTTGAAAAGTTTTAAAGGTTTGTCTCAGATTTTTCTAGCAACTTGCTTTTTCATTCATTCATTCATAGCACACAGTACAACACACACCACAACAAGGAAAAACAGATGGTTTTAAGAACCATTCTGGAATCTACGGTACAGTGGGACCGACTACTACTCACTACGCTAGTGCTCAGTGCTACTACTCCTCGGAGTCTGTGGCTTCATCATCTTCATTATCATTGATGAAGGCGAAATCATCCTCATCGGTGAAGAAGTCCATGGCCTGATCCTCCAGAAAATCATCGTCATCACTAAGATAAGAGTAAGGGTCTCCACGAAGATCCTCTCCGGCATTCTCCCTTTCCTCCAACTGCATGTCCCTCTCTTGGATGGTCTCTTCCAGAGATGAGATGCGGTGGCGAAGACGGGCAATAATGCGCTCCTTCTTGTCGAGTTGACGGTGACGAGACTTGCGATCCTTTGCTAGCATGGCTATGGTCTGATCCTTCGTCTTGATGATGGCAGACTTGTGGTTGCAATAGTCACGGCAGTTGTCCAACTCCTCAGCGATCATACATCATGAAGCTAAGGTGGTCCAATTGAGTCTTCAGCTCGGGGTGGTATGGGGCTTCCAGTGGTTGTCCATTTGCATCACGCCTTGGGAAAAACTCAAAGCGGGTTCCCTTGATCTGATTGATGCTCTACCCACACAGACGGTAGAGAGATTCCTGCATTGCTCTGGCAAGTCCATCGAGCCAGTTGTTCTCTCTTAAGGTAAACTGAATTCCTTCCGCAGTGGGAGGTTCAATCTTTCCTCGGAGAATTGCAACAATTAACCACTGCAGATCTTCTCCTCCTTGATCATTGAGCTGAGCTCCGAAGAACTCGGGGTGTGGACGCTCCAGAAGTTCCGAAAGCTGATCCAGATCCCTCTCAAAGATAAGGTCTCCTCCATTCCCCAACTGATAACACTTGCTGTACTTCACGTCCATCTATAAAAATAGAGGATGAGTAGATTAGCAGAGTGATCAAGTGTGTCAAAATTTTAGTTATTTTGCAAGAGTTTTTGAGGAACATGAATTTTTATGAAAGAATCAAAGAGATAAGAATGAGAATAGGTTTTTGTAAATATTTGTTTTTCTTTGGTTTTGAAACTAAGTTTTTGGTTCAACGTCCAGTCTAACTAGGGTCTCCTATGGTCAGGATGGCTCTGATACGAACTTGTCAACACCCGGATTTTTCAATCCTAGATGTCTGTTATGCCATACCTCGCAATCCCAGGATTACCATTTTTGCAAGACATAACAGAATTGGATACCATAGTACATCATCCGTTACAACGATACATAAGTTCTTACACAAATAGGGATCTCATGATCCAGTTCTTAATACAACTTCAAGCAGCGGAATACGTAATAATAACGGTAGCGTAGGCGAAGCTCCATCTTCGTGGTCACAGCAATGCTGACGATGGGAGATGATCCTAGTTGTCGTAACCTTCCTGGGGTCCATCTTCCAAATACTCCTCTTCATAGTCTGGCCATGGGAATAGCCAGGGAAAAAGCCATGAGTACTCTTTAAGTACTCGCAAACTAATACTAACAGGTAAGGCGGTTTTTGGATAATAGGACACTAGGCTCTAGGGTTGTTTTGCAAAAAGCCAGGTTTATCTCTACTCAGTTCCAAAACTAGTCACAATTTTATAACTCCTAAGTGGGATCTTGTAATTCAGGTCACAACTCTGTTGTGGTCAAGTCAAAGTCTCAATTCGTTTCACAAGTCATTTTGAAAAGTCTGACGGGGGAACAGTATGGCCACTAATCGTCCATAATCATGACGCGGCTATTCGAATAGTTTGAAACTCTGCAGAGATTGTACACTTTCACCACAACATTCGATACATCCGTCAGGAACAAATCCAGAATTCACCATACTTAGTATGCGGATAATCAATCCTAACCTTTCGATTACACGCCCTAGTATAAGCACCTCTCCTGTGAGTTTGGCCTCCCAACCATGACCAACTATCATCTTGGGTACTGCACAGGTGGACAATCTTCACAAGGTAGCCTCAGCTTAGACCTTGGCCGTGAGGGAACTAATACTAAGGAATATAAGTTTCCAGTCAAGCCCTACCCAATCTTCGGGTATTGTGGTTGTACGATAAAATTGGAATGGTATCGCATCCAGACAACCATCAGTTCTATAAAGGGCTAAGGCTCATGCCTCAACATTTTCATCACCAAAATCATCAAGTGTTTGGAAACACATGTCTAAAACATTTCAATAGAATGATCCATCATTCCAAGGTTTTCATAACCATTTTTCCTCCAAGTATTCCCATCTAAAGTTGATCAAGTTTTATGCTTAGCACTAGCATCTACAGGTGGGGACAAGCACTGATGAGGGGTGGTAAACTAGTGGGGTTTTAACTAGGTTCAAACTCATGCCTTAGGATGACATCAAGGTTATCTAGCTTAGGCCAAATTTTATGCTCTTTAATGCAACCTTCAGCACAACTGTCTAGTATCTACCAAACTCTTAGGTAGACTCTAAGTAAGCTTTGATAAAGAAATAAAGTAAGAAGCTTGCACATAAAACTAGGATTTGGTTTATCAAGTGGGTATGATCACATATGCTTAAGGCATAAAGTAGTCATATCACAAGTATGGGTTTGTGGCATCAGTAGGGTATCTTGCAAGGGTTAGCTTGCATCAATATCAGTATAAGCTTGCATAGTTACTAGCTTGCATCAGTGTCAATATAAGCTTGCCTTGTGCAGAGCAGTGGTTGAAGTTCTCCTCGGCTTCCTCTTCGTAGTATACTCCTTCCTCCTCGTATCCTTGGTCGGTACTAGCGTCTATGAATAAATACGAGGTACACAATTACCAAACAATACTTAGCTACTTGCAATCATCACACACAAGGGTCCTATAGATGATCTAGCATCATCTCTAACATTACAAGGTTAAGGCTTGGTTTAAATCTTTTTATTTTTAGAAAAGTAATTTCTACTCATTGAAAAATTACTTAAGATTTAATATTCTCCAAACTAAACATGGGATCATGTTGACACATGTCATCACCACATATTGTAGTCCATGGGAATGTGATTTAAAGTGGTGTCACAATTTAATAAGGTTTTACCCTTTTATTTCAATTACTTAAAGTGGCTAGAAATGCTTATGAAGCATTCTTTTATTACTTGAACAATATTTCTGCAAGTAAACCTATATATTTTTATATATTCTGAAAGGTATGGTTAAATGTGATTTTTGAGAGTTGGAAAAAACTCAAAAGCTATTATGGTTTAAATTTTAAAAATGTTTGAATGCAGAAAAGCTTCTGCCTTGTTATTTTTACCAGGGGTGATCTATAGATCCAAATGACTTGAATCCAACGGGCTTGGATTCAGCATTCACAGACCTTTCCAACAAAATTGGTTTCATTCAAATTGGTGCACTTAATCGATCTGGGTTGATTTTTGAAGTTGAGTACAGAAGTGTGTTTGAATTGAAATAGAAAAAGATTTAATTTGAATAACTGAGTTGCGCGGGAAATTCTAATGGGCCGGCCTGCTAAGCGCAGTGCTCCCGCGGGCTGCTTAAGTGGGTGTCCCCACTCGTTAGTGACACGGGGCTGGGCGAAGCGCTATGGGGCAACGTGGATCGTTCGATCTAGTTCTAATCTAATGGCTGGGAGTCATCGTCGACCCGAGATAACTCGTGAGAACGAACCTAAGCGGCGGTGAGGGTCGCTGGGGGCTCACCGGGGTACTGGCGAGGGTCGGCGAGGCGGGCAAACGACGAAGTCGACGACGGCGAACTCAGGGGTGGTCGCGGCAGCTCCTGGGGCGGCTCCAACCGCTGGCTCCTTTCTTCTCCAGCAGCGGCAGGCTCCAGTGAAATTCCGGCGAGGTGGTGCTCTCCTTGCTCTGAGAATGGTGTGGCACGATAAGTGAGGAGAGGGGAGTGAGATGGTGTGAAGAACTCGAGCGGGGGTGGCCTCTATTTATAGTCGAGCGAGGGACCGTCGGGGTGCACGGTGAGCTCGTCGGGGGCGACGTTACAGGCGGCTATTGGCATGGGCAAGGGTAGGGGACGGTGTTGTGTCTCCTGGCGATGCTCAACGACATGGTCGCGAGGTATGGGGCGGTGTGGTTTGGTCTGGAACGGCTGGTGCTCTGCGCGGCAAAGGCGGCGTCTTCGACGGCGGACGGTGGCTGTGCGGCACGGGGCAGCAAATGGGGATGTCTGGCGATCTCCTGGGTTGATGGCGATCGTGTATGCACGCGGCGAGGGCGGCGCGCGGTCTGTGGGTGCTGGTCGAGGGTGGCGCTCTGGCGCACGCTCGGCATGGTCTGGGCGCGGCTTGTGCGCGTGGTCCAGGGCTTGGCAACGCTTGCGGCTGGGACAGTGAGTGGCGGTGGACGGTGGGCTGCCTCCTAGACAAGGTTGGCACGGCTAGTTCTTCCTCTAGCTTGCTGTCCACAATGGGGTGACATTGGGGTGCTCGGCTGTTCACCATTAATGGCAATGGCAAGCTCACAGGGGTGCTAGTGTTGGGCTAATCTTTCTAGATGATCTACTGAGCTGTGTGTGAGCTAACTAGGGAACAAGTTAGGCAAGAATCACTGCACACTATAGTGTTTGATGTTTTGTTTGATTTGTGTCTGCAACCTGTTTGATGAAATGGCCGCATGAAATCAAGTTTTGAATTTTGAAATGATTTTTGGTGGGTTTGCTAGATTGGTGCTGGTGTGTCTGCAGATGCTTGGGTTTTGAAAGTTGAGCTTGTTTGAGTGGGTTTTGAAAAAGTGGGATCTTCCCATATGAAGAAGATTCAATTTTGAATTGTCATTTAAACTATGTATTTGAAAGTTTCTAGATGATCACAAAGTGGGCCTTGATACTCTGTTATGAGTACATTCAAGGGATGCAAAGATCCAGAAAAGTTTCTATTAGGTTCTGAAAGTTTGAGACAGCCAAAGTAGGCATGGGAGTTAAATTGGTCAAAATGACCATTCACTTAATATATTTGTTTTGATTTACTTGTCTTTAAGGAAAGTGTGGGAAATGTTTTAGATGATGTTCATTTCACCTAAGAAACATTTTACAAGCAATGGGTCACACAAACAAGGTGGTTTTTAAAGAAATTCAAAATCCATGCATACACATATACATGCATTCATGAGTTTATTTAGAAAAGTTTTTGTTAACCCTAATCTTGATGATTAGTGTTTGATGATCTAAGTTTGGTATTTTTGGGATGTTACAGTAAACGGTAAGAATAGATGATGTATCATTGGTAAAGATTGGACCGGGGTCCACAGTTCACTAAGAGGTGTTCTGATTAAGATAAACAACATAACATGCTGGGTAAACAAATTACAGTGGGGCATTTGATAGGACTGAGCAAGGCATAACAATGCAATACTATACATTCATGATCCTATGAGATTTGATTGGGAATTACAACAATATATATATATATACCGCCATCCAAGTACATCTATGACTAGTAATCCACCTTCAGGTTATCATCCGAACCTCCTCATGAAAAGATACAAACAAAGATTCATGAATAACAATGCATTGAGAGACGTTTGTTTGCTTCACATAAAGAAAACATAGCATAGTGGCATTCAGCTTGTCCCTCATGGAGTAGCAAAACATAAATGCATAGGACATCTTCAAAGTTCATAAGGGTGGTTAGATACACATAGTTCTAGAGCAAGCAATATCTACAATATGAATCAATCAATAAGTTTTGGGACAATGCACATTGAACTAAGAATGACAAATATGCTCTCTTAATTGGTGCATAAAGATAGAAAGTGGAGACTCAACATAAAGGTAAAAAAAGAAAGGACTTGCACAGAGGGAAGCAGGGATTTCAAGTTTCATAAAGAGCTTCCAAAAATTATGGTACTTATTAGCTTTGAGCTCTCATTGCCCCTATCATAAGCATCTTGAAGTGATTAAGGTTGAAGTGAACAAAATAGGGAGTATATGCTTGACAAAGTATAAGTTGGCAATATCATGTCCCTTGAGTATGAGGGTCGTTCCTCATGCTACTCAACTTTAGTTACCAGTAAGTTCTTGTCATAGTAAGTACATGTGTATCATAGATAACCGCCAACGGGGTACCCTTTGCCCCATGACACAGGAGCTATCCCATATCAAAATGACAAGGAAAGCAGACAATGAGCATCTCAGCAATCTTCTTATTTACCATGGGACAATGGTGCTTTTTTCTCTTCTTTCCTCTTTTTATCTTTTTCTCTTTTTTCTATCTCTCTTTTTTTTATAAGAAGAATCCTTCATAGATTGCTCACTATGGTGATGCTGCAAGTTTCCACCATGATTAGGCATGGCTTAGGCTAGCGGCCCAGGCGTTTCTCTAACACACATACATAATTCC
Organism: Avena insularis; assembly: GCA_023614405.1. NCBI lineage: Eukaryota > Viridiplantae > Streptophyta > Magnoliopsida > Poales > Poaceae > Avena > Avena insularis. Next base: position 174,817 of record JAJUPC010000369.1, on the reverse strand, counting down.
ATGGACTTACAAGCTCCCCTTTTATTTCACACTGCCGACATCCATAAACAAAAAAGCATGATATCAATGATACGTCGGAAACGTATTTGTAATTTTTTATGTTCCATGCATGTTTAGTATCTACACTTTGAGGTGTTTTTATATGTTTTCTGGTACTAACCTATTAACAAGATGCCGCAGTGCCAGTTGCCTGTTTTCTTCTGGTTTTTGGTTCCAGAAAGGCAGAAAATCAATATTCTCGGAATTGGACAGGACAAAAGCCAAAGTCAATATTTTACCGTGGGCAACACGAAGCCAGAATACGAGACAGAGGAGGCTCACCAGGGGGCCACACTACCTGGCCGCACGGGTGGTCCCAACCCACACCTGGGGGGTGCAGCCGCCATAGTGGCCCCCCTGCCTCGCATCTTTGCCTATAAAGTCCCCCCAATGCCGAAACCCTAAGCACCCGCTAAAAATTTCACGAAACCGTCTGTAGCCGCCGCCACCACCATCCCTAGATCGGGGGGATCTGAAGCTCTTCCCGGCACCCTGCCGGAGGGGAGATCATCTCGGAGGCCTTCTTCTTCATCATGTCAGCCTCTGGTATGAAGCGTGAGTAGTTCCACCTTGGACTACGGGTCCATGTAGTAGCTAGATGGTTGTATCTCCTCCTTTGTGCTTTCATGTCTAGATCTTGTGAGCTCCATTCATGATCAAGATCTCATCTATTTGTAATCATGCATGTTGTGTTTGCGGGGATCCGATGGGTATTGAGATTACTATGTCAGATTGATTAATTGTTTCATCTTACTGATTCTATCATGTCTGTGTTGTTTGTGATCTTGCCTGCTCTTCATTGTTAGTAGCTATCTTGGCCAAGTAGTTGCTAGTGACTCCAAGAGGGGGTATTTATGCTCGATAGTGGGTTCATGCCTCTATTTACCAAGGGAAGTGACAGAAATCTCTTCGGTGGTAGATGTGTTGTTTCCACTAGGGAGAAAACAACGGTCTCTTGTTCATGGAACAAGTGGATTGTTTACCTTACACACTTTGCTTAAAGCAGTTGTCTGTTGCTTGCAACTTAATACTGGAGGGGGTTCGGATGAAAACCTGAAGGTGGACTTCTAGTCATAGATGCAGTTGGATGGCGGTCTATGTATATTGTTGTATTGCCCAATCGAATCTCATAGGATATTTTTGTCTAATATTGTATTGTTATGCCTTGCTCGGTCCTGTCAATTGCCCTGCTGTAATTTGTTTACCCCGCATGCCATGTTTGTTTATCTGAGGAGAGCACCTCTAGTGAACTATGGACACCGGTCCAATCTTTACCATTGATACATCTTCCACTGTTACTGTTACTTGCTTCAAACCATCATCAATTTCCACACCATACATTTAATCCTTTGTTACAGCAAACTGGTGAGCTTGACAACCTCACTGTTCGTTGAGGCAAAGTCTTGAGTTTGTGTTGAGCAGGTTTCCACGTTTCTTGCAACACCTTTGAGACGTTTCCTTCCTCCTATTGGTTCGATAACCTCAGTTTCTTACTAAGGGAAGACTTGCTGATGTGCTCTTCACACCTTGCTCTTGGGGTTTCCAACGAAGCGCTCCCATGTCAACACCGGGCGTCATCATGTTTTTCTGGCGCCGTTGTCGGGGAGGCTAAGGATGTCTTCACAAGGGGAGTCCTCCTCAACCTTTCTCTCTACTTTGTTTTTTGTTTGCTTAGTTTCTTTTGTGTGGTTTTGTTTGTCTCTTTTTATCAAAAACTCCAAAAAAAATAGTTTAGTTTGGTTTCCTTTCTCTTATCAAAAACACAAAAAAATTAGTTCCTGCTCTGCCTGTTGCTGTTTTTGGCTTGCTCCACTTTTGCCAAAATGAATTTTGCTGAGAACACCAAGTTGTGTGATTCACTAGCACAAAAAACAATGATTTCCTTAGCACTCCTATTGCTCCACCTGCTCCTGATGCTACCTTTTACGAAATTAAGCCTGCTTTGTTGAATCTTGTGATGAGAGAGCAATTTTCTGGTGCTAGTTCTGATGATGCTGCTGCCCATCTCAATAGCTTTGTTGAACTTTGTGAGATGCAAAAGTATAAGGATGTATATGGAGATATTATTAAGCTCAAGCTGTTTCCTTTCTCCTTGATAGGAAAATCTAAAGAATGGTTGCTATCCTTGCCTAGAAATAGTATTGATTCTTGGATTAAGTGCAAAGATGATTTTATTGGAAAGTACTACCCTCTTGCTAAGATTATATCTATGAGAAGTCCTATTATGAAATTTAAACAACTTGATAATGAACATGTTGCTCAAGCTTGGGAAAGAATGAAATCTTTGGTTAAGAATTGTCCCACTCATGGACTCACTGCTTGGATGATTATCCAGACTTTTTATGCAGGTTTGAACTTCTGTTCAAGAAACCTGTTGGATTCAGTTGCTGGAGGTACCTTTATGGGCATCACTTTGGGTGCTTCAACAAAACTCCTTTACAATATGATGGTTAATTATTCTGAATGGCACACTGAGAGAGCTCCACATGGTAAGAAGGTAAATTCTGTTCAAGAAACCTCCTCTTTGTGTGATAAGATTGATGTTATTATGGCTATGATTGTTAGTGGGAAAGCTCCTTTAGATCCAAATAATGTTCCCTTAGCCTCTTTGGTTGCTCAAGAAGAGCAAGTTGATGTGAACTTCATTAGAAACAACAATTTCAACAACAATGCCTATATGAATAATTTTGGTAGTAACAATAATTATAGGCCTTATCCTCCTAATAATGGCAATACCTATGGAAACTCCTACAACAATGCTATAAGTGCCCCCTCTGAACTTGAAGTCATGCTCAAAGATTTTATTAGTAAACAAACCATTTCCAACAAGATTGTGGAGGAAAAGCTTTTAAATGTTGAGAAAAATATTTCCTCTTTGTCTGAAGCACAGTTCTCTTTGATTAATAAAATGGCTGCTAAACCTGAAACCATGGAAAGTACCTTTGCTGCCACTCATGCCATACAAGTTACTATTGATGAAAATGTTATACTATTAGCCCAACTTCATGCTTAGTGGGAAAGGGAAGCTGAAATTGATAGAAACAATAGTGTGTGCACCATCACCACTAAACCACAAGAAGTCCCTATTCCTCCTCCTACAATGCCTAAGCCTAATGAGTCCACTACTAGTGATCCTGAGTTTCATTTTGATATAGATGGTTGCAATATTTCTGAAGTAATTTTGTTCCTGCAAAATCTTGCTAGAAGTCCTAATGCTAGTGATATGCATGTTGCTTTCACCAGACACATTACATATGCTCTTGTTAAGATCAAGGAAGAGAAGTTAAAACACAAAGCTTCTATTCCTAGGAAAGTAGAAGATAGTTGGTAACACATTATTAATGTGCAAGTGAATGACTTTGATCTCAAAGCTTCATGTGATCTTGATTCTAGTGTCTCTATTATGCCTAGGAATATTTATGAAATGCTTGATTTGCCACCTTTGGATGATTGTTATTTGGATGTCCCACTTGATGATAATGCTAAGAAGAAAGTCATGGGGAGTATTAATGATGTTCTCATTATGGTTAATAATGCTAATGTCCATGTTGATTTCTATGTTTTGGATGTTGAATACAATGCTTCTTGTCCTATTACTTTGGGAACACCTTTTCTTAGAACAGTTGGTGCAATCATTGATATGAAAGAAGGCACCATTAAATATCAATTTCCATTCAAGAAGGGTATTGAACACTTCCCTATGAGGAGAGACAAGTTGCTTTTTGCTCCTCCTTTGAAAGCAAGGTTTGATGTTAATGCTTCTTCATTTGAAAATACTTGATTTCGTGCTTCTTGTGCCTAACTTAAAGGCGTTAAAGAAAAGTACTTGTTGGGAGATAACCCAAGAGTTTACGTGAGTCTTAGAAGTTATTACTTCAGTAATGACCTCTCCTTATCATTTTTTGTTTGCTTTTTGTGCCAAGAATGACCTCTAATGAGAGGGAAGTAAGATTTGGGGAGTTGCTGTCCCAAAACAGATTTCTGTCCTCCACCATAAAAATTCGTGAAGAGTCTCTGTAAGTTGGATTTAGCTGAAAATTTACGAATAAATCCCCCAGTATGTTAGATAACTTTCGTTATTTCAACCCTTTTTGATTTGAGCAACATAAGGTCTGTTTTGAAAGATTTCTTCCATTATTTGCATTTGCTTCTTATTGATTCCTTTTTGGGTTCTTTTTGGGAAATTGAGCTTTTTGAAGGAGTTGCTACAGTAGCTTGTGTTTTTATAGAAAAGTTTTTCTGTTCTAGAGCTAAGCCCAAGGGTCTATTATCTTTTGAATACACTAATGTTGCTAATGAAGATTATGTGAAATTTTGTATGAAGGAAAATTTCAGGTGTAGAGAGAGAATGATATAATGAGATGAAGAATGGACAAAAGCTAAAGCTTGGGGATGCCACCCCGGTTTCACCCCAAGAAATATCCAAGAGTTACAAGCATCAAAGCTTGGGGATGCCCAAGGCATCCTCTTCTTCATCAATAAAAACCTCAGGTCTTTCTAGACACTTCGTTTTTTTGTTTCATGCATTGTTGTGTTGTTCCGGGAGCGTCTTAGTTTTCGTTTGCTTTGCTTAGTTGTTTAGTTTGCTTGAATAAAGTAGTTTGGACCCCCGTTCTCACTGTGTTGTTTCAAATAAGTTGATTGGTGTTGGAAAGGAGTAGAAAGTTCTTGCTTGAAAGTGCAAGAGGAGCTTGCATTGACTGTGACTTAGACTTTTGCATGACATGCTAGGTGTTGTTTTGACCTTATGCTTAGTGATTATTTCTGGAGCATGTATTGTTACAAACAATTCGGATTGCTTAGTGTGCCTTGAAGGAAGCATGCGTTGTTTTACCATACAAAAGCATAGTATTATGGTATTCTCCTTGATGCTTTGTTTGGGTTGACTTGGCACATGCTCACACCATGCTATGACTATGAACAAATCATCATAGCCTCTATGATCATGTGGTCCTTGACTTTTAGTACCACTCTATGCTTTGATTAGTAATGTTTTGTCGCTCTACATGATTATGGCCGTTATTGCTCTCTTAGTCGGTTGCTCCCAGTCTTTTGCTAGCCTCCACTTGTATGAGTAAGTTGTACTCATGCTTCCAACTCCCAAGAAACCCAGTTATTCCGAAGTGTAAACTATAAACTCCTATGCATGGTGTGTTATACCATTCCAAGTATATTCTTGTTTTCAGCTATCTTCCAATTAAAAAGTATTTTGTTATGTGAAAACTTAGTGATTAAATCCCTCATGAACTTGATGGCACACTTTTTATTCTTTGCCCCTAATAAACTTGAACCATTGTGTCATCTAAGTTGTATATGCTTGCACTTATACGTTGGAATTAGCAGAACCATGCTGTCATGGGTAATGTTTTCAACATTGCACTTGTACTTTGTACACAGTTGATATCATGCTCTTTTGTCTATGGATGTCGCCGGTGTGAAATAAAGAGGGAGCTTGTAAGTCCATGGAGTTATGTATTTTATGTTAGAGAAACGCCTGGTCCGCTAGCCTAAGCCTGCCTAATCATGGTGGAAACTTGCAGCATCACCATAATGAGCAATCTGTGAAGCATCCTTAATAAAAAGCTATGCATATAGTAAATAAAAATATCGCTAAGATGCTCATTGTCTGCTTGCCTTGTCATTTTGGTTATGGGATAGCCCTGTACCATGTGAAAGGGGTACCCGTTGGTGGTTCTCTATGATACACATGTACTTACTATGACAAGAAACTTATAGGTAACTAAAGTTGAGTAGCATGAGGTGCGGCCCTCGTATTCAAGGGACATGAGATTGCCAACTTATACTTTGTCAAGCATATACTCCATATTTTGTTCACTTTAACCTTAATCACTTCAAGATGCTTATGATAGGGGCAATGAGGGATGAAAGCTAACAAGTACCATAATTTTTGGAAGCTCTTTTTGAAACTTGAAATCCCTGCTTCCCTTATGAAGGGCCCTTTTCTTCCACTATTATGTTGAGTCTCCGCCTTCTACTTTTACGCGCCATTAAGAGAGCATAGTTGCCATTCTTAATTCTATGTGTAGTGTCCCAAAACTTATTGACTGATGCATATTGTTGATATTACTTGTTCTTGTGCTATTTGTATCTAGTCACTCTTATGAACTTTGAAGGTGTCCTATGCATCTATTTGCTACTCTATGTGGTACAAGCTGAATGCCACTATGCCATATTTTTTGTATGTGAAACAAACAAATGTTGTTTAATGCATGTTATTCATGATCTCTGTTTGTAGAATTTCATGTTGCATGCATAGTTACTTTGTCTAATATTTAGAACTACATCTTTCATGGACATGTTTAGAGTTCTTTGATCCCAGCTTTCAATGCTTGCAAATGGTTTGATCTTGGTTTTGATGGTGCATGTCACCTAAAAAATTATTCTTTTATCACTTACCTACTCGACGACGAGTAGGAGTTAAGCTTAGGGATGCTTGATACGTCGGAAACGTATCTATAATTTTTGATGTTCCATTCTTGTTTAGTATCTACTTTGCTTTGCTTTTTCTACACTTTGAGGTGTTTTTATATGTTTTCTGGTACTAACCTATTAACAAGATGTCGCAGTGCCAGTTGCCTGTTTTCTTCTGTTTTTGGTTCCAGAAAGGCAGAAAATCAATATTCTTAGAATTGGACGGGACAAAATCCAAATTCAATATTTTACCATGGGCAACACGAAGCTAGAATATGAGACGGAGGAGGCTCACCAGAGGGCCACACCCCCTGGCCGCGTGGGTGGGCCCACCCCGCTCCTGGGGGGTGCAGCCGCCCTAGTGTCCCCCTGCCTCGCCTCTTCGCCTATAAAGTCCCCCCGATGCCAAAACCCTAATAACCCGATAAAAATTCCACGAAACCGTCTGTAGCCGCCGCCACCACCATCCCTAGATCGAGGGATCTAAAGCTCTTCCCGGCACCCTGCCGGAGGGGAGATCATCCCGAAGGACTTCTTCTTCATCATGCCAGCCTCTGGTATGAAGCATTAGTAGTTCCACCTTGGACTATGGGTCCATGTAGTAGCTAAATGGTTATATCTCCTCCTTTGTGCTTTCATGTCTAGATCTTGTGAGCTCCGTTCATGATCAAGATCTCATCTATTTGTAATCATGCATGTTGTGTTTGCGGGGATCCAATAGATATTGAGATTACTATGTCAGATAGATTAATTGTTTTATCTTATTGATTCTATCATGTCTGTGTTGTTTGTGATCTTGCATGATCTCCGTTGTTAGTAGCTATCTTGGACAAGTAGTTGCTAGTGACTCCAAGAGGGGGTATTTATGCTCGATAGTGGGTTCATGCCTCTATTTACCAAGGGAAGTGATAGAAATATCTTCGGTGGTAGATGTGATGTTGACACTATGGAGAAAACAACGGTCTCTTGTTCATGGAACAAGTGGATTGTTTACCTTACACACTTTGCTTAAAGCAGTTGTTTGTTGCTTGCAACTTAATACTGGAGGTGGTTCGGATGATAACCTGAAGGTGGACTTCTAGTCATAGATGCAGTTGGATGGCGGTCTATGTATATTGTTGTATTGCCCAATCGAATCTTATAGGATCTTTTTGTGTAGTGTTGCATTGTTATGCCTTGCTCAGTCCTATGAATTACCCTGCTGTAATTTGTTTACACTGCATGCCATGTTTTTTTATCTAAGGAGAGCACCTCTAGTGAACTATGGACCCCGGTCCAATCTTTACCATTGATACATCTTCCACTGTTACTATTACTTGCTGCAAGCCAACATCACTTTCCACACCATACATTTAATCCTTTGTTACAGCAAACCGGTGAGCTTGACAACCTCACTGTTCGTTGGGGCAAAGTCTTGAGTTTGTGTTGAGCAGGTTTCCATGTTGCTTGCAACACCTTTAAGACGTTTCCTTCCTCCTACTGGTTCGATAACCTCGGTTTCTTACTGAGGGAAGACTTGCTGCTGTGCTCTTCACACCATGCTCTTGGGGTTTCCAACAAAGCGCTCCCACGTCAACACTGGGCACCATCAATCAACTGGATAGATATTTACAGGTGTTGAAAGCGTTCCCCGTGACAGCATGGTTCTGCTAATTCCCAACGTATAAGTGCAAGAATATACAACATAGATGACACAATGGTTCAAGTTTATTAGAGGCAAGAAAAATAAAGTGTGCCATCAAGTTTGTGAGAGCTTTAATCACTAATTTTTCACATAACAAGTTTAATTTGGAAGATAGATAAAACAAGAATATACTTGGAATGGTGTAACACACCATGCATAGGAATTTATAGTGGACACTTTGGAATAACTTGGTTTCTTTGGAGTTGGATGCATGAGTAGAGCTACTCAATACAAGTGGAGGCTAGCAAAAGACTGGGAGCGACCAACTAAGAGAGCAATAATGGCCATAATCATGCAAAGCGACAAAACATTACTAATCAAAGCATAAAGTGGTACCACGAGTCAAAAACTAAATGATCATAGAAGCTAAGGTGACTGGTTCATAGTCATAACATGGTGTGAGCATGTGCCAAGTCATCCAAACAAAGCATCAAAGGAGAATACCACAATACTATGCTTTTGCATGCTAAAACAACGCATGATTCTTTGAAGGCACATTAAGAAATCTCAATTGTTTGGAACAAGTCATGCTACAGCAATAATCACTATGCATAAGGTCAAAACAACATCTAGCATGACATGATAGAGTCTAGGACACAGTCAAAGCAAGCTCCCTTTTGTACTACTATAAGCAAGAACTTTCTACTCCTTTCCAACACCAATCAACTTATTTGAAACAACACAGCGAAAGCGGGGTTCCAACTACTTTATTCAAGCAAACTAAGCAAACAAAAACCAAAAATGAAAACTAAGACTCTCCAAGAACAACACAACTGTGCATGAAACAATAAAAATGAAGTGTCTAGAAAGAACTGAGATTTTTATTGATGAAGAAGGGGATGCCTTGAGCATCCCCAAGCTTTGATGCTTGTACCTCTTGAATATTTCCTGGGGTGACACGGGGTGTCATCCCCAAGCTTGAGCTTTTGTCCATTATCCATCTCAGTACATCATTCTTCCCTTACACTTGAAAATTTTCCTTCATACAAAACTTCACACAATCTTCATTAGCAACATTAGTGCATTCAAAAGATAATAAACCTTTGGGTTTAGTTTCAAACAGCAAACTTTCAATAAAAACACAATCTACTGTAGTAATTCCCTCAAAAAGCTCAATTTACCAAAGAGAACCCAAAAAGAAATCGATAAAGATGCAAATGCAAATTATGGCAGAAATCTGTCAAAACAGACCAGCAGGTAAAAACTGATTTTTTCGAAGATCTTTTGTTGATCAAATCGAAAAGTGTTGAACTAACTAAAGTTAGATAACAACCTGGGTGATTTACTCAAACAATTACAGCTCAATCCGACATATAGATATTTTTAGCGAATTTTTATAGTGAAGCACAAAAATCTGTTTCGGGACAGCAACTTCCCCAAATCTTACTTCTCTCTCTTTAGAGGTTATTCTTGGAACAAAAATCAAACAAAAAGGATAAGGAGAGGTTATTACAGAAGTAATAACTTCCAAGACTCAAGAAAACTATTGGGTTATCTCCCAAGAAGTACTTTTCTTTAACGCCTTTAAGTTGGGCATTGATAGTTTGAGAAGATGCTCACATAAGAAATAAGAATTGAAGTAAAAGAGAGCATCAAGGATCAAATTTGAAACACATTTAAGTCTAACCCACTTCCTATGCATAGGAATCTTGTAAGAAAATAAATCAAAGAAGCACATTGTAACAAGAATGGGTAGATAAAACAAGAGCAACTTCAAAACTTTCAGCACATAGAGAGGTGTTTCAGTACCATGAAAACTTCTACAACCATATTTTCCTCTCTCATAATAATTTTTAATAGCCTCATGCATAAACTCAACAATATAACTATCACATAAAGTATGATTTTCATGATCTACAAACACATAATTTTTATCAAGCTCAAAAATAGTGGGATTAAAACCTTCAAACCCACTTTTAACAATTTTATAACAAGATGACTGATCATTCTCAAGAGGTATGGTGTTCCAAGATAAAGTCAAGACCTCTCCAATCTCATTTTCAATAGTAGTACTATTAATATTATCAACCATTATAGGACCATCATCTAGAGCTTTATCATAAACATTTTCTAAGCAAAACTCTTTAGTACCATGCATTTAGAAATTAGGCGCAAATAAAGGATTATCATAGATAACAGGAGCACAATTATTATCATAGATTTTACCCAAAGTAGATATTTCAAAAGGATCCATAGTAACATAACATTCATCCTCCTTTGGTAAGCATGGAGGACAATCAAATAATGTAAGGGATAAAGATTTACTCTCATTAGAATGTAGGAATGGGTAGCTAATCCATTCTTCCTCCTTTTGTTCATCACTCTCCTCCTCTTTTTCATCTAGTGAGCTTTCAGTTTCAGCAATTTCTTCTTCCATAGGCTCATGTAAGGCATTAGTATCTTCTGTTTGTGGAAAGTATCTATTAATATATTCAATAATATAGCCATTTTATTCCTTGTAATTATCAAAGAAAAATTTAAGTATATCATAAACCTCAAATTTATAAGGTGGATCATCAGTATTTTCAAGCAAACTAGCAAGTTCAAATGCACCCTTCCAAGCAATAAATTCTTAAATTTGTTCCACATCATAAAAGTCATAATTTCCTTTAACATAAGAAGATATGGTAACATTATCATTATACTCACATTGAAAAGGGAGGTGTTTATACCTCCTACAGCAACAAGATTTATCACAGCAATAAGTAACATTATAAGTAGAGCACACATCTCTAGCAATAGTATTCAATTTATCAATTTGTTCCCATAAGTGTTTCCCTTTTTGTGACAAGCGGAGTTCCTTATAATAATATTTTTGTTCTTACATGAACCCACCTTGCCAATAAGAACTAGTTTCAAAGAAACCAACCATTGATAGAAAGCATGACAAAGCAAGGCAATAACAGACCAACAACTGTAGTAGGAACTAATTTTTTTGTATTTTTGAAAGAAAGAAACAAGCAAAACAAAGCAAACGGAACTAAGCAAAACAAAAACAAAGTAAAGAGAATGATTGTGAGAGACTCCCCTTGTAAAGCTGTCCTTAAACTCCTGGGCAACGGCGCCAGAAAATGTCTTGATGCGGCTCAGATCACTATAGAGCTTCGTTGGGAAACCCAAAGAGGAAGGTATGATGAGCACAGCAGTAAGTCTTCCCTCAGTATGAAACCAAGGTTATCGAACTAGTAGGAGGAAGGAAATTACTCCAAGGTGTTGCTAACAACTTGGAACCTGCATAACACAAACTCAAGACTTTGCCCCAACGAATAGTGAGGTTGTCAATCTCACTGGTTTGCTGAAAACAAAGGATTAAACGTATGGTGTGGAAGGTAATGGTGGCTTGCCGAAATTAAATAGTAACAGTAGATGGTGTATCAATGGTAAAGATTGGACCGGGGTCCATAGTTCACTAGAGGTTTTCTCCTTAAGATAAACAACATAACATGCTAGGTAAACAAATTACAGCAGGGCAATTGACAGGACTGAGCAAGGCATAACAATGCAATACTAGACATTCATGATCCTATGAGATTTGATTGGGCATTACAATAATATACATAGACCGCCATCCAACTGCATCTATGACTAGTAATCCACCTTCAGGTTATCATCCGAACCCCCTCCAGTATTAAGTTGCAAGCAGCGGATAACTGCTTTAAGCAATGTGTGTAATGTAAACAATACAATTGTTCCATGAACAACAGATTGTTGTTTTCTCCCTAGTAGCAACAACACATCTACAACCTTAGAGATTTATGTCACTTCCCCAGATTCAATAGAGGCATTAACCCACTATCGAGCATAAATACTCCCTCTTGGAGTCACTAGCATCTACTTGGCCAAGATAGCTACTAGAAACGGAGGGCATGCAAGATCTCAAACAACACAGACATGATAGAATCAATAAGATAGAATCATTAATTAATCTAACATAGTAATCTCAATATACATCGGATCCCCACAAACACAACATGCATGATTATGAATAGATGATCTTGATCATGAACGGAGCTTATAAGATATAAACATGATAGCACAAAGGAGGAGAAACAACCATCTAGCTACTGTATGGACCCATAGTCCAAGGTGGAACTACTCACGCATCATACCGGAGGCTGGCATGGTGATGAAGAATGCCTTCGGGATGATCTCTCCCCTCCGGCAGGGTGCCGGGAAGAGATTTAGATTCCCTCGATCTAGGGATGATGGTGGCGGCAGCTATGGACTGTTTCATGGAGATCTTATCGGGTACTTAGGTTTTTGGCATCGGGGGATTATATAGGCGAAGAGGCGAGGTAGGAGGGTGGCCAGGGGGCCCACACCCTGCCTAGGGGCAGCCCAAGGTGGGGCAGCGTGTGGGGGGTGGCCACCCTGTGGCACCCCTCCGGTCGCCCTTCGGTCTCTGTGTTCGTCTCGGTGAAATATTGACTTTGGCTTTTGTCCTGTCCAATTCCGAGAATATTTTCTTACTAGATTTTCTAAAACTAAAAACAACAGAAAACAGGCAACTGACACTACGGTATCTTGTTAATAGGTTATTCCCAGAAAATGTATAAAAATACCTCAAAGTGTAGACGAAGCATAGCAAAGTGGATACTAAACAAGCATGGAACATCAAAAATTATAGATACGTTTATGACGTATCATGAACCCACACAAAGGCCAACTTTGCACCAGCAACTAATTGAAGCCTGATGTAGTGGCCAATCCTCTCACCCTGCTGAAACTTCGCCACCAGTTCAGCTAGGCCTTGAGGTTGTGCATCTCGAGGAAACATAGCATTATAAACCATGCCCAATGCTCGGTGACAGCATCGACGAATTCCTCCACCTCGGACACTCGATCCTGGAGAAGTGCAAGCATGAAGGCACGTTTGTGGCTAGTCCAAAAATCATTATCAGTCCCTCGGGAAGCTTCTATCAACTCGTTCATTCGAGTGCACAGTCGATGACCTTCTTCTACCTTGTCCAATCCGATGCCTATGAAAATAGAAATCTTTGTGTTACAATCTTCGGGTCAGGCAAAAAAGACTTGGGGGCTCAGCAAGGAACACTTATAGAGTATCTTCTCGCTCACACGAGAAATTTCCTCAAGCATAAAAAGTTTCGCGTTCCAAAGTCTCTTGGGTCTTTGACTGGGCAACATCAACCACAGCCTGCAGAGCCCGAAGTTCAGCTTCCGGCCATTTTAAGCGCAGGATCTTTTTGGCATACAAAGGAGGGCCAACTACTAGGGTGACCGTATTGGACGTTGCACACACATCTGGCTCAGGAGGATAAATCGAAGGACCAGTAATATCAGGCATCATCTAGAACAAAAATATGACAAGGAGAAAAAACTCAGATATTCGGCTACAAATATAGAAGTCCACACAGGGGGCGCAGTATATACAAGGATGGAACAGTGTCTTCAACAAAAGCATGCAGCCAAAATAAAGTACCGAATGAAGTTTTTTACAACTGATAAATAAAGAAGAAACTACAACTAAGCAGTTTTTTGGGCGGAAGTGGTGACACTAGCCGAAGGAGCATTTGTGGTAGGCTTGGAGGTAGCAGTAATGCTTGCAGAAGGAGTGCGGTGACCCAGCATACCACTGCATGATGTAGTACACTATAGTCGTTGACATAACACCAATGAAACATTGTTCACTAGTATTACATCCCTCAGAGTAGTACAACAGAAACACAGCAGGTCCAAGACATGATTATAGGTTACAACTCAACTCTTTACACAAGATCCAGAGAACACTTTAGGTTAAAGAGAGAGAAAGAAACTTCTTACAAAGAAGAATCAGAAATAACAACTCCAAAATTATAATACTATTAAGACTAATATCTTAACTAATGGTCTGGCATTGCTGCTATTGCAATACACAGCATAAATAGGTTCTATGGCTAGAGATTCTATTCTTATCTAATCAGCAACTTCGTCTTCACTTGAGCTGATGTATATGTTGACCTTCTTGACTTCATTGAAGAGCTTTAGCTTTTGATGATGATTCCTGGAGCATGGCTTGATGTAGTCATCGTCTGTACTGGCTTTAGAACCTAGCAAGGGTTAAGAAGATACTTTGAGTATGAGCGTACTCAGCAAGTTCACTAGAAAAGGAGTGTTTGATGCACTATAACTACAACCACAGACCATAGGTCGTAGGTAATGCAGGTTTTCATAAACATTTCTTCAAAGGTTGCTTTTATTCTGAAAAACTATGTCCGTCAGCCTTCACGGGTTTACCAGAACCTTCATGGGGTTCCTTTCCCGCCGCGTTCACATCTCCTTCCCGGAACAGGGAGTAACAAGTTATAGTTCTTACACTCTACAGAGGTGCGTTACTTTACCCATGAGAGACCTTAGCCTTGTTGCACAACCAAGTCATGACCTTGTCCATACTTCCTTGGTATGGGGCCTAGTCTAAGATCCAAGCCAATCACTGCCCCCTTCGCGACCTCGCATGCCTCCTTGGTGTACACCATGCCCACATAATGAATTATGGCAATGGTTTGTACAAACCGTTAGATGCCAAAACTATCGTGGGACGATGAGGGTTCCCACCCATATGCTGCATATCCTCTACGAATTACCAATTAATATGCATGCTACGAGTGATAACAGCCACGACCTGCACATCCGGCTACATGCGAGAGGAAGAAGATACAGCTGACTTCTCTGTCCCATTCCAAATCTCATGGTTAACGCATGATATACGGCGCAAGAATCACTGGCGACATTGGTTGTTAAGTCCTAGATAATATGTTCCTTTACCACCAGAAATCTTATAGTAGGTTATTACCTCATGGTAAATAACCTATAATCACATTATTATGAAAATAGTGTTTTCTGTCCTTTTTCAAATGCAGGTGATGACAACACTGGATTTGCAAAATACTTTACAGAAAATAATCAAAGTACATGAGCAAGTGTGAACTTGCCTTTTGTGATTGCAAGATTATGCACTCACGGTCTTTGAGATGGCATAAGATCCAATATCTGAAATATGCATCATTGGTCCGGTAAGGACTAATGTTTAAAGAAGCAATATGCAGTTATGCATAAGTAATGTTATGCATTTTGTAAAACTCCCAAATTGAATCCACATTGCTTTGAGTGAAGTGAATTCAAGTGATTCTTTTAAGAGTTGGTTTGTCTTCAAATTTTACTTTATAAGTAATGATCTTTATAAGGAACCTAAGTGTTAATAATCCAAAATATGTAAGTAAAGTATAAGATGATGTGATTATGGTGAATTGTCATGTGGTGACTATGATAAAAGTCCTTGGGATTGAGTTGTTAAGAGTTGAAGAACTTATTATAAGATTGTTATTTGAAGTGGCAAAAAGAATAACATTTGAAGAAAAGATTTCCTTTATAATGTTTAAGCAATCTTCGTGATCAATGCCTTCTGGTATTTGATTGATTGGTTTGGACTTGAGATGCATTATGTCTTAATTGAAATAGACCAAAGTTAACTATAAAAACATAAGTAGTTTATTAGACATGATGTTTATAAGCTTTGAGACTAAAGTTAATTTTAAAAGGTTAAGTAAACTTAAGATGTAATATATTTTAATTATTCCCAAGTTTTAGATTTATGATAGGTATAACTAAGGTGTGGAATTATTCACTTTATATTTAAGTGAATGCTTATAAAGTTATTATTTTTTTTAAGGTTCTGGTTTTAAATCTTTATTTAAGGTTTCAAAATATATTAATCAGTTAATAATTTACACTTAATTTTTATTATAAATCTTAGTTCCGGTTTAGAACTTTAGTAATTTGTTTTTTTAGGGTATTAATATTTCTTGAAGAAATATAATTTTTTTTTCTTATTTAAAAAAAATGTTCTTAAGAATTTTCAAAAATATATAATGGATAAGGATTTATTATTTAAAATATTAAAGATTTTTCTAATAATATATTTAATATTTTTTAGTGTAATATAGTTATTCAAGACCTTAATAATGAATTTTATTTATTTTTATGTATTATCTTTATTTTTATAAAATTCATCAAAGAATTAAATGTCTTTAAATATTTGCTTTATGTTTTATTTGTGAAACTCTAAATTAGTATTTTTATGAAATAGTAAAGTTATTTTGATGCACAAAAATGATTTTTATTTATTTTTAGAGTTTTTGTTTTATTTTATAAAATTTCATTCAAAATTTAATGGTGTTAATAATTATTTTACTTTAAATTTATTTTAAACACTTAAAATTATATTTTTATTAGGTAGATATTTTTTTGTGGTCATTTTGATATATCATATGTATTTTTAGGATTTGTTTTATAATTTTCTATAGCTACAAATGTTTGGAGGTTATTTTAATAATTCATTTTTTATTTCTAAACCTAATCAACCTAGGCCATTAGGTTGTATATGTGGGCTGGCCTGGCCCAACTGGACCCTGCCAGACCCCTCACCCCCGGCCCACCCCCCACTGCTCACACACACACGCACACACACATAGACCTTATGCTCTCCCCCTTGCTGCCGTGCGATGCCGCCGCCAGCCACTTCGGCCGCTTTGGCCGCCTCCTTCGCAGCCACTCGCCGGCCAAACTCTGCCTCGACCACCTCCCTCTTATTCTCGCCGCCGACCCATCTTCCCCTTTTTATCCGTTGATTGGATTCAATCGAGGCTATGTGCGCTTTTGGCCAAAACCCTAGCCGCCATGGCTCAAGGTCACGGTGCGGCTCTCGCGCCATCACCTTCGGTTGAGGCTCGTGGAAGAACGTGAGCCCCTCTCCAACGGTCTCGCCTTCCGGTACTTCTGCTCGACCTGGCTTCCTCATCTTTCCTATGGTGGTGGTACTGATGGTGGTGCGGTGCTGGTGATGTTGCTGCTTTCTTCTCCTATGGCCACCGTGACCATGGCTTGGCTGGTTGCGCCTCGGTGCTCCTCGTCACGGTGTTTCATCGCTGGCCAATCTCTGCTTCCTCTTCTAGTATCTAGCAAGGACCATCTGTAAGTCATACTGATTCTTCCCTTCTCGGTTTATATCTAGATCTCTATTAGTGGTGATACGAGTATCCGTATTAGTGCTGAGACTCTGTTCTAGGGTTAATTTTACCGCTGAAATTATCTGTGGGTATTTGGTTAGTTTGATTTAAGCTAAATGACTTCTGGATTGGTCATTTATATGTTGGCCTCGGCTTGCTACTGACCGATGACACATTAGTATTATTTTTAGCTATGTGGTGGTTGATTAACTTGTAAATCAGCCTGGGTTGATTTGGGTTTATTGATGTAATCTAGGTATAGATGTTATGCATCAGCTAGCTTGAAGTAGATGGACTTGGAATAAGACACTTGCTGTAGTATGTGCTAAATTGTGAGTGGAGGGGAATAGTGTTGGTTTAGCTAATGTTTGGTTTCTCCCTGACCAAATTGGTGTGCACTACTCTGATTATGTGCTCTACTCAACATCACTTGCTAGCCTCACAGTGGTAAATGTCCAGTGGTTGATTAAGTTAACTACTGTTAACTTCTTAGTTTACTTGTGATGGTTTCAAGGCCTTGTTTTAATCCTTTACCTTATAACTAAATGATGAGATACTATGGCAAGAGGGATTTATACTTAAACTTAATATAGGTAGAAATTGATTTAAAGTGTGGAGGATGTCAATTTTAACCTATTGGATTTAATGGGAGTGTGGCTGGTTTCTGGTGATTTAGAATTAGTGAAGAGAAAAATGTTATTATACGGACTTATACCTACTGATTGTAATATAATATACTTATTATTCTTGGTATGCTTTAAGGCATAATGGTGTGGTTTGATTTAGAGCTTAAGGTCTAATATGATGGTTGTACATATTATCTGTGTTGAATATTTGTGTTGGTAGCACACTGATAGACTGGCATGCAGGTTTATTGAAGAGTTATTGTTGTTACCTTGTTATATTATTGGTGGATAGCAGTGCAGCTAATTTGACCTTATGATTCATTTGTGACATAATGCCTCAATCTGGATGACTTGTTCATCCTAGGCATGTGTGGTTAGCTGAACCCCACTCTTGATGTCTACTACTGGACATGAAATATTAATTTATGACGGTGTTTCCTGTACTACAGGACAGATTACAATAATGATTTCTAAGAACAGAATGATTCCTAGATTGAGGACTAGGAAGATGATTAACTTAGCTTTTCTTGGTTGCATGAGTTAATTGGTGTTGTTTCTGGTTCTAGTAGCAACTTCTGTCCTAGCTGCTGTTGTGGTGCCTCATCCTAGAGTGTGCACAATAACAGCTGGGTAACATATCTTGCTTCTATGTTTCAGTCAACTGGAAATGTTTTCCCTAGGCCAAGGATGCACAAGCTGAGGCTTAAATTGACATAAGAACAGATTTCTGTAATTTGTTCTTGGCCCAACTTATGATGCAAAAGCTGAAAGTGGATTATTTGGTTAAAAAGAATACTATGTTGGTCTCAAGATTTCTATGATG
The DNA here is from genome assembly GCA_023614405.1 of Avena insularis. Taxonomy (NCBI): domain Eukaryota; kingdom Viridiplantae; phylum Streptophyta; class Magnoliopsida; order Poales; family Poaceae; genus Avena; species Avena insularis. The sequence goes on along the minus strand of JAJUPC010000369.1, from coordinate 156,211 downwards.
ATTTTGCAAAGCATTTCTTTGCAAAACTGAGAAAATCTTTCTCTAAAGATTCCTTTCTTTGGGCCTCTTATGCTATATGACAGATATGAATGCACTATATTTATTCCAAGGTTTCTACTACTCTACCTTGGCTTCCTGGAGCTTGTTCTATTGTTGGATCTTGATCAGTGGCTGTTGTATCTTGATATCCTACTCCCCTTTCCTTTTACTACTCCACCCACTACAGTAGCTATTGCCTGGCCTTCTCCCCCTTATTCCCATGTCCAGCTTCTTCTACAGCTGTGGCCTGGATTTCTTTTCCTGGAGCTGCTGCCTTGCCTTGATTTCCTCCTTAACCCAACTCTTGGATGGCTCTAGGGAGCAACCAGAGCTAAAGATGTGATGGAATCTAGCTAGTGTGTGATTGGTTTGTTTAGCTGAGATCCAAAGCTAGAGGTATATGTGATGTGGTCTTGTGCTTTGGGTTGATTTAGCTTGTGCTGTCCTGGGAGAGAATGAATGTGTGAGCAGCACCTCTCCCAGTAGTGGCTGTAGTTGCTTCTTCTATATTGGTCACTTCCCTTGCTTGATCGACAGCACATCACATGCGGCCGTGTGTGTAAGCTGCCTGCCTGTTCCAGGTATTTTGTCCCATTGCCAGATATTTCCTAGCCTGGAAGCTAATCCTTTGTGGATGTGCTCGGCTAGTTTGAATATTATCTCTTTGCCACTTACCTGTCCTTGGTGAAACTTTCCCCTGTACCAGCCTATGATGCACCTAGTCTGAGGCTAATATTCTGATAAGCACAGATTCTACTTAGGCCCCTAATTGCTACTCTATGATGAAATTAAACAATGCATCTCATTGTTTAGAACTGAGAGCAAAACTAACCAACATGATCTTCTTTTATTTTTGTCTTGTTTCCTTTCTTGTTTGTTTTGCAGGTATCAGATCAGGAGTAAGAATAATAAGCAGAGAAGAAATTACAGGCAATAACATAGAAAATATTTTAGGTTTTCTTTAGAAACTCGAAAGAACACAAGCACGCAACTGAAGGGAATGGCAAAACTTACTGGTCAGGGAGGAATTCAAGGCCTCCACACAAAGGCGAAGGTCCTTGTCTCACATATCTGTGGCATTTTTTCTCGTTTGGAGGGCTTTGGCTTCTGAAGCACCATCTTGCTTGGCCTTTTCAAGAAGCAATTTTGTTTGCTTTAGCTCAGCTTCCAGTTCATCCACTCGCTTCAGCGCTTGATCGCGAATGACCGCATATTCATTGGCAGAAGCTGTTTCACAAGGCAAATTGTCATCATGTGCAAATAATCAGGTGAAAAAAAGCAAGTGGGAAGAAAAACATGCATACCTTTGAACTCTTCGACTTCATGGCGGATCTTGATAAAATGAGAGGACATTTTGATCATTTCGCGCATCAGCGGCTGCGCCAACATGAACAAAATTACTCGGGAGCTGGAACAAGAGGGTAACCCCAATGAAATAAATGTAGTAGACACTTACATCTTGCATGTCGGGTTCTGAAGGATTTTTAGCTATAGCTACACCCTTGCCAGAAGATTTTTTTTTCTTCAATGGAGGCTCAGAGGGTGATGAAGATGTGTTGGTCGGGGTCCAAATTAGCAGCGGGCTTTTCCACAAGGTCAGTCGCGCTTGCTTGTTGGCCCTTAAAATTTAGAGGAGTTGGAACAGCAGTATCAGTCGACAATTTTGGAGAGGCATCCTGCTCCTCACCGCTCCTGGAAAAGTAAGGAGTGGTCGATTATTTTCTTGGGTAGAAACTACAAAGCAACAAATAAAAAAAGAGGGGGAAATGTAACTTACAAGCTAATCTCTTGCGCTATCCGGAAAATCCCCTTGCGGGGAATAGCACGAGCAGGTTTGACATTCTGTGGCTTGGATCATATCAAATCATCTGAGTCTCCGATCGTTTCCATAGGATCAACATGCTTTTGTTTTTCCCCCATGGGGACTACCTCGTAATCCTCAGAACGAGTCAAAGGAATTGATGCAGTGTCATGGGAGGAGCTGGCAGATGCAGCATCAGCCTCTTCTACAACACTAGGAATTTCGGTATATCCCTCGGATACAGTAGCACTATCACGCGGATCCCCAGCTTCGGGAAGTGGAGGCAGACAGAACAGATGATAATCGCCATGTTGATAACGAAAAATTGCAAAGAGAATCTGAGTAATCACACAGAAAATATAGCAGCGGTAAATAGATATGCATGCAACAAAAAATTTACCTCAGATGCAGGATGCTTCTTCGTAGGGTTTCACCCGACAATTAGCAGGGAAAGGACTTTTCTTTGTTAACATCGTGAACGAGCGCACCCTTTTCTCTAGAATTTTAAGTGTCATATCTTCGGGTGTAATCCTTATTGGATCCTTTCGACCGGCATAGGTCCACATACCAGCCAGTCGATCTTGAAGAGGTTGAATGCGGATCCGAAGAAAATACGTCAGGATTTGGAGACCCAACAATCCATCAGTAGCAACTTCTCAATCTGGTCCAGGAGTGGCTTTATCTCCTTCATTTCTTTGCCTGAGGGGCATTCCTCCCACGAAGCAAGCCTCAGGCAAGTTTTTGTCGGGTCAAAAGGGGATAGCCCGAACTTTTGACCCCCAATTTGCTGGTCCTTGATGTAGAACCACTTTGTTTTCCAATCATGAACAGAGTCCACAGTTTTCATATCAAAGTATTCTACATCCGATCGGACGGAGATTATCGCACCACCAATGTCATGGACAACATCATCGGTGGTGTTGCGACAAACAAAATAGAAGTGTTTCCATAGGCCCTAGTGGGGATGGATCCCAATAAAACATTCACACAAAGAGATGAAAACATCGATGTGGAGAATGGAGTTAGGAGTAAGCTGGTAGAGCTGTACGCCATAAAAAAAGAGAAGCCCACTAAGAAACTCGTGGGAAGAAAGAGAAAGGCAATGGAAGAGGAAAGATAGGAACATTACCCGCCATTCCGCCTCCGACGCAGGGACGCTCTCGTTGCTGGGAAGTTTGCAGGAGCCTTCCTCCAGGAGGTAGTAGCCACGGGCCTCATGTAGCCCGCGCGCGGTGCATTTCGATGGCATCCACCCCATATCTCGCGTCTTCTTCATGGTGGCATCAACAGCATACAATGCTCCCTTGGACCGGCCCATGGCAGCTCATGGATGACACGCTGCAAAGGGGGGAAGTGGAAGTAGAAGAGCGCAAGAACAGGGAGGAGCTCTGAGCGGTGAAACAGAGGAGGAGGGTGATGGCAAACAAAGGGGAGAGTGGTAAATCCCTAATTTCCTTTTTAATATAAGGAGACGCGGTGCAAACATACACCATTGATTACAAGTTATGAAGTGCCAAACGGAGCAAGATGCAACCACGTGGAAGCAAAGAAAAATGGGGAAATATCTCGTGTAGTTAAAACAATCACGGTAAATCCACTAGCGATCACACGATGCCTCGATTTTTGTGTTACAGGTGGGGCCGCATAGTAACAGCAGCACAACCATGCCGCCGACATGTAACACTGGATAGTGGGCCCATACAGTGATACGTCCAGTCAATAGAAACTGCGGCACACCATCTTCGTTATCAGTGACGTCAAGAGCGGCCAAAAAGAAGTAAGGTCTAGCTCATACGAATAAAAAACATGGAGTATATGATCATATGCATGCACCCGAACATAGACTCGGGGGCTACTCCCATTGAAAAAATATTCATCATGAACTTGAAAAAAAAATTAAAGTATATTCCTCAATAAAGGAAATCAGTAATCGTTAACTGCTTGGTTGGTTTGGGAGTAGCGACTAATCTAAATTCGGACGATTAACTAATTTAATCGGTCGGCTATTAATCGGTGCAGCCTAAAAAAATTAGCACCTAAAACACGTATGAATCCTCCTGCACCTCAATCATCTACCCTATTAAAGGCAGCCTTAAGCTCCCGGGTGAGATCCTAAAGCGCTCGAGCACTTGTATCTGAGGTCTGGTCGGCAACTACGAGGAACTGGTCAACAACGACAAGGAACTGGTTGGTGATGACGGAAATAGAGCTCCCGGAGGCAGAGATCGAGCGGGAGCTTCGCAAAACCTACTTCATTGGGGCGGGCTAGTGGATGGATGGGCCATATGTGTTGATAATTTTGTAACTTTTTAGACCAAGTGTAGTGGTTAATCGGGAACATACCTAGTAATCAGAGTGTCAGACATATTAATCAGGCTAAACGATTAACACAAAGTATTAGTGATAATCGACACGGTCGGGTCCCTAGTAGCGATTAATCGGCCTATTAATCGCTGATCCGGCCTATTTTTTGAACAGTGACAAAGGATCTACTTTGATCCTATGCTCTGATGCAAGCACCACAACATAGCCCGGGGGCTACTCCCATCGGGAGCGCTGTCGCGCACACGATAGAAAATCCTCCCACAGAGTCGGTATTTTTAGCATAAAAGAAGTATAAGTTTTGAGCCTACAATCGAATTCAAGAATTCGTATGTAGCCTTGGGGGATACTCCCATCGAGAGCGCTATCGCGCACCCAATAGATATTACGAATCAAACCTATGAGTATTACCTACTTGAATCCTCATACGGTTACTCCCATCAGAAGAACCCGATAAAATACTAAAGAAGTCGATAACTTCAGCTATTATAACAGCCAAACAAGACAGTCGATAAAATATTCTCAGACCGTGTTTGCCACGATAACATGTCTGAATGTCGTGTGCAAGACATGAAGATAAGACCCCGAGGTTAATCCCGACGTGGCTTGGTAGCCGCACACGAAGGTGCTCTGCCAATATTTATCCATATCTACGATACAATAAAAAGTACCGATGAACGCATCATGTATCCAAAATATAAGCACTGGGATTTAGCATTCGATAAGACCTCCGCGGCTCAAACTGAATTAAGCCAGCAGATACTGAATTCAAGCCTGTGGGCTTGAGTTTGATGTAGGTTCATGTTGTTTTTGCCCAAGAGCAATTAACTGATTCCTGATCCGGCGGATGCATCATACTCGTTGTACCAAATCCCTACAAATCTTAAAAAGTAAACTTCATCTTACAATGAAAACTTTGGCTAAAATAAACAAAATAGAATTTTGAGACTCGACCTGAATCTATGATTCGGATAGAGTCTCGGGGGCTACTGACATGGGTATGAACAATCGGGTCCCTATGCTTAGTCACCCTAGGCGCATAAAAGCTTATGGCCCATGAAGGCCCAACAAAGTCCAAGAGGCACCCAACGGAATAAAGATTTATCTTGACCGACAAGAAATATCGAGAAACTGACATAGACTTTGTATTAATAATATTAACTTGTAACCTCACCGTGTACGGATCCAGGACCCAGCCTCTCATATAAAGGCTGGGAGGACCTGACGGAGAGGACACCTTAGTTTTCCTGCAATCCATCGTGAGCTAGACACAACTAGAAAACCGGCAACTTTGTAGCCGAGCTTTCTCAATAATCAGACTACATCTGCTTCCTTATTTGTCTGATCAGCCGACGAAATCCCTAATGCTCTCTTTTTCACGAAACCTTGAGTCCATAACAATGGACATTGCTTAGGTCACCCCTCATTAGATACCCTCCTTCATACAAGGACAATTCTTGTTCAGATCACCACATGGCCATGAACCATGAACCCATCAACAAGAGAATAACCCAATGGATCAATCAAAGGATCAGGAAGCTCCACATATATGATATCATCAATCAAAGAAGCAGTAGGTTCTTTGGTATTCCTATCCAACCAAAGGAGAGTATGAGTATGAGACAATCCTATTTTCTGAAACTCGACAACATAGAGATCTGCAATGAAATCAACATGAGGACACTTGGCACAGAAAGCAGGCACGACAAAAAAGTAAAAGTAAACAAATAAGAAACACAGTAGCAAATGAGCCACTCATAGGCTTTAATAGGACCAAACAAGTTCCCCTCCTTAACATCCTCCAAAACTCCATATACTTCATGTGAAAAACATGAGTAATGATATCTGGCCGATCGGCTGCAGTCTTTCTAGACTCGGAATATAATACATTAGCAAGCTCTGGCCACTTCGGATTGCAAGTAAACATAATAAAAAGATCGGAGCACCATGGACACGTCAAAAAGCAATACCATCCTAGTAATTCGGTACCATATAGCGAGGACCACCAGTAAAGCTGGAATTCAATATATACTGATCTCCCAAATTCTTACCGGCAGAGCTACCTTCCCCCCATAGTATCAGATATACCCTGATAAGTCTTAGAACAAAGGGCATCTTGATTGAAAAAATGGTAAGCAAGCCTGGTAGCCTCCACACATCCATAAGCATTAACAATGATCTGCTGACTAAGACGACCTCTACAAATGTAAGGGTTCGGCTTACCCTCACGGTAATGCAAGTAATAAGAGTAAAACTCTAGCATAGACACTTCATCATGGCAAGAAGATCCATAAGAAGAAGAAGAAGAAGAAGCAGATTGTTGGGGCGACCGTGCGATACTCGGTAAGAACCTACGCATGTACTTAATCCCAAGCTAATAACTATTGTGACCATATGGAAAAAGAAGAGGATACTGCAATGCTATAAGCGATGGGTTCAAAGAAGTCACATGCTTTAGCTCGTGAGAAGTAGTCAATAATAACATCAAACATATTAGACTCTAGCGTTAAATCTCCAACAATAAGACCAACAACCTCATCGAAGGTTTGACCAGGATTCGTAGTACCCTCGGACCTACCAGAATCACCAAAAACTGAATAGAAACTTTAGAAACGGCAGGATCCTACACCCTATGCCGAGCAGCTCTAAACTTATCAACCAGTGGATTATGATGGTCAAGCATTGCAATTAACTCCCTGACAACGAGAGGATAAACAGAAACAGACTCACTATCATCAGGATCAAACATATCCATCATGCACTATACCTCATCAACAGTGTCAACCATGTAGAGCTGAGCAAACTGAGGCATCGCAAAACCAGAAGGAAGAAGAGACCTAATTCGATGATAAACACCACCACAAAACTTGAAATCATAAGGGGAACCACCAAAATTAACACTCTTATCAACATTAGCACCAAGCAAAATGAAGGAAAACATATAATTGTAATGTCTAATGAGGCGCAGGAAATGATTTGATATTGTTCCACCGTTAAAACGAAGAAACTCCTTAAGAGGAGAAGACCAATCAATAAACCAAGGAAACGAAACCTTTCCTCACAAACAACAACCAGAATAAATGGGCATGCAACCCATTCCCCTCCTATTACTCTTTGATCGCTCCAAGTACCAGAAGGAAGCATCACATCGATTGCAATAATAAGAGGAACACCATAATAGGACCGTTTAGGACAAAGGGCTGCAAAGCAAACAACACGTCAAAAACAAAAACACAATATAGTGACAAAAAGGAAACCAAGAAACCAGAGGGGGAGAAAGGACAACTAAAACAAAATAAATAAATAAATAAAAGACTACGTTTTGGCAAGGCAATGCTCTGATTCGAAAACGCAGGCTCCCCAAACAAACTGTACACAAACTGATATCCTCATAAAAATAACATAGGGAGTAAACAAAAACAAATAGAGGACCAGGAGGAGGCGACAACTGATTTAAAACTCAGGTTTTATTCTCCCATGACGGTAGTTGAGCACAAACCTCCTAACAATACGACTAAGGGCAGCATCCTCGCAAGAAAACAAAGGAACCGACAAAACTGCACAAAAAAGGACACGGGAGATAGGAGAATAGGAAGCAATGATAATCAACGGATTGAAACAAACACTGCTTGTACCACGCGACGTCGAACAAGAAGCCGACCGAGATAAATAGTCAGCATCACGAAAAAACGAGATCAGATGTAGTAACAAACGAATAACCGTCAAAGGAGCCGCCGAACGACCAGGGTGCATACCTAAATCCAACGTCCAACCATTAAAAACGGAAAGAACCAAATCAGGCAATAAACAAAATAATAAAAATAATCACATGTCACCATGACAGCAGACGGAGCAGAAGACGACAACACAGAAAGGGAAGCACCGAGAAAGGAAAACGCCACCAAAGAAGAAGCACCTGCAAACAACAAGAATGCTTCCCAGACAAATACCACACATAAATATTAACACACAGAACTAACCGCTCCCAGACACAGCAGAATGCTTCCCAAGCCTAATCGCACGTCCGCGGGAACACGCATGGGAATCAATGGACGATAAAGGAAAACCTGGCAAAACTAACAAAAATGTCCAAACAAAAACACGTCAACTTCAAAGAACATAACACTACATCCACGATCAAATAGGGCAAAACAAAAGAGACCAAAACTTGAAGACGCATCGCCATCCAGCAAAGGCGGGGGGGCGACCATTCTCCGCACCATCCAGGCAATAGCAACAGGAGAACCACCACGCCCACGCCGATAATAACCAACTCGGCCACCGTCACCGCCACACGAAGAAGCCGGAAGAGGAACAGACAGCTCTGGCCCATCAGAACACACCATGCGGCCACCATGACCACACCGACGAAAACCACCCCGACCACCTCCGCAACCACAGGAAGAAACCGGCATAGGAACAGGCACGTCCACCCCACCAGGACCTACCACACCCCGAGCAAGAGAACCACCGTGCTCACGCACACGACGACCATCGTGGCCAGCACCAGCACCACGGAAAAAATGCTAGCCATCGGCAACTAAAGAGAACAACGGAAGCACAGGAGAATAAAAAGAAGTGAAAGGAAACTTCGATACCATGCGCTAGATGGCGCACATGTACCACGCGTCAGACATCACGCAGACAACGCACAACCGACATAAGTAAGAACCAAAGTGGGAAATAAGAAGGAAGCAACATGTAGAAAAAAAAGCAATGATGCACAACAACAAAAGAGTAATGATGCATAAACAGGACACATAACATGTTGAGGAGTGGGAACAGTGCACAACGTGGAGATAGAGACAAAATATGGCATCATGAGGAGAGCACACAATGCATAGGAGGTAATAATGACAAGTAGTGATGATGCGCGACAGGCTAGTGAGACAAGAATAATAATGAGAATCAAACCGTGTGCAAGTTGTGATGCGGTCGACATCGCTGTGACATCCGGCTGCGAAAAAACGTGAATGAAACTGAGTGCAATCCGCGACACTGCAATGACAGTCGAGTGTGACAACAGTAATGATGACAAGCAAACCAAGTGGAACCCGCGACACTACGACGATACCCGAGCGCGTCAAAAAGTAATGATGAGAAAGAAACCGAGTGCAACCTGCGGCACTATAACGAGAACCCTACAATGGCAGCCCCATCCACTGCTACGGGCACAAAGGAACATACCAAGAGGAAAAGGGAACACAACAAGGGGAAAATTACCATGTGTCCATATCAGCGCCACTACGATGCTACCCAAGCCAGGTCAACCACAACAACCCACTACAACACGGAATTGCCGAAACTTAAGTCGGCAACACGTGTTCGTACCACATAAATCCTCAGGCCTGCTCAAAAATCAGACAAAAAGGAGAAGTCTATAGGTTTAAGATCTTCTTATAATATACCTTCTTTAGCCATGGTTATGTAGTAAAATGATACCATATCATCCTGCGTAAATGGTTATTTAAACTCTGAGTACATTCATATAATTATGAATTCAAATATAATGTTATCTTGATGACTTTGTCTAGAATACTTGATTTTCTATCTAGGCTATATAGAATAATTATTTTGCAGGTTAATGATTGCGAGTTTTAGTTTGGGTCCCTAGGTTGGCATATTTCTCATTTAAGTAATCGCTTTGTTATGTTTTTCAGTTTGAATCCTTAGATTAATAATTATGAATTCCAATAATGAGTGTCACCAATTAAAATTATGCCAACACGTGGATTATTATTGCTTAGCCTCCAGATTGCTTATCTTTGGTAAATCATTAGCTGAAAGGATTGGTTGCTATACTTAGATCGTAGACCAACAAAGGTAGTTAATACATTATATTTTTATCTTCCTTACTAATTGGTACTACTAGAAATTCGTAGTATTCATTCAATTTGATACAACGTCAAACAACCAATGCATGGGTTCACATGTTAAACACAAGGATATGAATTGGACCATTGTCTTGCTCAGTTGATGCAATTGGCCATATTTTTTGAAATACAAATATGATTATTCACCTCACTTAAGGAGATTTCATTTTTCTTTAGAATGTGTATGCTAGTGTTTTGGTTTAGGCATTCGTGTATGATCTATAACTTGGTTCAGTATGTTGATTTTTTCAGTTCTCAAGCCTTTTAATTGTTGTTGAATTTTTGGTTAGTTCATTTCTAAGTTAATACCTCAATTCTTAAATGTGATATGTTTTGGTAGGCTAGCAAAAGTTCATCTTATCGCTTCCACAGGATCGATCGTACATACATGAAGACAGGACAAGCCACGGGCCCTACACCACGCGACAGAGCATTGTCCAAGGAGCAATAGCACATCAAGCGCCATCGACGAATCCTTTATGTCCACCCTTGCTAGGGAAGCCGTCCAAGACCCCTACATTGCCAGCCAGAAGACCATCGACTCGCTACTCAGCCCGAAAGATCACATCTCCGGTGATGAAGAAGTGGAGCCCTCCACCAAGAGAATAGGAGACATTCCAGCCCCTAGCTCCACTAGTAGAATCATCCTCTCATCTGATGATGACGACGGCTATCAACGTTGACGCCCCAAAATGCAGAGTAGCTCGGTGTTCTCGCCTTAGCTTACTGTTCTATTGTTTTCTTTGAACGTCAGTTACCAAATGTGTACCGTGACCCTTATGATTGGTAGTCTGGTCCTTTACTAGCATTTTTACTCACATGGTCATTTACTTCATTAATAGAAAATGGTCTGTTCAATATATTCCAAGACTTGAAAGCATGCAATGCAATACATCTTACAACAATAGGGTGCGACATGCCACCGTGCCTATACCATCTAGTCTATATCTATATCTATATGTAATGATAAAGGAAACAACGCTTCTATCAACCATAATTATTTTTGAACAATTTTTCTGTCCAACTAAACCTAATATTACTCACCGATGCCACCCCTAAGTAAAATAATGGTTTGGAAAAAAAGTATATACGCGTCGCCCGAATCCTGTGCTCCCCCTGACTCTTATGACGAAGTCACCCTCCATGGCGAGGATTTGTCGTGCTGCCCCCACCATCGAACTGTCCGAGCAAGCCGAAGGACGACCGCTCTACCTTGGATTCCCAGTCCAAGCGGCGGCATCGAGGCAACATGTCTCTCACCTCCATTCCATATCCCCCAATTTCATCGATCCAACATCAAATCCATTCAATTTGAGGTTTCTCGAGGAGGATTTGGGGTACGGGGATGAGAAGACGAGGCGAAGATCCCTGGATTCGGTTGATGCAACATCAAATCCATTCGATTTGAGGTACCTTGAGGGGTACAAGAAGGAGCAGACGAGGTGATGATCCCTGGATTCGGGTGATGCAACATCAAATCCATTCGATTTGAGTTACCTCAAGACGGATTTAGGGTAGGGGGAGAGCAAACGAGGTGAGGAAGTGAGGAGGTTGGGGCGAACTCACCTTTCTTCGGTGTTTTGTCCGTCGCAGGGTGTGCGGCGCTCCTGGCCGTGGAGCGCACGACAGCTGGGGGAGGCGAGCCAGCATTATTATGCGCGGACTGCGACCACAAGTGAAAGGACGTGACCTAGGTTTCGGTGGAGGGATTCTAGGGATGCACAGCGGCGTTCGAGCTTTGCTAGGTTCTAGAGTATGGGTTCATCTGTATTGTGACTAAATCAATTGATAGGGGTGGTACTTAGTGCCTTTCTTAATGCTGAAATTCAACAATGAAGAGAACTGCGCCAGCCATGCATGCCTATACTCAAGGTCGAACTCGAAAAAGAACCTTTAAGTTACAATTACAGATTTTTTCACTAAAAATTCTTCAAATGATTAGCAATTCCAATCCTACATTTGATGATTAGCAAGCAAGAAGGAGGCGGCCGCACAAGAAGCTCCAACAAGAAACAAAAAACTTTTTTGCATGAACAGTGGAGGTTAGTACTAATAGAATTATCAGTAACGGGCAAACCAACCCATGGTTGGGTGGTTAGGAGGATGGGTGTACTCCCAGCCCACCAGAGTTTAAATTTCAGGTTTGACATTGTGTGTTGCATAAAAGGTGTAATATTCTTTTAGTGGGAGGCGTCGTTTTCATCGAGAGCGAGGCGTCCGTGGTGACTTCGATCTTAAGACCCAATCCGCCGGCCCATTCACTCGGAGGTGCTTATAGGGATAGGGTATGCGTGTATGTGTTCATAGGGATGGGTGCATGTACGTATTGTGAATGTCTATGATTTATATTGTGTTTTTCAAAAAAAAAACAGCAAAACAAAATCAGCAATGGGTGACATATGACGTGAATATAGAAAATTCACTACTTGCAGGTAGAATGTGGTAAGCGGCCGAAGAAGATTTTGTGCCATGCATTTAGGTTGAGTGTGTGTTAAATGAACTGAACCTTTGAGATGGAAAAAGCACCTACGCTTGCTGCATGATTGGTATATATATAAGATATGAATTACACTGTAATGTATTCAGGAACAAAAATTAATTTGTAGTATGGAATACATATACCCAAATACAAAATTTGCATCATGGTTATCTATTTATCTTCTTTCTGTCTTTTTTGGCGGTCTTCTATCCATATTTTATAAACTTTTAATGACGACAACAAGAATGGAGTGGGCCGTTTCTTAATTTGGACACACAACACACAGACATCAAGAAAGAACAACATTTATTGACAGTCACAAAAATATCAAGAAAAACTTTCATTCTTATGGTTGCACGACCCAACAAATAAGTTATCCCGATTGACGATAAGCTATCCTATTATTGACGGTAGATATGTTTCCTAAAAATTGTGTCAGTTCTATGACATAAAATATAATCAACAAAAAGTAACTCATAGCAACATACGGACATTTATACTACTTCTCACGATCTATATTCCTTGACTCTATTTATTTAGATACGAATGTATCTAGTATTAAAACTTGACTAGATATATTTATATCTAGATGAACCTACAACTAATATGGATAAAAAAATATCTTTTAATAAACCAACGACCAATGGTCCAACCAATGAACCACGGGTATCCCTAGAAAAAGGGAGACTTTCACAAAGGTCTATTTAAAGAGAGCCCATACTTTAAGAAAGCACCATGTGTCGCGTGTAGAAGGAAATTTCTTCTTGTACATAAACTTGAATCAAACCTGAGTGCAAGTACGCGTGTACTCGCAATCAAAGCACGCTAAAGTATAAATTTACTCACAGCCGAAATACGAAAGTATAACTGTTCTTTGAGCCAAAGTATAAAAAGTATAATTTTACTTACATCGGAGGTACACGGAAAATACAAATTTAATCACAATCCAAGTATGAAAATAAAATTGTACTGAAAGCTAAAGTACAAAAAAGTACAAATTTACTCGTAGCGAAAGTAGACAAAAAGTACAAATTTACTTACAGCGAAAGTGAAAAATATAAGTTTACTCACAGCCGAAGTATAAAAGTACAACTGTACTAAGAGTCAATACAGAAAAATACAAGTGTACTCGCTGTCAAAGTACGCTAAAGTACAAGTGTGTAGCAATCCAAATATAAAGTACACTAAGAACCTGTAATTACAAAAGTACAGAACTGAAATAATCCAAAATACGAACGCAACGGTTTTAAAAAAAAGTTATTCAAAATCTATCAACATAAGATCTAGTTTTAAAGTTCCCGGCACGGGAAGTTTAAAAGTGAAAACGGTTTATAATTTGGATAAACAGTTTTTCAAAATATTTCATTTTAAATAATTGAATTTGAGAAAATAAAAGAAAAAACATGTATACTGGCTTCCTGTGTCTCCCTCTTTCTCATCTTAATTTCACTTTTATTTTGATTGCGACACTTGTCAAGCATGCAGAGCCTCACTAAACGGACCGCGCAAAGAAGAAGACGTCACTTGACACGGTGTGGTACAGACTTTACAGCCTTTTTTTTATGATTTCCGGTGAATCACAGACCGAGCACCTTACCGGTTTTGTTCGGTCGTTGGTCCAGTTTTCAAACTATAGGAAGTACTAGAAAAAGTGCCCGTGCGTTATACCAGGAAAACCGATCCTATTTGTATGGAGATTTGTTTTGTCTTATCTCATGGCACCAGTCTTCAAGATTAACGTTTTTCTTATCTTTTGCATCGGCAAGACGTAAGAGTCCAAATAGTTTACTACTCCTAACATGTAGTCCTAAATTGTTTCCACATGAGTCCGCATGTTGCTATGGGGTTCAATTTTATTCACTTTCTACATCCCAAAATAAATGATGGACAGCACTCTGTGTCCTCCAGAGGATGCATGCCCTCCCAGCCTCCAGGTCCTGGTGCAGCCAGGTGTTCAACTAGCCTCTAATCCTATTTTTGTTGTATATAGCAAAAACATATGTTCTGTTTTTGCTGCATGTAGCAAAATTAAAGTTTTACCTATTAAATAGTAAAAGTTCACCGGAGACCTCGCCGGAGTTGTATAAGCATATTGTTTTTTCTAATGTAGCAAAAAATCTTCCAGATTTTGCTGCGTGTAGCAAAGAATCGGTTCATCAAAAAATCATAAAAGAAAGACTAACCTCATCGGAGACCTTGCCGGAATACTCGTAGCAAAAAAGATATACTAATGTAGCAAAATCGTTGGACGGTTGTAGCAAAAAAGTTTTTCGGATACCGACTTCGCTGGAGACCTCACCGGAGAACTCGCCGGAATCCTTGTAGCAAAAAAGATATGCTAATATAGCAAAATCACCGAACGGTTGTAGCAAAAAAGAAATTCACAGAAGACCTCGTCGGAGATCACATAGCAAAAAATTTCTTCAAATGATACAAATTCAGAAAACATATCAAGCAAAAAAATTATGCTATTGTAGCAAAACCAACCTCCTGTCGGAGACCTTCTACTAAGAAAAACATTTTATTGTAGCAAAAACCGTTCTTACTAGACTCTCAGCGGACGACCTCGTAGAAAAACATAGTACCAATATAGCAACACCATGTAACGGTTGTAGCAAAAAAAGTTCTTCATACAAATGCAAATCCATAGATCGTATGGCACAGAAACAAAATCATGTAAAACCAAAGAACTATTGTAGCACAAAATTATTCTCTGCGATTCAAAATACACAAAGTTGTGGTAGCAAGGCGATGCTCGTAGCACTCAAACTCCGGTGGATATCTCCACCCAAGATAGGCAACACCACCACGTGTTGTTCGCAGCAACGACAGCCATGATTTGCACACTTATGGTGGAGCCTTAACATGGTGGTAATTGTTAGATGTATATATTGTATATTGTAGTCTCCCCATATGTTAGGGGGCTTCCTGCGTATTTGCACCTGTACATGTATTATATATTGTGGTCTTTGACCCCCAGAGAAATACAAGATGCATATTCCTGACATGGTATCAGAGCTAGAGCCTCCTCCTACTCGCAACTTCGTCGCTGTAGCCGCCACCGTCCCTGTCGCCGACGGTCTTGTCGTCGTCGCCGCTGCCGGTTGCCGCCTTGTTCCTGGCCGTCGTTGCCGTTTCCTTTCCAGATCGGTCTACACCCGCCCGTCACCCCGACGGGACTGCTCCAGATCGGATCGATCTCGCTGCACAGATCGGATCGATCTCGCTGCAAACTGCCTAGCCAACTCCCCGTCAGCGCCTCTGCTCGCCTCTGCTCGACCAGATCGACGGGCCCCCGACGAGACTGCTCCTGCGTCCTGCCTGCCAGCCCGCCTCTGCTCCTGTGTCCTGCCTGCCTCGACGGGACCACTCCTACTTGCCTGCCTGACGCCACACGGTGCCCGACAGGCTCCTGCCAGCCCGCCCAGCCCGCCTCTGCTCCTGTGGTGCTGCCTGACGCCTCGTGGTGCCCGACAGGCTCCTGCCCACGAGCGTGGCATGGTGCTGCCTGACGCCACGCGGCGCTCGACGGGACTGCTCCTGCCTACCTGCCTCCTACTCGACGGTGATTCTCTTTGTACTGCTGTTTGTGGCACATGCTCGTGTTGCCAGATTGTGCGCTCAGATTTAGAGTTTCACCGCATCTATGAGTTTCTATCTCGTCTCCGCCAGGAGTTTGAGCCCCGGCGTGCTCAGCCGAATGCTCGTGGTCGTGTTCCACTCTCTAAGGTGTTGACTGAGCTTCGGGCTAAGAAGACTCGTCTCCGTGGTGCTGGTCTTCTTGCGGCTCCATCTGTGCTTGCTACTCGTGATCCTCCTATGTCGTCTATTCCCTCGACTCAGTCGCGGTCCTCTGTGCCGCCGCCGATACTACCCATTCCTCCAGGTCAGGGTCAGAGTCAGCACCAGCAGTTTTAGGGCCAGATTCAGCACCAGCAGGCTCGTGGTCAGGGTCGCCGTGGTTCTCTTCGTCAGCGCTCTTACTGTAACAAGGATGGTCACACTTGGTCCACCTGTTATACACGGGATCCCAGTTTACGTCAGCAGCACCAGGCTCGTGGGCCGGGCTCTTCGATCTTCAGCAGCTTGCTCTCCGATCAGGACATTATCAGGAGTCTTCGCGGTCTGCTTGCTGCTACATGCTCCTCTTCGACAGGCACTGCTGGTTCTGTGACTGAGTCTTCAGGCACTATGCGACCACCACCTTCTACATAGTCAGGTACGTCCCCATGGTATCTGGATTCTAGAGCTTCTTTTCATATGACCTCTGAGTCTTCTTTTCTGTCCGCTCTTCGTTCTCTCCCTTCTCCTGTTCGTGTTTTCACAGCTGATGGTACCTCTCTTCCTGTTTCTAGTCGGGGCACCATTTCTACTTCTTGATATTTCTGTTCCTGATATTTCTCATGTCCATCTTCTTAAGATGAATCTGTTCTCTGCTAGCCAGCTTACTGACTCTGGTTGTCACGTTATTCTTGATGCTGATTCTTGTGTTGTCCAAGACTGCACTGCAGCCCTGGTTGGAGCTGGCCCTCGCAGCCGTGACTCTTCAGGACTTTGGGAGTTAGACTGGCTTCGTGTTCCTTCTGCTGCCACTTCATCTGCCAGTTCTTCTCCGGTTGTCGCCTCTGCTACCAGCTCCTTTCAGCAATGGCATCATCGTCTTGGTCACCTTTGTGACTCTCGCCTGTCGTCATTAGTTCATTGTGGTCTTCTGGGGTCTGTCTCAGGAGATGGGTCTTTACATTGTCAGGGCTGTAGGTTGGGCAAACAGATTCAGCTTCCCTATCCTACTAGCGCGTCTATATCTCAGCGACCTTTTGATTTAGTTCATTCCAATGTTTGGGGTCCGGCTCCTTTCGCTTCGAAAGGGGGCCATCGCTACTATATTTTATTCATCGATGACTTTTCTCGGTACACTTGGTTGTATTTTATGCGCTCTCGCGGTGAAGTGCTTGCCATATATCAGCGTTTTGCGGCCATGGTCCGTACTCAATATTCTACACCCATTCGTGTGTTCCGTGCTGATTCTGCTGGTGAGTATATCTCCCAGATGTTGCGAGGTGTTCTTGCTGAGCAGGGTACCCTCACTCAGTTCTCCTGTCCTGCCGCACATGCCCAGAATGGCGTTACTGAGCGCAAGCACCGCCATCTTCTTGAGACCACTCGTGCCATGATGATTGCTTCTTCTCTTTCGCCGCATTTCTGGGCTGAGGCTGTCGCTGGGTCGGCTTACCTCATCAATATTCAGCCATCTGCCGCTCTGCGGGGTGGTATCCCTCTTGAGCGCCTATCTGGTCATTCTCCAGACTACTCCATGCTTCAATTGTTTGGTTGTGTTTGCTATGTTCTCCTTACCCCTCGCGAACGTACCAAACTGACCGCTCAGTCTGTTGAGTGTGTTTTTCTTGGATACAGTGATGAGCATAAGGGTTATCGTTGTTGGGACCCCGTTGGTCGCCGGATGCTATCTCTCGCGACGTTACCTTTGATGAGACGCGTCCTTTCTATCCTCGTCCCACCGCTGGTACCTACCCGGTGGAAGATCTCTCTTTTCTTATTTTTCCTGACACACCTCCTTCTACTCCTATCGTGTCTTCTTCAGGACCCCCTCTCCCTGATGTCTCTTCTTCGACACCATCCTCCTCTGCTCCGTCTAGTTTCCCTAGTTCTCCTTATTCTCCGGCGCCTTCTTCTGCTATTCCTTCTTCTTCCTCGTCGTCTCCCGAGTCGTCTTCCTCTGATGAGCTTCCCTCTACTCGTCCTGTTCGCCAGCGTCGTGCCCCCAACCGTGACTCTCCTAGTCAGTATGGTCTTTCTGTTGCCTCTGAGCCGACTTCTTATCGGGATGCTGAGCATTATCCTGAATGGCGGATGGCCATGGCTGAGGAGATTGCTGCGCTTGAGCGCACTGGCACCTAGTATCTTGTCTCTCCCCCTCCCGGTGTTCGTCCTATCACTTGTAAGTGGGTCTATAAAATTAAGACTCGCTCTGATGGATCTCTTGAGCGCTATAAAGCGCGTCTTGTGGCTCGTGGTTTTCAGCAGGAGCACGGTCGTGACTATGATGAGACCTTTGCTCCTGTGGCTCATATGACCACTGTGAGCACTCTTCTTGCTGTCGCTTCTGTTCGTCACTGGTATGTGTCTCAACTTGATGTTCAGAATGCATTCCATAATGGTGAGTTGAGTGAGGAGGTTTATATGCAGCCTCCTCCTGGGTATTCTGTTCCCGCTGGGATGGTTTGTCATCTTCGGTGCTCTCTATATGGCCTCAAACAGGCCCCTCGTGCATGGTTTGAGCGCTTTGCCTCTGTGGTGACTGCTGTTGGTTTCTCTCCTAGTGTTCATGATCCAGCGATGTTTGTTCACGCTTCTCCTCGTGGACGCACTCTTCTTCTTCTCTATGTTGATGATATGATCATTACTGGTGATGATCCTGAGTATATAGCCTTTGTTAAGGCTCGTCTTCATGACCAGTTTCTTATGATTGATCTTGGTCCTCTTTGATATTTTCTTGGGATTGAGGTTTCCTCCACTTTTGATGGCTTTTACATCTCCTAGGAAAAGTATATTCAAGATCTTCTTGTTCGTTCTCTTCTTGGGGATGAGCGCACTGTTGAGACCCCTATGGAGCTTAATGTTAAGCTTCAACCTACTGATGGTGATCCTCTTCCTGATCCGACGCGTTATCGTCATCTTGTTGGGAGTCTTGTTTATCTTGCTGTCACTCGTCCTGATATCTCTTATCCTGTTCATATTCTGAGTCAGTTTGTTTCTGCTCCTACCACTGTTCATTATAGTCATCTTCTCCGTGTTCTTTGTTATCTCCGAGATACGATCACTCGTCGCCTTTTCTTTCCTCGTTCCAGTTCCCTCCAGCTCTAGTGCTATTCGGACGCTACATGGGCGAGTGATCCTTCGGATCGCCGTTCACTTTCTGCTTACTGTGTTTCTTGGTGGTTTGCTCATTGCTTGGAAGACGAAGAAACAGACAGCGGTCTCCCGTTTGAGTGTTGAGGCTGAGTTGCGTGCTATGGCCTTGTTGACTGCTGAGGTGACCTAGTTACGGTGGTTACTTGCGGATTTTGGGGTCTCTATTACCACACCCACTCTGGTTTTGTCTGACAGTACAGGTGCTATTAGTGTTGCACGTGATCCGGTCAAGCATGAGCTTACCAAGCATATTGGTGTTGATGTTTTCTATACACATGCTCAGGTGCAGGCTCAGGTTGTTGCGTTTCAGTATGTGCCTTCAGATTTACAGTTGGCGGATTTCTTTACGAAGGCACAGACCAGAGCGCAGCATGATTTCTTACTCTCCAAACTCAGTGTTGTGGATCCACCATGAGTTTGAGGGGGGGTATTAGATGTATATATTATATATTGTAGTCTCCCCATATGTTAGGGGGCTTCCTGCATATTTGCATCTGTACATGTATTATATATTGTGGCCTTTTGCCCCCAGTGAAATACAAGTTGCATATTCCTGACAGTGATGTTGTCCAGGCTGCCGGAGGATTGGTTTCAGCGACGATAGCCACCATCTCCGGCGAGCGGGGCTTAGGAGGTCGAGGACGGAGTGGAGACCCCCCCCTCCCCAGGGAGGGGCTAGGAGGCGCAGGATCTGACGGCGGGGTCGAGGTAGAGCCAGTGGCTCACGATCTCGACGGCGTGCAGTAGGAGGCATGCAGCTGGCTTGAGCGCATGGTCGTCAGCGGCGCGGTGACCGGATGTGGCTAGCGGCCATCGGCAACGCGGTGACCGGGTGTGGCTAGCGGTCGTCGACGGCGCGGTGGTGGGGTGCAAGGGGCAACGGACCGGAGGCGGCGCATCAACCGGACGTTGTCTGATTCTCTCGTGAAGTGGGAAATAAGATAACGCACTGCTCGTGGTGGTCCCAGGGACACGCGTCACAAGCGGGAGTCGGAGGGCGTGGAGACGTTCCATCCTCCGAAGGTACACAAGCGTTTTCCATTAATGATTTGGATTTGTCCAGATTTACATATCTCTAGGTTTAAAATATGTCTAGATATATATATTTAAAATTAGACAAACCTAAATCACTTAATAAAAAACTCTGATGTTAGAACAACTCGCCGATGGGATGGGACCAGATGCCAATGACCATCATGGCGGGCACAGTAAGAAACTCTGCACGTGAAGTGCTCAGCTGATCATTAAAAGAATTTGGAATTTTTATGTCCAACAATCCATACATCATGCATCTCTAATCTAGACTAATTTAAGTCAACTAATATGGGTTGGAGAAGTACAATTTAGAACATAATATTACCACACAACACCACGAATGCATTAGAGCAGAAACATCCTGGAAAAAATATAGCAGCTCTAGGCGTCGCTTCTGTTGCTAGCTTCCAGCGCGCCCCGCATGCCATTGACCGAGGTCCGCTCAGACGATGGCACTCGCTGGTGGAGCAGGAGGGAGGGAGGGAGGCACCCTTCGATGCAGAAGGAGGCGGCGGAAGGGATTTTCTCAATCGATCAACTGTTTTCCGTGCTGAGGTAGTTCATCACACGTCTGCCAGCAACCGGTGCACGTACACGCCGCCGCCACTGATCCGCTGCCGAGGTCGTCGTTTGCACGTACGCATGTGTGTTGGATGCTAGTCTGCGTTTCCTGATTCACGCGGCACTGGCCGGCCGCATGGACCGTATAGGCAGGAGGCCGCCGCTCTCTGCGCCGCATACCTCGCCGGCATTCGGCGCGCGTGCACGTGAAGAAAACAACACGTCTAAAGTTATTGATGTTAGGTGCTGGCACTGAGGCGAGTACTCGCCATCGTCAGAACAGACAACATAGTGAAATCGATCTGTCGTGATCTTAGCCGTGCGCTCCCATGACCTTGCATTCATGGGCATCACCGTCGGTTCCTTGCTTGGCCAATTCATAAGGGTCAAGTTTTCTTAGCTGCCTTGTCATCGGCCTGGTCGTGCGCCGCCGCCGCCACTTGGGGACATGAGAACGCCGTCTTTATCTTGATCGATCTGGCATTGCGCCGCCACAAGCGTACATGAAAACCTCGTCGTCGTCTTGATCGATCTGGCATCTGCCGCCACCAGCGGACAGAAGAGTCGTTTTCTTCATGATCATTCTTTGTCTCCTCGATTTTACGGGTCTCCTCTATCATGTTATATATAAGAGAGAGAACCGCAGGGTGCGTGAGCTAGAAAACGGGACCTATACGAAACGTGGTACGATGTAGCGCTCCTGGGTATAAACCCGATTTTCGGGCTAGTACTTCTCCTCTTGTTAGTTTTTGTTGAACCCTTTTTTTGACTTGTGGGTGGTATGGATCGGTAATTAATCGTCTAAGTTTAGATGCATAATTTTCAAAAAAAAAAAAGAAATCAGTAAGAAACACTTCATGCTTTATTATCAGGAAGAAATATTCTAGCCCCCCAAGGGAGCTTTTAGAGGCCACCACCCTTCTCCACCGTTGGATTGGGGTTCTAAACCGATCCTGACCGTCCCTTCATCCCGTTCATCTGGACCGGTACTGCTACGTAAGCTAGCTACCCTCCCTGATCGGTGGGGGCATGCGTTTTGCGAGCCCCACTCGTTAGGGAGCGTGTGAGCGTGGCGGCTGGCTCGTCGTGCGTTCATCTGGACCGACCGGTGCGAGGGGACAAGCTTCGCGGTGGCTCGAGCATGATTTCCTTCAGCAGGGGAGGGGCGGTTAGGTCTTTTCTGTGGCATGTATTGTTCTCCCCTGTGGAGGGTATTGCCCATGGCGGCTTCGCCTTGGGCGGCGGGTACGGCGACCCGCGCCGTCCCATGTCGTCGAGAGCCCGTCGATGCTCCTGAGGAGAGAGGAAGGCGTGGGTGGTGGCCCTGCATCCCCTGCGTCGTCATTCGGTGCTTGTTCCATCATTTGGCTAGCTAAACCTTGTCACTGTGGAAGGATTCCAGCCGTCCCCATTTCCCCATGCATTCCACTCTCTCTCGCCTTCCTCCTCTCGTCTCAGCCATGGTGTGGCGGCGCGTGGATAGGAAGCGGCCGGGCGACGACGGGGTGGAAAGGAGCTAGCGGCGGCGGCGGGATTCTCTACTCTCTCCCTCCCTCCCGTACGGCCACGCCTCGCGCGTGGCTACCATGACCAGCGGCACGGCGACTCCCTGATGCCTCTTTCTCTCAGTGGTGCTCGTGAGGGGGAGTGATAGCAAGTGGTGGCGGTGGCGAGAAGCAGTAGAAGGGGTCTCCATCGTGGTTGTGCATCCTTTTCCCCTTTCCATGTCCAGCTCCCGTTCCCCTCCTAAAAACCCTAGCCACCGATGCCGGGTCGCTGCCGTTGTTCTCCTCAAGGAGGAACTGATTGATGTCTATGCACGCTTCTATTCTTGTAGACAGTGATGGGCCTCCAAGTGCAGAGGTTTGTAAAATAGTAGCAAGTTTCCCTTAAGTGGATCACCCAAGATTTATTGAACTCAGGGAGGAAGTGGTCAAACGTATCCCTCTCAAGCAACCCTGCAATCAAGATACAAGAAGTCTATTGTGTCCCCAACACACCCAATACACGTGTCAGGTGTATAGGTGTCAACACCCGAATTTTTAATCTCGGATGCCTGTTATGCCGTACATCACAATCCCAGGATTACCATTTTTGCGAGACATAACAGATTGGTACCATAGTTCATCATCCATTACAAACCATAATAGTCTTACAAATAGTTGATCTCATGATCAAGTCTGATTACAATCAACGTAGCAGAATAATAATAAGGGTAGCGTGGTCAAGGCTCCATCTTCATGGTCATAGGCAATGCTGATGATGGGAGATGATCCTAGTTATCATAAGCGTCCTGCTGTCCTTCTTCCTCGTAGTCTCCTTCATAGTCTGGCCATGGAAATAGCCAGGGACAAAGCCATGAGTACTTCGAAGTACTCCCAAACTTTCACTAAAGCAGTAAGGCCAATCTATGGGATTCTTAAGCTCTAGGTTTGTTTTCCATAAGCCAATTTTATTTCAACCAGTGTCTAGTAGTAAAAGTCTAACTTTAGTTGTCTAGGTTTCTTAGACGGGAACCTAACTTCATTTCCACAACTTGTGGGGTCAAGTCAAAGTCATCTTTCAAGTCACGGGTCATTTGGAAAACATCTGACAACGAAACAGTATGGCCATCCAACTGTCCATAACCGCGGATGCGGCTATTCGAATAGTTTGACACTCTGTAGAGGTGGTATACTTTCACCACTACATTCGATACATCCGTCGGGAACAATCCTGAATCATCATACTTAGTATGCGGATAATCAATCTTAACCTTTCAATTATACAACCTAGTATAGGCACCTCCCGTATGATTTTGGCCTCCCATACTAAGACATAGAAACTTCCAGTCAAGCCCTACCCAAATTCGGGTATTGTGGTTGTACGGTAAATGTTGGAATGGTATCGCATCTGAACCCAACTATCAGTTTTTATCATGGTCAAGTCACCTCCTTTCATTCACCATCGTCTTCAAAGTCATTGTGTCCATAACACATGTCAAAGCATTTTAGTAGAATGACTCATCATTCCAAGGTTTTCATAATCATTTGTTCCCAACTAGCGATCAAGTTTAATTTAGCACTAGAATCTATCAAACGGGGTGATACGCCCAATTTGCATCACCATTCTATATCATAATTTACCTCTATTCATTGATATTTGTCTTATTATGAGGTATTACTTATGGCTTTTTCATCTGTTTATGCATGTTGGATGAATCTTGGAGGATGGACTGCCGGAGTCTGGATTCTGATGGAAAAGAAGGCGTATCGGTGAAATTTCGCAAAGATCATAAAAATATGGGAACATATTATTTCTCCAGAAGAATGAGGGAGCCAGAAGGAGGGACGAAGAAGGGCCTCAGGGGGCCCACACCCCCCTAGGCACGGGCCCACCTGACCTCGCGCCTAGGGCAGGTATGGCCCACCTGCCCGGCCTCCGACTCCGGCCCTTCGCCTATATCTTCCCTACGGAACCCTAAGCCTGGGGGGCGACCACAGATAGATTTCTGCCGCCTCTGGGGGCGGAAAACACCGAGAGAGAAAGATCTCTCCGGCAGACAGATTTCTGCCGGGGGAATTCCTTCCCGAAGAGGGGAGACCATCGCCATCAACACCATCGTCAAGCTAGGCTTCATCGAGATCATCATCATCATCCACACCATCATCTCCATCAGCACCATCATCACCACTTCGTCCCGCTATAACAATTGTGTTGGATATTGCTTTAGTTCATTAGGGGAAACTTTCCCGGTGTTGATTACTATTGTAGTTGATGCTTGTGAGTGGAACCATTGGATTATTGTTTATGTTCAGATTGTTATCCATTACCATATCATCTTTGATCTTAATCCATATGATGTCTTGTGAGTAGTTCGTTTAGTTCTTGAGGACATGGGAGAAGTAATGTTGTTAGTAGTGAATCCGTGATGAGTTATTATTCAATGGTTTAGTATTTAAGTTGTGGTGCTATTCTTCTAGTGGTGTCATGTGAATGTCGACTACATGACACTTTACCATTTATGGGCCTAGGAGGGTGCATTGTGTATTTGGCTACTAATTGTGGGGTTGCCGGAGTGACAGAAACCTGAACCCCCGTTAGGACACCTTTGCACAAGGGAGTGTAGGATTTCAGAGTTTAAGGCTGTGGTTAGATTTATATCTTAATTACTTTCTTGTAGTTACGGATGTTTGCAGGGGGTTTAATCACAAGTATGTATTAGTCTAGGTACGGTCGGTACATTAGCACAGGTTCACCCACACAACACTTACAACACCAGAGAAGAGTACTCAGCTATTTGAAGCGAAAGCACTTGACAGAATTCCCATGTGTCCTCGAGAACGTTTGGTCCTTATAAGTATTTCCACCGTCTTGTCCTTTGCTAAGAAAAGATTGGGCCACTTGCTCCGTTTGTTTGTTACCTTTGTTACTTGCTCCTTGTTTTGTTGCCTTGTCAGAAAACCACTAAAAATCCGTTTGCTAAGTATTCACGGGGATTTCCTGCTCCATACTATTGTTCAGCACCTTCTGCTCCTCGTTGGGATCGACACTCCTATTTATCGAAAGTACTACGATACACCCCTTATACTTGTGGGTCATCATGGGGGTGTCACTAGTTGTAGGGTACTAAGCCGGTGTATCTATTCTCAACAAGTTCCAAGATCTTGGGACACCTTCCTCATTATCCACTAATCATCCAATTAATCAGCTACGAAACAACTTTAGGAAAGATAAAGCTTGCAAGTAAAACTGGGATTTTGCATAGTAAAAAAGGTATCACAAAGGCTTGCATAATAGGGCTTGCATAGTCTAGCATGCTCATTATAGCTTGCAAGTAAGACTTGCTTGGTTTAGCTTAGCTTGCTGACTTAGATAGAGTAGCTTGCCTTGGTTGGTAAGATGGTCGAAGTTCTCTTCCTCTTCTTCGTAGAATTCCTCCTCGTCGTAGCCCGGATTGAAACTAGCGTCTATAAATAAATATGAGGTACACAATCACCAAACAATACTTATCTACTTCTATTTATCACACAAGGGTCACACTAGATGATCTAGCATCATCTCTATCATTACAAGAAAGGGTGATAAGATTTTATTCATCTTTTTTTAGGAAAGTAATTTCTACTCATTGAAAAGTTGCTTAGGATTTAATGTTCTCCAAAAAAATACGGGATCATATTGACACATTTCATCGCCACATATTCTAATACTTGAGAAGGTGCTTTAAAAAGGTTGGCCTAATTTATAAAGTTTAACCCTATTATTTAATAATATTTAAGTGGCTAAAAATGACTAGAAAGTCATTCTTTTAGTTTTGGTCCAGGACTACTGTATGTAAGTATGTAGATTTTTACATATTCAGAAAGGTCTTTTAAATGTAATTTTTAAGAGTTGGAATCAACTCAAAATCACCTATGGTTAATTTTAGAAAAATGTTTGAAGTTAGAAAAGCTACTTTCTTGTTTTTTTACTGAGGGTGATCCATAGTTTCAAACTGTTTGAATCCAACATGAGTGATTAGAGATTTTCATCTACTTTCAAACAAAATTGGATTCATTCAATTTGGTGCAGTGAATCTCTCTGAATTGATTTTTAAAGTTCACTACAGAAAAGTTTTTGAATAAAAAGAAAAAGACTAGGTTTGAATTACTGGGCTCACGCGAGAAACGTTATTGGGCTGGCCCAACTGCACAGCGTGCACGCAGCAGGCTCACTCAGGCTGGTCCCACACTTCAGCGGGTCATCTAACGCGAAGCGGTATCGATCAATATTAGCCCTACGATTACAACACGATCTACGGTCTAGGTTCATCGTCTACGTTGTGGTGCTCCAGTGAGATTCTGACCTAGCGGCACGGCGGGGGTGGCTATGGGCTTATCAGGGCTCTAGCTAGGGTCGGCGGTGTGGGCGAACGAGCTTGTCGACGACAGCGAGTCGAATGGCGATCACGGTAGCTCCTGGGGTGGCTCCAATCGACGGCGCCTTTCCCTCGCTACAGCGGCGGACTCCGATCAAATTCCGGTGACAGGGTGCTCGCCTTGATCCAGGAATAGGTCAGGAGTATTTCTGAGTGAGAGAGGAGTAGAATGGTGTGGCGATTGAGGCTGGGGGTGGTCTCTATTTATACCCTCGAGGGTGAGGCAGTGCGGCATGGTCAGGGCTTGTCGGCGATGTTGCCACAGGTCGAGCTAGGCATGGAGAAGGGCATGGGTCGACGTGGTTGGGTGTGGCGATCGTCATGCGAGTGGTAGCTCGACAAGGGGCGGTCTCAGTTGGTCAGGCGACGTTGGCGCTCCGTACGGGTACGGCGGTGTTCGTCAGCGAGTACGGTGGTCAAGGGGTCACGCTGTGGCCAATGGGCATGTCTGGGCGGTGGTTGGTGATGTCGCGGTTGCGAGTAAGGGCGGAGAGGTCGAGTCACGGCGTGTCTGCGCGAGGCGGCTTTGACGCTCCGTCGTGCTCTCGGCATGTCCGTGCCTTAAATGGGTGTGGCCGTTCTGGAGTCTCCGCATCTTGCCGTTGGTCGAGGGGTGGCCAGCGAGGGGCGGTGAGGTCACGGCTACTAGCTAGACATCACGAGCGAGTGAGGCGCGGCCTGTGATGTGTTGTCCATGTCCGAGTGACATGGAGAGCTCGGGTACCATTGGCATTGATCAAGGCAGTGAAGATGAATGGCTCGATTGCACGGCTGGGTACTGGGGGTGATCATGGGTGATCTAGGGAAAGTAATTTGGGGTACAATTGCTGAGCAATTGATTGATCAGAAACAGTAGATAGTTGGTAGTTGTACTGTGATCACTAGGTGTTCGATCAAATGGCCGCATGAACATAATCATCACCAAATTCAATGATTTTTGGTGAGTGATCTGATACTAATCTTGGTAGTCTCTGGGTGCAATGGTTTTCCAAGGGGTGTTGGTTTGAGTGGTTTTCCAAAATTGGCTATCTTAACATATGAGATAGATTCAAATTTGAATTGCCTCTCAAAAGAGTTTGAAAAAAATTCTGCAAGGTTGGTGAGTTCCATTTGGTTCAGTGTTACTAGGTCTAACAAGGGGTGAAAAGAAATGGGAAAGTTTCTGTTTGAGATTAGTTGCTAGAATTGCTCAAAGTGAGCTAGTGGTTAACTTTGGCAGAAATGACCATTAGGTCTTATGCCTCATATTTTCATTTTGTTTTGTTTTGATTTGATTTGGTAGCGACCTAGATGATATGGTTTTGATCTATAAACCATTTATCATCATTTACAACAATCAAACATGGCATTGCAAGCATTCATACAATCACTCAATAAGATAAGAATTTAATTAATAAAAGATTTGGTTAACCCTAATCTTGATTATTTAGGGAATGAACTTCATTAATATTTTTGGGGTGTTACAATAGGTGCACTAGTTTGAAGAGATAGTGAAATACAAATAATATGGATGATTATAAGTGGTAATTGCAATCTGAAATAAAGATGGTAGCAAGCAACGGCGCCAGAAAAGAGCTTGATGGGGAGGAAGAGATTGAAGGCCCTATACTCCCCGGCAACAGCGCCAGGTCTAGTTGTAAACGGTGTTTCAATGCTTACAAACAAGGCCTAGGGATCATACTTTCACTAGTGGACACCCTCATATAAATATCTTCTCTTCATGATACTACTCTGAACTACTCTCCGGTTGGACAACTCTAATCCACGGTAGGGCTATAACAGCACACCTCAAAGTTCGCATTCCCCATCTAGATAACCCCACACTGTCACCTTGAGCGCTAGATGGTTCCAACAAACACCACAATTCATAGAGACAACCAACTCAAAATATAACTCATGATAAGTATTTATGTAATCTTTAGCCTAAGTGCCACACGGTGTGCACACTGTCACCTTCACACACGTGGGGATAACCGGAGATTACAATTAAAGCACTTGAGTAGCAGAGTAGATCTACTTGATTACAAAGCTCATGACCACAATAAGATCATGCATAGAGAGAGAGAGATATGAACACATAGCTACCACTAGAGCCCTTAGCCTCGAGGAAGAACTACTCCCTCCTCATCATGGGAATCAGCAACGATGATGGAGATGGTGGTGGAGATCGATGGAGATGGCTCCGGGGGCAATTCCCCGTCACGGAAGGGTGCCGAAAAAGAGACTTTTGTCCCCCGAATCTCCTTTTCGGTGGCGGTGATGCTGCGGAACTTTTTGTGGAGATATGATCCGCGTAGGGTTTACGTCTCGGAGAGACGTATATGTAGGTGAAAGGGCAAGGTCATGGAGCACCAGGGGGGCCACACCATGTGGCCATGGCACTGGGGTCCGCTGCCACCAGATCTTTGTGGTCGCTTGGTACCCTCCTCCATCTCTCCTTCGGGATCTGTGTCGTGTCGGGAAAATAGTAACTTCGGCTTTTGTTTCGTCCAATTCCGACAATATTTCTTTACTAGTTTTTTGAAACCAAAAACAGCAGAAAACAGGAAACTAGCACTATGGCATCTTGTCAATAGGTTAGTTCCAGAAAATGTATAAAAATGCCTCAAAATGTAGACAAAACATAAGAAAGTTGATACAAAACAAGCATGGAGCATCAAAAATTATAGATACATTTATGACGTATCAAGCATCCCCAAGCTTAACTCCTGCTCGTCCTCGAGTAGGTAAGTGATAAAAATAATAATTTTTGAGGTGACATGCACCATCATAATCTTGATCAAAATATTTGTAAAACATTGATAGCTAGGATCAAAGTACTCTAAACATGAGCATGAAAGATGTAGTTCTAACAATAAGACATAGCAACTATGTTGCAACATGAAAAGGTACAAACAAAGATCATGAATAACAATGCATTGAAAGACGTTTGTTTGTTTCACATATAGAAAACATAACATATGTGGTATTCTGCTTGTCCCTCATGGAGTAGCAAAACATAAATGCATAGGGCACCTTCAAAGTTCGTAAGGGTGACTAGATATAAATAGTTCAAGAACAAGCAATATCAACATTATGAATCAATCAATAAGTTTTGGGACAATGCACATAAAACTAAGAATGACAACTATGCTCTCTTAATTGGTGCATAAAGATACAATATGGAGACTCAACATAAAAGTGGGAAGAAAGGCCCTTCACAAAGGGAAGCAGGGATTTAAAGTTTCATAAAGAGCTTCCAAAAATTATGGTACTTATTAGCTTTCAGCTCACATTGCCCCTATCATAAGCATCTTGAAGTGATTAAGGTTAAAGTGAAC
Source organism: Avena insularis (assembly GCA_023614405.1). Classification (NCBI taxonomy): domain Eukaryota; kingdom Viridiplantae; phylum Streptophyta; class Magnoliopsida; order Poales; family Poaceae; genus Avena; species Avena insularis. Next base: position 125,952 of record JAJUPC010000369.1, on the reverse strand, counting down.
AAAATATGGAGTATATGCTTGACAAATCATAAGTTGGCAATCTCATGTCCCTTGAGTATGAGGGTCGTTCCTCATGCTACTCAACTTTAGTCACAAGCAAGTTCTTGTCATTGTAAGTATATATGTATCATAGAGAGCCGCCAGTGGGGTACCCCTTGCCCCATGACACAAGAGTTATCCCATATCATAATGACAAGGCAACAGACAATGAGCATCTCAGCGATCTTTTTATTTGTTATTTGCATAGGTTTTTATTGAGGATGCTTCACAGATTGCTCACTATGGTTATGCTGCAAATTTCCACCATGATTAGGAATGGCTTTGGCTAGCCGCCCTGGCATTTCTGTAACAAATATACAATACTCCATGGACTTACAAGCTCCCCTTTTATTTCACACCACCGACATCCGCAAATAAAAGATCATGATATCAACTGGGTAATATGTACAAGTATTAAAAGCGTTCCCCATGACAACATGATTCTGCTAATTCCCAACTTATAAGTGCAAGCATATACAACACAGATGACATAATGGTTCAAGTTTATTAGGTGCAAGAAATAAAGTGTGCCATCAAGTTTGTGAGAGATTTAATCACTAATTTTCACATAACAAGTTTAATTTGGAAGATAGATAAAACATGAATATACTAGGAATGGTGTAACACACCATGCATATGAATTTATAGTGGACTCTTTGGAATAACTTGGTTTTTTGGGAGTTGGATGCATGAGTAGAGCTTACTCGGTACAAGTGGAGGCTAGCAAAATACTGGGAGCGACCAACTAAGAGAGCAATAATGGCCATAATCATACAGAGCGACAAAACTTTATCAGTTAAAGCATAAAGTGGTATCACAAGTCAAAAACTAAATGATCATAGAGGCTAAGGTGACTGGTTCATAGTAATAACATGGTGTAAGCATGTGCCAAGTCAACCCAAACAAAGCATCAAAGGAGAATACCATAATATTATGCTTTTGTATGCTAAAACAACACATGATTCTTGCAAGGCACATTAAGCAATCTCAATTGTTTGGAACAAGTCATGCTACAGCAATAATCACTAAGCATAAGTTCAAAACAACATCTAGCATGACATGGTAAAGTCTAAGCCATAGTCAAAACAAGCTCCCTTTTGTACCACTTAAGCATGAAACTTTCTACTCTTTTCCAACACCAATCAACTTATTTGAAACAACTCATAAAGATACTATTCAATAAAGATCAGTGAGCAAGTCTCACAAATCCACAAAGAAGAACTAAAATGTTCTAAGATGAAAGCATAAGAAAACTAAAGCTAACTGTAGTGCTAGCAAAGGAGAACACCCACAGAACAATAAGAGTGAAAACTAGAGTATTCTAAACAATGAAAATGGATCGTGTCTCTCCCCAAATGAAGTGTTGTAATCCAACCAACTTATTGCAGAAAACAAAGCAAAATAAAACTAAAAACAAAAACAAAGATGCTCCAAGAACAACACAATAGTGCATGAAGCAATAAAAATAGTGTGTAGAAAGAAGACCTGAGATTTTTATTGATGAAGAAAGGGATGCCTTGGGCATCCCTAAGCTTTGATGCTTGTACCTCTTGAATATTTCTTGGGGTGACACGGGTGGCATCCCCAATCTTGAGATTTTTTCCATTCTTCATCTCATCACATCATTCTTCCCCTACAATTGAAAATTTCCTTCATACAAAACTTCACACAATTCTTCATTAGCAACATTAGTGTATTCAAGATAATAAGCCTTTGGGTTTAGTTTCAACACAAGTAAAACTTCCATTAAAACACAAGCTACTGTAGCAATTACTTTTTTAAAAGCTCAAGTGATCAAAGAGAACTCAAAAATAAACCGATAAGAGGCAAATGCAAATAATGGCAGAAATCTGTCAAAACAGACCAGCAGGTAAAGACCGATTTTTTTTGAAGACCTTATGTTGCTCAAATTGAAAAGTGTTGAACTAACTAAATTTAAATAATAACCTGGGGCATCTGCACAGAAAATTACAGCTCCATCCGTCGTACTGGGATTTTTCATGAATGTTTACAGTGAAGCACAAAAATCTGTTTCAGGACAGCAACTTCCCCAAATCTTAATTCTCTCTCATTAGAGGTTATTCTTGGCACAAAACTACACAAAAAGATAAGGAGAGATTATTATAGAGGAAATAACTTCCAAGACTCAAAAAACAAAAACCTACTAAAATTTGGGTTATCTCCCAATTAATACTTTTCTTTAACGCCTTTAAGTTAGGCATAATAATTTGAGAAGATGCTCACATAAGAAATATGAATTGAAGTAAAAGAGAGAATCAAGAAGCAATTATAAAACAAATTTAAGTCTAACCACTTCCTATGAAAAATAATCTTGTAAAGAAACAAGTCATGAAAGCACAAAGCAACAAGCATAGAAAAGCAAAACAAGTGCAAATTCAAAATTTTCAACATAAAGAGGGGAAACTTACTATTATTGAGATAAATAAAACCATGTTTCCCTCTCTCGTAATAACATTCAGTAGCATCATGAATAAAATTAACAATATAACTATCACATAAAACATTCTTATCATGAGCCACATGCATAAAATGATTATTACTCTCCACATAAGCATAGTCATTCTTATTAATTGTAGTGGGAGCAAATTCAACAAAATAGCTATCATTATTATTATCATCACCATAATCATCAAATATAGGAGCCATATTGTAATCATAATTAATTGTATCCTCAATAGTAGGTGGACTGAAAATATCATATTCATCATTGTAATCATCATATATTGGAGGTATAGTATCATCATAGCAAATTTTCTCCTCTATAGTAGGTGGACTGAAAATATCATATGCATCATTGTAATCATCATATATTGGAGGTATAGTATCATCATAACAAATTTTCTCCTCTAAAACTGGGGAACTAAAAAGATCATTTTCATTAAAACTAGTTCCCCCAAGCTTAGACGTTTCCATGGCATTAGCAATAATGGTGTTCAAAGAATTCATACTAATAACATCGCTATTAGCATGCAAATAAAGTTCCATAGGTTTTTAAATTTTTCTTCAAACACTTCATGTCCTAACTCAAGATAAATACTATAAAGGTCTCTAATTTTGTTGTTGTTTTCCATTAAGCCTAACTAGTGAAAACAAGAAACAAAGAGATATAATTGCAGAATCTAAAGGAAATAACTTCGAGCACTCACACACCAGCAATAGTACTAGAAGATAGCTTAATAGCCAGAGGATGTGAGTACCTTTTACCTTACCTCCCCGGCAACGGCGCCAGAAAAGAGCTTAATGTCTATGCATGCTTCTATTCTTGTAGACAGTGTTGGGCCTCCAAGTGTAGAGGTTTGTAAAACAGCAGCAAGTTTCTCTTAAGTGGATCACCCAAGGTTTATCGAACTCAGGGAGGAAGTGGTCAAAGGTATCCCTCTCAAGCAACCCTGCAATCAAGATACAAGAAGTCTCTTGTATCCCCAACACACCCAATACACTTGTTAGGTGTATAGGTGCACTAGTTCGGCAAAGAGATAGTGAAATACAAGTAATATGAATGATTATAAGTGGTACTTGCAATCTGAAATAAATATGGTAGCAAGCAACAGCGCCAGAAAAGAGCTTGATGGGGAGGAAGAGATTGAAGGCCATATACTCCCCGGCAACGGCGCCAGGTCTAGTTGTAAACGGTGTTTCAATGCTTACAAACAAGGCCTAGGGATCATACTTTCACTAGTGGACACTCCCATATAAATATCTTCTCTTCATGATACTACTCTGAACTACTCTCCGGTTACAACTCTAATCCACGGTACGGCTATAACAGCACACCTCAAAGTTCGCATTCCCCATCTAGATAACCCCACACTGTCACCTTGAGCGCTAGATGGTTCCAACAAACACCACAATTTCATAGAGACAACCAACTCAAAATATAACTCATGATAAGTATTTATGTAATCTTTAGCCTAAGTTCCACACGGTGTGCACACTGTCACATTCACACACATGGGGATAACCGGAGATTACAATTAAAGCACTTGAGTAGCGGAGTAGATCTACTTGATTACAAAGCTCATGACCACAATAAGATCATGCAGAGAGAGAGAGAGAGAGATGAACACATAGCTACCAGTAGAGCCCTTAGCCTCGAGGAAGAACTACTCCCTCGTCATCATGGGAATCAGCAACGATGATGGAGATGGTGGTGGAGATCGACGGAGATGGCTCCAGGGGCAATTCCCCGTTCCGGCAGGGTGCCAGAACAGAGACTTGTGTCCCCCGAATCTCCTTTTTGGTGGCAGCAGCATTGTGGAACTTTTTATAGAGATCTGATCCGCGTAGGGTTTATGTCTCGGGTAGACGTATATGTAGGCGAAAGGGCAAGGCCGGTGGAGCGCCAGGGGGCCCACACCATGTGTCGCGTGCCTAGGGGCCCGCTCCACCGTATGGTGTTGCTGCCCTGGTGCCCTCCTCCGTCTCTCCTTCGGGATATGTGTCGTGTCGGGAAAAATAGTAACTTCGGCTTTTGTTTCGTCCAATTTTGAGAATATTTCTTTACTAGATTTTCTGAAACAAAAAACAACAGAAAACAGGCAACTGGCACTGTGGCATCGCCAATAGGTTAGTTCTAAAAAATGTATAAAAATGCATCAAAGTGTAGACAAAATATAAGAAAGTTGCTATAAAATAAGCATGGAGCATCTAAAATTATAGATACGATCCGGAGGGGCTCGAGCATCTCGACCTCTGGCGACACGTTTTAGGCCCTAAGGAGACCGGAAGCGGCGGCACTCGCCCGCAGGTATGTGTCCTGGTCTCTCCCTCCCCCGTCTCTGCTCTCTCTATCTCTCTCTCACCTCCTCTCTCTTTGTCTGAGCACTAAGCAGCCGACGGTGACTACGCATAGATGGCACAAGGAGGTCGACCTCATCATGTGGCTCCATGGAGACCGGTTGCAGCTGCATCTTGATGTCGGGGACTGCGTGTTGATGCTCCTCTGGGCGATATGCTCCTACAACGACCCTACCTTTCAAGAAGGTGGTTCCCCATCTCATCTCTTGTCATATATTCTCTTTGGCTTCAACAATCTGCCAGGGTAAAGATGTTGTATCTTTCCTACAGAAACTTTGAGTTTGACGAGAGATACAGAGTAAATTACAGCTCTTACAACTTATTTGGCTTTATGGTGTTGATAAATTTGTCATCTTCGGTTTGCCAGAGGTATCTATGTTTTACTTTCTTAGGAGTATATTATCGTTTTATCACATACTTCTTTAGTATCTGGTAATGGAAATCACAGCGCTACCTCTTTTTTCAAAAAAACTGAACTGATGTCAAAGCTAGAAAGGGAAATAGACTTTTGGGGTTCATTTTATCTCACTCATTGTTTCACTGCACGGTCTCGATCGTGAATCAGCGGTATGTCTACCATAAAACCATATAGAAGCAACTAAGTTTGCTTGATGAGCCTGTTTAATTCTTATTTTTTGAACACGTCTGAATTGAAGGAACTATATACGAGCAATTCAGTATGTATTCATACATTTCAAGAATCTCTCGATTCTTGCAATGAGTGAAATATTGTGTCATTGCAGTCATCAGAGTATATGTGTACCTCAAGATATAAGTTTACATGCATTTTCCGTATTAGCCTGACATGTTTCTGTTCTAGGGGTGTATGGTTGCAGGCACGAGGAGCCCTGGGACCTTACAGGAATGAGGTATTGCATATCATCATTGTTTGTGATCCATTCCCCTATATATTTCCCCCTTGATTTCATACAAGATCTTCTCGGCATTTCTTCTCTAATATTTGAAAATCGCCACACATGGCACAACATGTACATGAGAGAAAAAGAATTTGTACAAATCGCACACAGATGCATTTCTCACCTTTGTGATAAGCATTTATTTGTTTGTTCGTGCACGCCAATTTCCAATCTACTCCACTTGCTTATTTTTGTTTATCTCTACTTGTCTTCGGGATGATTTGAGCTTCTGATATTTCACTGTGATTGAGCGGACAATTTCTCTTCTCCTTCTTGGCAGCGACAGGGACCGAAGAGATTTAAAGGCGATGGGAGAACTTCTACATTAAGTATCAACTATGATTCATCCTGATATTGTTTTATTTCTATAGCATGTGTTTTATCTGCATTTTCAGTTGGTCGTTACTAATACAAACCGGTAATTTATTCATCTAGATGGTTAAACCTTGATGTTATACTGATTAATCACACTACCTGGACTGCATGTGAGGAGAAAATGCTTATACAAACTGTCCAGAAAAAATGAATGTGTAACTGGATTAACATTGTGGTTACGTTGGGTACGAAGAGATCTTCTTGGCATAGATGAATCTCCCCAATGTTTAGGCAAGTGTTTAGATTACTATGTAATCATCTACTACCAAGCTCTACCTAAAAAGTTCTATGTAGTTTCTTTATCTTTGTTCTATGCAAAAATCTAACAACATTTGTGTTGCACGTGTGTGAAAAAGTATAGTGATCATGGTAGTGATTAGAAAACAAAAATGTACTACTGAAGGAATATGGGACTTTGAGTAAGAGGGCTTGAGAATGGAACCGATTTATATTGGAAGTATACGTTGAATCTAATCCTCCAAACTCTCTTATATATGGACAACACATCTAAGTTTCACTCTTTGCATTATCATAGAGGACGAGAGACGCTTCTCTGCTCGCACTCCCTATGGCAGAGTGTAATGCCTCGGAAATATTCAGAAATAAAATTGCTTGTTATTTTTTTCCACATCATTATGATGTTATCATGCATATTTTTTCTCTAAATCTTTTTTAAAAGCCTATTTTATTTTCTAATTAGTCCCTCCTTTATTTCAAATTTAAACCCCGGTCTTTTCTATATCTTTTATTTGTCTAGAAACTATTTATAAATGCTTTTCTAAAAAAATAAACAAATAAATAAACATATTTTTATTAGTGGGGGAGGCAGTCAAACGACCAGGCCCAAAAGCCCAGTCGGAAGACCACCTACGACCCCAGTCTAAACCAAACTCTAACACCTAATCCCATACCCCGCCGCCGCCAGACCCACGCACACACACACACAACAAACGCACACACCCCACCTTGCCCTATCACGCAACGCCTCACACATACACCACGCACACACGTCACACCAAACACGACCCACACCCCACGCGAAGCAGCACGCACGCGGTCGCCACCAACCGCTCGCCCTACTTCCTCTTCCCTACGCAGAACCCAGCCCTACGCGTGACCCCCGCCGCCGCATGCATCCTCACCGCCAGGAGCCCCCTCGATCTCCGCGCCTCTCTCCTTCCCTCTCGCGCCCGCCGCCGCCAAGCCTCTTCCCCGCGAGCCTCCCTGTCTCGCCGCTCTTCCCTTCCCCCCTCCCCAGCAGGTAGTCGTCGTCCATGCGCAACCGCTTTCTGCGGGTTCCCCTCCTCCACCAGGCGCCTTCCACCGGCCGCCCTCTGCAACTCCGGTTCCCGTCGTCGGGCCTCCTCCTGCCCTACGTTGCCGTGGCCCTCGTCCTCGACCCCCGACGTGTGGCGCCCCACGGCCGCAAGCGTCCTCCTCCTGAGCTCGCCTGCACCACCGCCGGTGCACGACCTACGCCCCGGCCATTCGCCTCTAGCGCGTCGTCGTGTAGGGGTTCGTAGCATGGAAAACAAAAAAATTCTACCGCATGCAAACAAACAAGCCAAGATTTATCTACTAGATTGTAGCAACGAGTCGATAGAGGAACTCACCCTCGAAGATTCCAAAGCGGTTAACGAAAGCAGATTCTCGTGGGTGATGTAGTCGTACTCTTGTCGATCTCAAGATCGCGTAGACGATCCTTCCGGCGTTGTGTTTCGGCAGCGCTTCCGCAGTCGGTCACATGTTCGGTACTCGATGAATACCTTCCTCTCCATTGTTCCAGCAGGCAGCGGAGGTTGTATCACTCTCCTCGCGATTCCAGCAAGACAACGGCGTGGTACCGGAAGTAGAGGGGAGATCTCGCAGGGCTTCGCCTTAAGCCGGAGCGAGTATGGTAGACTATGATAGAGGCCTTGGCGATCTAGAGTTTAGAGGGCACCAAGGGGCGGAGCTTGGCCGGCAGCTAGGGCTTGGGGAAGCCCCAAGTCGGCGGCTAGGAGAAACCCTAGGGGCGGCGGCGACTTGCAGGAGGCCGGCGGATATGGCTAGGGTTTGGGTGGTGTTGGGTGTCGGGAAGAGGGGCACCCCTGCCCCTTCTTTTATAGGTGGAAGGGCGTCGGTTGGGAGGAGGGAGTCCTCCCCCAACTCGGCCTCCTTGGCCGGCGGGTGGAGGGAGGAGGACTTCCTCCCCAAGTAGGTTTCCTACTCTCCCTCCACCAAGCAAACTTGTCATTTGACTTTTCAAATTGGCGTTTGACTTTTCAAACTAGGATTTGATTTCTCCCTCATTCAGATCCGCCACATTCAGATCTGTGTGGCCGTTTGACTTTTTAAATTGGCGTTTGACTTTTCAAATTGGCGTTTGACTTTTCAAACTAGGATTTGATTTCTCCCTTTATTTTGCCCAGCCATGATACCTAGTACATGATGCAACCATTCCACATTGTCATGACACATTCATGTACCCTTCCCCTCTGGAGTGCCGGACCTTCCGGAACCTTCTAGAACATTCCCGATGAAAACACCGGAATCATTCCCCAACTCCGAAACAGGACATTCCTTATATGAATCTTATTCTCCGGACCATTCCGGATCTCCTCGTGATATCCCGAATCCTATCCGAGACTCTGAACAATATTCAGGCTCTTACTCATCATTCCATAACTACTCAACAACATCGAATCCTTAAGTGTGTCTCCCTACGGTTCGTGAATTATGCGGACATGATCGAGACACTTCTCCGATCAATAACCAATAGAGGAATCTGGAAATTCATATGGCTCCCACATATTTCTACGATTACTTTGCGATCGAATGAACCACTTACATACGATACCAATTTCCCTTTGTCTCACGATAGTTTACTTATCCGAGGTTTTGATCGTCGGTATCTCTGCTTATCTAGTTCAACCTCGTTACCGATAAGTACTCTTTTCTCGTTCCCATGATATCTGATCCCTTGTGAGCCAGTCACATGCTTGCAAGCTAATTGGATGACATTCCACCGAGAGGGCCCAGAGTATATCTATCCGTCATATGGATGGACAAATCCCACTCTTGATCCATGTGTCTCAACCCATACTTTCCGAAGACTCAATGCCACCTTTATAGCCACCCAGTTACGGTGTGGTGTTTGATGTCATCAAAGCATCCTTCCGTTGATGGTGATAAGCATGATCTCATGGTCGAAGGAATTAGGTTACTATGTATCAGAAAGCTTATAGCAATTGAACTATTAAAATGACTTGATCTTTATGCTACGCTTATCTATAGGAGTATGTCTATCATATAATTCTCCTAATGATATGACCTTGTTATTAACAACATCTCAAATGTTCATGATCAAGAAACCATGATCATCTATTAATCAACAAGCTAGTATTATAAAGAGGCTTTACAAGGGACTCTAAATTAGTTTACAAATCACACAAGTATTAATGTTTCTGGTCAATACTCTTATAGCATGAATGTAAATATTTATCATAAACACAAAGATATAATAATAACTACATTTATTATTGCCTCTAGGGCATATCTCCAACACGTCGTCCTCTCTGCCGAGACGTGCCCCCTGCACGCCCTCGCCATGTCCCCGTCGCCCCGGTTCCGTTCACCTCGCTGCCTTCCCGAGTACCATCTGCAGGGACATCGACCCTTCTTCATGTTGTTGTGGATGACTATGTTAATGCACAGGGAGGGTGCAGGCGATGTGTTGCTGATCATTGTTGTCTGTGCGTGTTGGTGAGCCTAGGCCAATCACTTCACTGATGACCCGATGCCTCGGATACAAATCTCCTTTTGCAATGCGAGTACCACGATCCCCAACGACAAGAGCGACACCAGCCAAGATAGACTTGGTGAACCATCGATGCCGATCTGAGCCTGGCACCGACCCTCAAGAACTTCGACCAGGATCATCAAGACCTCCATCATAGACTCCAAGTTCGCCCTCCTGTATCTCAAGGTCTACGACACGGCTCCGAAGGCCATCTCTTTGAACTCCAAGACCATCAAAACCAAATGTGCGACCCCTATACGAGACCCCTATTTTGTTATAATATATATAAAATAACTTTTTGCATATTTAAATTATCCATGCTTGCATACATATTGTTGTTCGGGGTTAAATAGTGATTCATCTAATAAATATGGAATATATGGCAGTGTTAATTACCTTGTCCCGGTTCCATTTAAAATTGAGTAGCGAACCGATGCCATGATTTATCTTGTTAAGTCAACATTTAAATTGTGGGGTAGCTAAATAACTTGAACCTAATAATAAATGTCGGGATCCCGATTCCCCTTAATATTGCTAAGTGGGACTGCATATTGTCAGGCCATGCATCATATCATAAACATGCCGGATCTTCCGCCTAGTATTAAATATTGCATCGAGTGTTCTTTCTAGTACTTTTCTTCTTCACCGGATAGGACGAGGAGTTGATGCGAGATACGACAAGCCTTCGGTTATCGACTTTGTCTCACAGGCGAGCATTCTTCCCCTTCTACCTATTTTGCATTTATAGTCTTTACTTCCTTCCTTTTGTCTACTGCTATCCTTATTGTCGATGCTTTAGTACTATCCCTTTAATTACTTGCTCTACCATATTGCCATGGTTATCCTATTGCCTTGTTTGAGTAGCTAGCATGTCCTTGCAAGTCATAGGCATGCTTAGTTTTGCTCTCATACAGGTGGAACATGATACTTAGATATTGATGGTGATAAGATAATTAAATTGGTGATGTTGGTTATGGTTATGGTTTCACCTAATGATAAGGCCCCGGCAGGGACCACCTTTGGGAACTGCTTGAGCCGACCTAGGACCCGTTCGTTCTACGGTACCAGTTCTGAGTTGATCACGCTAACCAAACGTGGGTGCCTCTGGGATCCCCCCTCAACTACCGGCGCTATTCGTATATCCAGAGGGTTACAAAATTGGTTTTCCATTTGGTGCATACGCATAACATGTCCTCGGACATGGGTTGAGTTGCGATATGATTTTGGTGGACTGCCATGGCTTGCATTGCATAAATTGGGATATCGTGTCGGAGGTGGGATGGAGCTCTACAAGTTATCTTCCGATCATCGCCCGGCTGTAGACTCAAATGTTGTGCCACCTGGAGAATCAGATGTATCTCTTGTGTGGGTAAAACACAGTAGGTGATGCCTCTGGATATACGCGGAGTTATGGGACAGTTCTTATTGTGAGATTCGGAAGGCATGCGTGATATGTTGCCTAAATGGTTGAGCATGCGTTTGTGTATAGTAGTGCACCCCTGCAGGGTAAATCTTTTCAGGAATCCGTGTGTCCACGGTTATGGGCGCCTCAGGAGTACAGTGTCATGATCATAGACAATGCTACTAATGATTTGCCTCTAATAATATGACTAGTAATTAGCCTTATCAACTAAACACCTGCTTAACTAAAATTGCCACTGTGTGTGTTTCGCAAGGGGACTTCCTCGACTGGTCTTCGACGGGGAATCTTCGGATGGGTTATGTTTGGTGTTATATTATAGTTATCGTATAATGCTCTTATCTCGCTCTAATAGCCGAAGTTGTAGCGTGTCTCTATAAGTTAGATAGTGCAAGCTTTGCTACCGCTGAGCCCACCATACCTATGTAGGCGAGGATCGCCGAATTCTAGTCTCGCCGTGTACTAGCCTCAGTACTGACCGCTCTCTTTCTGTTTTTCCTTTGCCCTTTGTCGGCACCCTTTGGCTTGACAGGTATGTGATTGACGACGTTAGCAAGGTTAACCTTCCGGCTTGGCCTGGGCAGGGTTGGACACCGCTTGGTTATTCTTTAGGACTCTTAGTCTCATCTGGATCTTGTCTGTACTCGGATACACCTTTGCTTTCTTCTTGAGTTGTATCTTTGTATTGTATTTTTTGTATTCTTGACTCGTTGAGTCGTTGTTGTATATATAAGTTTTTGTGGACTCTGTTGTAAACTACTTTGATGTAACTACTTGTATTCAAATCCCACCACGAAACTGTCCGGTGGGCGTCTTTGAATCGCTTCTATGCGGATTTTAGCGGGAAATGCTGAGATCTGCATAGACCCGATTCGGGGGCGTTACAAGTGGTACCATAGCAAAGGTTTACGATACCCCACTGGTCCAGCCTGTAGGATAACCTAGCTAACGGTCGATGTCTAGTGTCAAAACTATTTTGGTAAGAACGCGTTGGATAGATCTGATTAGCTCTAATTTTACTCCTTACCTCTATTCTTTATCCTCTTATCTTTGCGAGTTTGAATCTGATATCTTACCTTCTACAAGTCTAGGATTCTCGTGGTTGGATCTTCCGTCGTAGAGGGTTCCGCTTTTCCTCCTTTTAAAACGGTGGATCTACATCTGGATTTCATTCTACTTGATCCCTCTTCAAATGTTTCCCGGTGTCATATAACTTCTATGACAACATCATCTACTTGAATCTTTCGTTAATACCGATTGTCAAGATCTTCAGTGTGAATCCCGAGAGTTGGTTGCACGACCCTCCTATTCATGTACAGAGTAATGCTTTGGGTGCGGGATGGAGTCATGACCATACCACTACTCTTATCATACGCTCTTGTTACATCGAAGTGGTGGATCCATGTGACTTTTACTCCTTCCCCGGAAGTTAAAGGTGGCCTTATCTTTGATACCTCTACTTCCGCCTTTGCCTCTCCGGAGTGCTCTTTCGAAGAACGGAGCTAGAATTCTTGTTAGTGGTGTCGTGGCCATCAACCCTACTCAAGAATATTCAATCATCAAACTCTTCCCCTCCAGTGTATTTGCTAGGATCTCGGGACGCGATCCTTGTTAGTGGTGTCGAGTTGTAATGCCCCGAAAATATTCGGAAATAAAATTGCTTGTTATTTTCTTTTTCGCATCATCATGACATCGTCATGCATATTTTTCCTCTAAATCTTTTTGTTAAAAGCCTATTTTGTTTTCTAATTAGTCCCTCCTTTATTTCAAATTTAAACCCCGGTTTTTTCTGTATCTTTTATTTGTCTAAAAACTATTTATAAATGTCTTTCTAAAAAAATAAACACATAAAATAAACATATTTTTATTAGTGGGGGAGGCAGTCAAACAACCAGGCCCAAAGGCCCAGTCGGAAGACCACCTACGACCCTAGTCTAAACCAAACCCTAACACCTAATCCCACACCCCGCCGCCGCCAGACCCACGCACACACACAACAAACGCACACACCCCACCTTGCCCTGTCATGCAACGCCTCACACATACACCACGCACACACGCCACACCAAACACGACCCACACCCCACGCGAAGCAGCACGCACGCGTTCGCCACAAACCGCTCACCCTACTCTCTCTCTCCCGTACGCGGAACCCAGCCTTGCGCGTGACCCCTGCCGCCGCATGCATCCTCGCCGCCAGGAGACCCCTTGATCCCCGCGCCTCTCTCCTTCCCTCTCGTGCCCGCCGCCGCCAAGCCTCTTCCCCGCGAGCCTCCCTGTCTCGCCGCTCTTCCCTTCCCCCCAGCAGGTAGTCGCCGTCCCTGCGCAACCGCTCTCTGCGGGTTCCCCTCCTCCTCCAGGCGCCTTCCACCGGCCGCCCTCTGCAATGCCGGTTCCCATCGTCGGGCCTTCTCCTTCCCTGCGTCGTCGCGGCCCTCGTCCTCGACCCCCGACGTGCGGTTCCCAACGGCCGCAAGCGTCCTCCCGAGCTCGCCTGCACCACCGCCGGTGCACGACCTACGCCCCAGCCATCCGCCTCCACCGCGTCGTCGACCTCTCTGCCGAGACGCACCCCCTGCACGCCCTCGCTAGGTCCCCTCGCCCCGGTTCCCTTCGCCTTGGACGCCACATCGCTGCCTTCCCGAGTACCATCTGCAGGGACATCGACCCTTCTTCATGTTGTTGTGGATGCCTATGTTAATGAACAGGGAGGGTGCAGGCGATGTGTTGCTGATCATTGTTGTCTGCACGTGTTGGTGAGCCTAGGCCAATCACTTCACTGATGACCCGATGCCTCGGATCCAGATCTCCTTTTGGAATGCGAGTACCACGATCCCCAATGACAAGAGAAACACCAGCCAAGATAGACTTGGTGAACCATCGACGCCGATCTGAGCCTGGCACCGACCCTCAAGAACTTTGACCCGGATAATCAAGATCTCCATCATAGACTCCAAGTTCGCCCTCCTGTATGTCAAGGTCTATGACACGGATCCGAAGACCATCCCTTTGAAATACAAGACCATCGAAACCAAATGTGAGACCCCTATCCGATACCCCTATTTTGTTATAATATATATATAATAACTTGTTGCATATTTAAATTATCCATGCTTGCATACATATTGTTGTTCGGGGTTAAATAGTGATTCATCTAATAAATAAATATGGAATATATGGGAGTCTTAATTGCCTTCTCCCGGTTCCATTTAAAATTGAGTAGCGAACCGATGCCATGATTTATCTTGTTAAGTCAACATTTAAATTGCGGGGTAGCTAAATAACTTGAACCTAATAAAAAATGATGGATCCCGATTCCCCTTAATATTTCTAAGTGGGACCACATATTGCCAGACCATGCATCATATCATAAACATGTCGGATCTTTCGCATAGTATTAAATATTGCATCGGGTGTTCTTTCTAGTACTTTGCTTCTTCACCGGAGAGGACGACGAGTTAATGCGAGATACGACAAGCCTTTGGTTATCGACTTTCTCTCACAGGCGAGCATTCTTCCCCTTCTACCTATTTTGCATTTATAGTCTTTACTTCCTTCCTTTTGTCTACTGCTATCCTTATTGTCGATGCTTTAGTATTGTCCCTTTAATTACCTGCTCTACCATATTGCCTTGGTTATCCTATTTCCTTGTTTGAGTAGCTAGTCTGTCCTTGCGAGTCATAGGCATGCTTAGTTTTGCTCTCATACAGGTGGAACATGATACTTAGATATTGATGGTGATAAGATAATTAAATTGGTGATGTTGGTTATGGTTATGGTTTCACCTAATGATAAGGCCCCGGCAGGGACCACCTTTGGAAACTGCTTGAGCCGACCTAGGACCCGTGCGTTCTACGATACCAGTTCTGAGTTGATCGCGCTAACCAAACGTGGGGGCCTCTGGGATCCCCCCCTCAACTACCGGCACTATTCGTATATCCAGAGGGTTACAAAATTGGTTTTCCATTTGGTGCATACGCATAATAAGTCCTCGGACATGGGTTGAGTTGTGATATGATTTTGGTGTACTGCCATGGCTTGCATTGCATAAAATCGGGATATCGTGTCGGAGGTGGGATGGAGCTCTACAAGTTATCTTGCGATCATCGCCCGACCATAGACCCAAACGTTGTGCCACCTGGAGAATCAGTTGTATCTCTTGTGTGGGTAAAACACAGTAGGTGATGCCTCTGGATATGCGTGTAGTTATGGGACAGTTCTTGTTGTGAGATTCGGAAGGCACGCGTGATATGTTGTATGAAGGGTTGAGCATGCGTTTGGGTATAGTAGTGCACCCCTGCAGGATAAATCTTTTCGAGAAGTCCTGTGTCCACGGTTATGGGCGCCTCAGGAGTATAGTGCCATGATCATAGACAACACTACTAATGATTTGCCTCTAATAATATGACTAGTAATTAGCCTTATCAACTAAACACCTACTTAACTAAAATTGCCACTATGTGTGTTTTGCAAGGGGACTTCCTCGACTGGTCTTCGAGGGGGAATCTTCGGATGGGTTATGTTTGGTGTTATATTATAGTTATCGTATAGTGCTCTTATCTCGCTCTAATAGCCGAAGTTGTAGCGTGTCTCTATAAGTTAGATAGTGCAAGATTTGCTGCCGCTGAGCCCACCATACCTATGTAGGCGAGGATCGCCGAATTCTAGTCTCGCCGTGTACTAGCCTCAGTACTGACCGCTCTCTTTCTGTTTTTCCTTTGCCCTTTGTCGGCACCCTTTGGCTTGACAGGTATGTGATTGACGACGTTAGCAAGGTTACCCTTCCGGCTTGGCCTGGGCAGGGTTGGACACCGCTTGGTTATTTTTTAGGACTCTTAGTCTCATCTGGATCTTATCTGTACTCGGATACACCTTTGCTTTTTTCTTGAGTTGTATCTTTGTATTGTATTTTTTGTATTCTTGACTCGTTGAGTCATTGTTGTATATATAAGTTTTTGTGGACTCTGTTGTAAACTACTGTGATGTAACTACTTGTATTCAAATCCCACCACGAAACTGTCCGGTGGGCGTCTTTGAATCGCTTCTATGCGAATTTTGGCGGGAAATGCTGAGATCTGCATAGACCCGATTCAGGGGCATTACACAGAGTAAATACTCTAAGTTGGTTGAAAGATCCATTACTACGAGCCCTTCATCCCTCTCAGGTATGGTATGCATTATTGCTTCTAAATTTATTTTGTAGCCCGATGATTCAGTTCTTAGATGCATTATTCCTTCTATATTGTACGCTTGGTTTCATGGAAAGTATGCTTAAAGGCAGAGCTTTATAATTTGTAGCGCCTTTCAGTTTACTGCTACATGGTTATATAGTTATTGGGAGTTTTGTTTAAGTAGAGCTTGATTGAATACGAGGAAGGGAGTTTTGTTTATGCAGCGTTGGTTATATAATGTTCTTTGCTATTGTTTTTTTTGCTGGTCTCCTTATACAATAACCTATTTTTGCTTGTTTATGACTTCTATACGACACTTTTAGCTGGTCATGTTCTTGCTTCCCTGTTGCTGCTCCACCTACCCTTGGGAAGGTACGATCCTCCATTCTTGCTTCTCGTCTGGTCAACATGTTTGTGTTTAGACCTCATATCAGTTCATATGCCTTTGTTGAGAGATGTTCTGGTAGAACTGGTTATATTTCTCAAACATTTTAGTAAAGCAAAGCATGTTGCCTGATATGGTGTGTGTGTGTGTGTATCTGCTATACTATTTATACTATTGCATTTCCCCCTTTTATATAATGCTCATCTCTCTATAAAAACTAAATTCAGTTTCATGGGAAATTTCAAATTAAGATTGAAAAATATCACGTGTTCGGCGTCTTAAGGTTGCATAAGGACATCCTCTGGTTTAGAGTTGTTTCTCCAAATGTGGAACCAAATTTGCATAGGTGTTCTTTTGTCCAGCCATTATCTTGGTATAGCCAATATGTTGTCTTAGATAGCTGACAATCACAGTCCTCATTGTCACCTCCAAAATATACAACTCCTTGAGAACATTTTGAACTAACCGGAGTTATTATGCTTATCCTCTTATGAGTTATGATACAGGCTTAAAATTATGGTTAATTATATATTTAAAAATGTGCCTTTTTCAGCATAAATAAATGAATTTGAAGGTATCATTTTCATTAGCCTCAATGATGCTTTAATGCCATTCACTAATTACATATATTAGTTGTTGCTATTTGCTTGGATTCTTGTATGTTCACGCCAAAATAAGGACACATCCGAAGGGTTTAAATATTTTAGTGTGATATAGATGTAAGATGTGGCCATAATTGATATAATAATTCTTTCTAAGAGATTTAAAAGAGGTATTGTAAAACAACGAAAACTAGGAAACCATAAAATATTTCAATGGTGGATCATTCAAGTCATCAAACATAATAATATCTACTAAATATTTTTCTATTTAACTGGTTGTACTACGAGAATTAAATAATATATATAGCTTGCTTGAAGATATCAGTAGCTACTCCCTCTGTTCTAAAATATAAGATGTTTTAGCTTTTCTTAAGAAAATGTATCTATACGCATTTTAGTGCGTAGGTTCAGAGTGAATCTACACACAAAATACGTCTAAATATATTCGTTTTATAAAAGGTAAAACATCTTATATTTTGGAACAGAGGTAATACATCATTGTATTCCTCACATGGAAAATCAAATTCCTACATATATTCTCTGTAACTGATCTGGTGTTTAGGGCTAAGATAATAACTGCCGGCGTCGATAGAAATTATTTACATGTTGCATTTTAGTTCCAAATCGATCGCCATTGTTGTTTTTTAAACCGTGAGCTTTATTAATCATTGAACGCATCCGACTTATAATCAGCTGAAAGGTTGTGTAAAATAAAAGCATGATGATCATGTGGCCACATTGCTGAGACACCATTAGTGCAAGCAAACCGAGCACATTCATGGGCCACCGAATTAGCTAACCGCCTTGTAAAACAAACTTCAAAATTGCTAAAATAAAGGCATAGCTCAGTAATTTCACTAAGAATCGGAGAAACCATCGCCCTTTGATTCATTCTATCCTTCCACAGATGTAGAATTACTTCACTGTTTGTCCGCATCTATAATGGCATTGTCCTTCTTGTTCTGAGAATCCATATTTGGGCATTTTCCTTCTTGTTATGAGTATGCATATTTGCTTATAGTTCATGTTACTAAGGTAACACTAATCAATTTTAGTCTTGTAGTCTATAGGTATATTCATGGGTTAATTGGATTCATGTCACCACCATTTTCATGATCATTCTTGTGTTATGACTTGTGGCATTAGTTGGAAAATACATGTAGACTCCTCCCCTGGAAAACTAATACAGAAAACACTTGCCTTTAGCACTTAACTGTGCTTCTAGGTTTGGTTAAAGGATGAAGGGTGATGATGTAAAACCTTGAACGTTATGCTTCTTCTATTTGCAGTTTGCACATATAAATTTAAGGTTTAACCGTATAATTGTAACACTAAATTTAATTTCCTTTTTTCATTGTCTTACTCCTAAGTTGTCTTTTGAACGTAACATGCAATTCTGTTAGTGATGACCCATAAGTATAGGGGGTGTATCGCAGTAATTGATAAATAGGAGTGTCGATCCCAACGAGGAGCAGAAGGTGCTGAACAGTGGTATGGAGCAGGAAATCCCTGTGAATACTTAGCAAAACAGATTTTTAGTGGTTTTTTTGATAAAGCAACAAAATAAAATGCAAGTAATAAAGAACAAACGCAGCAAGTGGCCTAATCCTTTCTTAGCAAAGGACAAGCCGGTGGAAATACTTATAAAGACCAAACGTTCTCGAGGACACATGGGAATTCTGTCAAGTGCTTTCGCTTCAAATAGCTGATTACTCTTCTTTGGTATTGTAAGTGTTGTGTGGGTGAACCTATGCTAATGTATCGACCTTACTTGGACTAATAGATACTTGTGATTAACCCCCCCTGCAAACATCTGTAACTACAGAAAAGTAATTAAGATATAAATCTAACCACGGCCTTAAACTCTGAGATCCTACACTACCTTGTGCAAAGGTGTCCTAACGGGGTTCAGGTTTCTGTCACTCCGGCAACCCCACAATTAGTAGCCAAATACACAATGCATTCCCCTAGGCCCATAAATGGTTAAGTATCATGTAGTCGACGTTCACATGACACCACTAGAAGAATAGCACCACAACTTAAATACTAACCATTGAATAATAACTCAACACAAATCCACTAATGACAACATGACTTCTCCCATGTCCTCAAGAACTAGACGAACTACTCACAAGACATCATATGGATCAAGATCAAAGATGATATGATAATGGATAAAAATCTGAACATAAACAATAATCCAATGGTTCCACTCACAAGCATCAACTACAATAGTAATTAACATCGGGAAAGTTTTCCCTAAGAACTAAAACAATATCCAACACAATTGTTACAGTGGGACAGAGTGGTGATGGTGGTGCTGATGGAGATGATGGTGTGGATGATGATGATGATGATCCCGATGAAGCCTAGCTTGATGAAAGTGTTGATGGCGACGATCTCCCCTCTCCGGGAAGGAATTCCCCCAGCGAAAATCTGTCTGTTGGAGAGATCTTTCTCTCTCGGTGTTTTCCGCCCCGCAGAGGCGGCGGAAATCTATCTGTGGTCGCCCCCAGCCTTAGGGTTCCGTAGGGAAGATATAAGCGAAGGGGCGGAGTCGGGAGCCAGGAAGGTGGGCCACACCTGCCCTAGGCGCGGCCCAGGGTGGGCCTGCGCCTAGGGGGTGTGGGCCCCCTGCGGCCCTTCTTCGCTCCTCCTTCCGGCTTCCTCAATCTTCTGGAAAAATAATGTTTTCCCATATTTTTCTGGTATTTTCTGATCTTCGCGAAATTGCATCAAAACGCCTTCTTTTCCATCAGAATCCAGACTCTGGCAGTCCATCCTCCAAGAATCATCCAACATGCATAAACGGTGGAAAAGACATAAGTAATACCTCATAATAAGACAAATATCAATGAATAGAGGTAGATTATGATATATAATGGTGATGCAAATTGGGCGTATCATTTAGATGGTTGGTGATTTTCATACTAAGAAGCAGCTAAGCTACATTCTATATTAGCAAATACCAAATAGTATCCATTGTGTATTAAAGCATGGTATTTTTACTTGTTTGTGCCCATGAATCCATAAGAAATGTTGAGCGTTGTGCATCAATACTTCTAGCTTCGCTTGATGGATACTGGACTCCGCCTGACATATTTTCTTGTTTTCAAACTTAGATAATATATACATTGTCAAACCAAATGGGCATACTTTTCATAAGTAGGCAGATACCATTGCTACTGTTTGCTCTATGATACATGACAAGGTTCAAACTTGCAAGGTATGGTCCTAGAGTTTAATTTTGTATATGATCTAGCTAGTCCCGCTTCCACCTACTTACATGTGGATACCCATGGTCATTTTCTTTCGCCCATCAAGTTATTGTTGTGCTTTCTATAGTCTAAGAGGTTTTGTTGTTGCAATTAGGAATTGGACAACAACAACAACCAAGCCATTAGTCCCAATCAAGTTGGGGCAGGCTAGATATGAAACCCAAACGGAAACTAGAGAAAAGTGCAAGTCAAGCAAAAAGTAGTAAAAAGTGCAAGTCAAACAAGAACTAGTGAAAAACAAGCAAGTACAAAAGAACAAGAACAGAGAACAAGAACAAAGAACAAAAGAAGTAAATCAAGGTTCAGGCACATGGATTGTTGATTTCCATGCAGCCTTTTGACCGCCTTCATATCCCTTTTGACCGCCTCCTACCATGTTAGCTTTGGTCGTCCTCTACCCCTCTTTGCATTATCAAAACCTCTTAGAATCACACCGTTGATCGGTGCTTCTGGTGGCCACCGTTGGCCATGCCCAAACCACCTTAAACTGTGTTTGGTGAGGCGGAAAGCAGTAAAAATTGCAATTAGGAATTGGACGAAGAGAAAAAATAAATATGGTTTGGTGAGGCTGCCATGGATGTTGTGCTTTCTACAGTCTTAAGAGGTTATCTTCATTTATTTCTTTCTAATGTTCCTTAAAGTATTCTACATAAGGAAGTCATAGTTAACTCTTGAACAAAAACATGTATCAAGTCATCTATTGGATAGAGTCAACTGAAATTTTCAGTGAAGACTTTGTAGTTATCTTCAATATATCATTTATGTAAGATTAACATATTCTACATAAGTGGATATCAAATTTGGAGCTTATATATGCTAAAAAAATCAAATTGTTTCTCTCAAAAAGTTGTGTTTTTACTGTATGAAATTAGTTGCATAGTTGCACCTTTTTCCATTAGGAGAAAAGTTCATGTGTTTTTACCCATGCATAGTTTGCATCTTATCTTATCGAACACCTTTTTTTGCTCAACATAAGGCTTGATTTGGTTCAGCATAAATTTAAACATGGTGTCCTTTTGATTTGTGCATCGCAAATAATAATATGTTGTCTATGATTGCTCACATACTATTTTCACTCTCCGATTATTATTAGTTTATATTGCAGTGTACATGGGTTTCCTATAGCTTCTTTTTGTGGTCTTTTGGACAGAGTAGAAAAACATGTCTACAAATTTCAGCATTCCATGTGGTTTGTGTATACTACTACTGTAGTGAGCTGTTATTAGTTTCATTCTTGTTATTATAATTGGGTCAACTACCAACAAAATGGACCAAAACAGACGCTCGAGAAGATATCTACATATGATTTATGTGGTTTCTATGGTGAGGATACATATCACCCTATCATTCGGTTCCCACACGCATGCTGCTGGAATGAGGATGGAATTACCACCATACTGGAATCTGCACTATTCAGGTTTAGACTAGCTCTTATAGTTTACCAACTTCTAGTTGAGTTATTTTCCTCATTACTCCTTGTTATGTGGCAGAGTTGGCACGTGTGCAACAGATTTCTTTTAGCTGAAGAGGCTATTTTGTGAAGTCATCGCTTCAATTCTTGCTCAAGTATGACGTTGAGCTGAAGCAAATCTGACAACAAGAGGATGTTACTGGGAAGGGCAAAACTTATTCTGGAAGCTATTCAATCATAAATTTTTGCTCTTCTACCAATACGAAAAAGTTTCTAGTCAAAACCAAAAGCTTCGATCGGTGAAGATCAATTTTGAAAGAAGTTTTATTCCTGAGATGGTTGAAGCTAGCACAAGAAAAGTGTGATGGATGATGCTGGGATGGTGATTTTAATGCCTCACATGTTCTTATAAAATGTAGAGACGGTGAAGAAGCTGACCCTTACGGTCTAGGAGGCTGCTAGCTTTGTGGTATAACATATTAAACCAATGTACATTGATATGGATAGCCACAACTTTTTTTCAGAATCTTGGCATGTGTGTCAGTTATCTAATTACTCCATTGTGATTCATAGAAGGTTTTTTTGGCTGATTGTAAACTGAACTTATTAATTTTATAGGCTACTTGTTAGTATTTGATCCAACACACAAGGTTACCTTGCAAGCATGTTTATCTTTTGCTTACCATGCAAAACAACTCTCTGTCTAATAGAATTGCCTATGTATAATGTCTTATCTTCATTGTCTTTCAAATCGGTTGTTTATACCGTGTTGCCCGTGAAGCGGGCTAGCGAGCGGCAAGCCTCGTTTCCTACTTAGTTAGGTATAGATGATATGAGGTCGAAGAAAGTCCAAGACGTGCGAAAGCGAAGCTACCCCACAACATGGCCTACGGTCGCATGCCCAAAAAGCTTCGGTTGCAGCGGCGCCCCTCTGTCTTATGTCCCCGACCGAACCCGTGCATGGATTCTGGTGCGTCCGACTCGACATACACATACAGTATACTAGATGGAAAAGCGCGCTTCGCCGCGCCGTTTATATTACGTTTGGCATTCTATGAGAGACGTGGTGGGTTTACACGCTAACCATACAAACTGTAGGCCAGAGACATCAAGCAAAACACAAGAAATTATCAAGGACTATACACTAAATAAAGATGAAATAATATCTCAAGTAAAATAGTCTTTATTTTAAAATGAACTGATTATATGAATCATGTTGTCAACACAAAACAATAAAAACATTAACCGTACCTTGTAGAGGAACAAAAGTGAGATTGAGACAAAGAAAAAGAAAAAGAAGGATGCCCACCTCCCTTGATGTCGACTATAGATTGGTGAGAACATAATGTTTCCTAAACAACCTCTATAATGAGTATCTGAGTATATCAACCATGAATTCCACTGCAAAACGACTTCAAAGGAATGCTTTCAATTCTAGCAAAGTACACTTCACAGTTTCTTGACCAGATGATTACAATTATATCCAGAATACATAAACCTAACTCTTTTTCATATCATTTCTTAAGAAGATCATTAAAAACCAACTTCCCACCGACCACTACATTCTGGTGGCCAGCATAACTAATGCTTTAATCTCTAGAGAAGTACACTTCACAGTCTTGTCCAGGTGATTAAAATAATATCCAGAATACGTGAACCTAACTCTTCTCATATCACTTCTCAAGGAGAAAATTAAAAAACCAATGTCTCACCCACCACACAGATCTACTGGCTAAGATCGCCCTTCTTCAAGTAGTAATGTTACCAAACCCTTGATATTCACATTGGTCATGTTCGTTAGCATTGACATCTTCCAAGAAACAATATAATCTGTTTGACACACACAAAAAAGTGTGAAACCTGGAAGCTGAATTACAATGCATATTTTGGGCAGGGGTAAATGCCGAAACTGACATAAAAGGCACAACAAAGGATGTGAAAAAACAGAGGGATTGAAAACATAAAAAGAACTAAAGATCCACTATATATAACAGAGGGATTGTAACCACATAAAATTTAAGTGCATCAGCAGGCACTTGTGTGACGAACAATATTTTTAGCATTAAGCACATTGATCTACCAACCCTCTACATTGACACTTCCAAACTATTGGGTGTTGTGACACATGAAACCAGCACACAGAAGTGACCATGAGTAGAAACCGGGCTTGTCAAATACTTATTTCATCCTATAGATAATATAAAATATTTCGGCAAGCTAAAACAGCTTGCAAAAAAGTCTTATGTTATGGAATGTAGGGAATATATGACAAACATATAGTTCACAAGGTATGTCATTGACTCTTGTTGATAGTGATTGTGGCAGTCCCTAGTAGAACAAACATAGCTAACAAAGTTGATACATTGACTTTATTTGAAGCTAACAAACATCTTATAAGATATATATATGTAACTACCATAGACTAAAGGTAAGAACATACATCCATTAAAACATAAGCTGAACCACAATATTCGTGTAAATGCTACACCGATGTTGTCTAGCATAAGAACATAATCAGGACAACATCAACATAGGTGCCGCAGTCATTATCCTAAATTATCAGTAGCTTTCTGTTATTTGCTGATTATGAATCACCCAGGTACACCAGATTTAAGTCTGCAACAACTATGAAAAGTAGTAGTTTATTCACTCACAACCAGATGGTATAACTGTAGATTTTCTTATACATGCAAACCCATAATGTAAATCATAAAATGCATCCCAATAATATAATTGGAAACCCATGAATTAAAATATGACACTGTTGCATATAGTTCTCTACAGATAAAGATGAAGTAGAGATTACGTCAATAAATAGATCATGTTGATCATGTATCATGCAAATTAATAAGTAGAAATATGAATACAAAAAACATAGAGGGAAGATATTCAAAATGATATTGAGATTTTTTTCTAGTAAAGATAGTCAGAGAAACTTGTTTACTTGCTTACCATATTGCAAACTGAAGCTTTGATCAAACATAGATCATGTATGGTTAGCATTGCACTTTATCTTCAAAAGGAAATCTGGCTCCAGCTCCTTATGTCTTGCTCAAGTTCCACATACTGATTCTCAACCATACATTGTTCAAACTCTAATACATATTTTCTATTTCCATGTGTTTCTTCTTTCTGAAGCTCTCCCACTTACTGAGAAATCTTTTATGAAGCTCTCTTGCTTGGCAAGCCGAATCCTTTTTCGAAAAATATAAGGTACGGCGCACGCCTCCCGTGGCTCTACCTCTTTAGCAAGTATGATCAACATAATCAAATTAGGCTCTACCTCTTCAGCAAGTATGAACAACATAATCAAATTTATACACATGTCTGATAATTCACAGGGTGTTGGATTGTAACAGTTTGATCTCTGCTGGATTGTAGCAGTTTGAATATCATCGTGTCTCTATTTGTTAGAAGTGAGATGAGGTACATAATATAAGTGTTGGTACTTGAATGGATAACAACACTTATACTGGACCAGCCAGATGACAATTGCACATGTTCTTACTGGGATAATTTAGGTGGCACCGGTAGCTAGTTCCTAGATATTCCTAGATTACATATGAGCCAAAGTCACATTACAGAGATGCGGGTCATCTAGTGGTTCTAATGTTGTTACTGATATGTAGAGGTAGCAGGATACCGAAGCAGGTTGTGTGCTTGTCAATAGTATCCGTTGAGGAAGAGAGGGATGCCAATGAATTCCTTCTTTGGCACCGCGAGTGCAAGAACTGGTCTGGCGACGGTCTTTGGCACCAGGAGAACGTTGTTTCTATCGGTTCACCCCTTATGCTTTCTGATCCCTGCCAATCTATTTCATATGGATGATTCCCAACGTGCCAGAGATGTGCTCTGGCAGCACAACATCCCTGTAAGGTAGTCAACATCGTATCAATGGATGAAATTAGTAATTTCGTGAATGGTGTGTTATTGTATGAACATAATATTACACCTGAGTAGTGAGCAACAACCATGCACATAAATAACATCACAACAATATATTTAGAGGAATTTTTATGGAGGGAACCAGTGTCAAAGTTTTCTGCATGCTCTCCCTATAAAGTAACAATATCAAGGTTGCCACTTGAAGAAAAATCTTGTTTATACCATACATGCAATATTAACGCACACTTGCAATATTAGAAATGGTGAAGCTACTAATAAATGAATTATAAATTGTACTCTCCATCTTTAATGTGATTATTTCTCCATGAAATTTGGCTTGTTTTGGATGGAATTATTTAGGTTAGTCCTGTCACCAAGCCGACAACGTCTTCCATTTCATAAAAAATGGTGACATTAGTGTAAGACACAGAAGGACAGTAAAAGACAGCCAGCACAAGCATAATTTAGAGTGAATAGCCGACGAAAGTGTATTGTCTTCTGCTGGTGCCTCTAAGATGTTAAAAGGCTTTGCATTATATTCAAACCGTGGAATGTTCTGAATGTGTATTTCGTGCATCTTTGTACGTTGAGTACTCTTGATCCTATATTGTTGACCGATGTCCTGTATCTTTTGCGTGCATCTACAACGATGAAGCTTTATAGGGTATAGAGTGAACCTCCTTTAGCCACTGCTTGAACTAATATATATAGTTGCCCGGTATGAATCCTTCCACTGTATATCCCTATGTTAAAAACAAATTCTAATATTAACTGTCTGAAAAGAGAAAACAACATTCAGGGCTTACAGAATATTCAAGAACCTTGTCTACTCTGATTAATATAAAAAATGACGAAAAACATGGTTCAGGAGATTTCCATGCTGGCTAGTAGAATGCGTACGCAAATTATAATTCAGGAGATTACGTATATTCAGGAAATAGCATGTATTAAAAATATTCATTGGTGATAGCGAGATAAAATAACTTATACGATGTAAAAAAACACAAATTTAAAGGTGCTAGCATGAGAAAAAAATTGATACGCAGGTAGAAGTTCAAACACAAGAGCATATATTAATCTTTACCAAATAAGACAACATTATTAAGTTATCGATGACAAAGAACAGAAAAATTACATGGAAGACAGTGCATATGATATAAGTAAGTGCAGTATACCGATGAATATATAAATAATCAAAGACACTCCTTGGTGGGATCATCCACTGTGACTTGTAGGCAGTGTATGCAAAACAAAATCCAGGAGGTCTCCATACTAGTTAATAGGAAGTGTATGTAAAATACATGTCCAAAGATTAGACAGCCCATGCATTTATTACATATGAATAAGAAAATAAATTATACAAAAGAGGAAACATGAGTTTAAGCATAATGCCATGGAAAATATTTTTGATATGCAAGGAGTTCAGATATAAAATCACCAATTTATCCGTGTCCATGAAGGAAACATTTTAAGATAGCAGGGGGGCAAAAAAGAAGAGAACAACACAGGAGATGGTGTAAGTAATGTAAAACGGTGCAATATACAGATGAATAGACAAGTATAGAAAATTTAACACTTGTAAAACAACACCACATGGCCATAGACATTCTGCCTTGTTTGTTGATCCTTGCACTCCTAGATCTGACCACCGCTCACAAGAACCTTCTACTTGAATCCTCAGGGCGATAAAAAATTTAGCAGCAAGATTTGCATGTTTAACGTTCTTCAATCATCATTTAAGCGAGAATGTTCAGCAGAGGATCGTGGGTGGCACACCAAGGACTGAAGATCTGACAACACAATATGCAAGGAGATCTGATTTCTTCTGAAAAATGTGGGGATAAATAAGCACGAACAAAAAAGTGAAGGAAAGAAAAGAAGAGGAAGATGTATAGCACATGTAAGAAGAATGTATGCAAAACAAAATCCAGGAGGTCTCTATACTAGTTAATAGGAAGTGTATGCAAAATATATGTCCAAAGATTAGACAGCCCGTGCATTTATTACATATGAAAATAAATTATACAAAAGAGGAAACATGAGTTTAAGCATAATGCCATGGAAAATATGTTTGATATGCAAGGAGTTCAGATAAAAAATCACCAATTTATCCGTGTCCATGAAGGAAACATTTTAAGATAGAAGGGGGCAAAAAAGAAGAGAACAACATAGGAGACGGTGTAAGTAATGTAAAACGGTGCAATATACGGATGAATAGATAAGTACAGAAAATTTAACATTTGTAAAACAACACCTCATGGCCATAGACATTCTACCTTGTTTGTTGATCCTTGCACTCCTAGATTTGACCACCGCTCACAAGAACCTTCTAGTTGAATCCTCAGGGCGATAAAAAATTTAGCAGCAAGATTTGCATGTTTAACGTTCTTCAATCATAATTTAAGCGAGAATGTTCAGCAGAGAATCGTGGGTGGCACACCAAGGACTGAAGATCTAACAACACAATATGCAAGGAGATTGATTTCTTCTGAAAAATGTGGGGATAAATAAGCACGAACAGAAAAGTGAAGGAAAGAAAAGAAGAGGAAGATGTATAGCACATGTAAGAAGAATACCTCATCGGTTCAAATATACTTGAAGCATAAGCAAGCACAACACCATAACCGGAGAGGGAAAGCTGATGCATCTCCTTGTCACTCTCCACCCCTCAACCACAAGGCGCACAAGCGTGCATTATGACATTAGCACTCGTATTCTAGCTCAAATTAACCTGCAAAATAATAGAAACGAATATTTGGACTTCAGATTTTGTATGCAAATCTGGAGTACATGTAAATAGGATGAATGAGATTGATCATTAGCTAGATGAGACATCCCAAGTGCTCTCGATATAAAAGGGCACTTCTTAAGGTGATAACTTGGGGATGGACAACAGATGAACAGACACACCTGAAGAACATGAGAATATAATATCGTCCGCAAAAGAACATAGGCACGCACATGCTGTAATAATATCGGAAGAAGAGTAAAAAGAATTAGAAGCCTGTAATATCTTCTTCCACATTATGGGATTTAGGCATTTAGCCCTTCTCCAAAAATAGATGAGCCAATCTTGGGTAAAAGATCACCTTTATAAAACTCAGGAAATCACCTTTATGGGTAAAATAACATGTTCAAAAAAGACTAAGGTGAGCATGTACGGTGCAACAAGTGTGACTAAGATGAGCATGCATAGTGCAACAAATGTGCGGAACTAATCAATAAACACCTAGAGTGCAAGAACTAAACAAAATCAGTTCTACAATAATCATAATAAATCACCAAAACCTCAACTTAGCATGGTATGCAGACCAATTAACCTACCCTGAGGAGTAATCTGAGAATACAATTGAAGCTCTCACATTCTATGGTCATGTATACAAACTATTGGATAATAATTGGATCAGAGTTAACTAAAGATTAATAAAAGTAAACGTGTTGCTTCGCAGCCGGAGCAGATCTCAAATAGATTGATTCCTGGCAGAGGAGCGGTTTCATCCCCATGGACAACGAAGAGTGCTGCTTCCGCAGCCGGAGCAGATCTCTCCTCTACCTCGCCGAGACCACCTCCCCATAATGCCTCCTAGCGGTTGGACGAAGAGGATGTCCACACAGCCTCATCTTGCACCGACGGTGATGACCCAACATTCCGAGACACCAAAGGCAAAGGAGTGGACCAAAGAGTGGTGGAGACGGAGCACCTAGCAAGGAGGAACTGGGTCAGCACTCGCCTTACCCACTCCCACAGCGGCCGACTCATCCCTACAACCGCCACCGCATCCACCGACGTCGTTGATGCTATAGGACATGCGAGGGCTAAGCCCAAAAAACAGAAACGGGAAACCTAACACACCCTAATCAATCGAAACTTGTGAATTAGAATCTGAGAGGATGAACGAAAATCTAAAGATCAACGACAAAAAATCAGTAGAAAGTTTGGAGAATATGTTCGGGAGGAAGGAGAAATTTGGGAGAGGAACATGCCACCTGGACAACGGACGGCCGGAGTTCTCCACGCTCGGACTGGCCACCCCATCATGCTTGACATTCACTTCGTACTGGAGTCACCATGAAGCTTGTGTGACTGGCCCGGTGTTGAGCCGCCACCGACGCCCCGGCCCTGCTCCTCCTGGCACGGGATAGCAGGGTGATCAGATAGGAAGAGGAGGACGTCCGGAAGGATGTGGGCGGCGGCGTTGGGAATGAGGCGGAAGAGATCAGATGAGAAGAAATTGGGGGTAAATTGACCGCTCGGTTCGCGGCCTGAAGCTAATCGATGGTTCCATCATGGAACATGAGCACCGCTTTGACCATATGGACAGACTCGTACGCAAAGAAAAAAACAACTGAAAATACAGTCAATGACAAACCGGGTCCATACAGAACGAGCCACCACAGCATTTAAGTAATCCTTAGGCAGCGCGTGACAAAAAAGGTAATAAAAGACACGCCGACCAAACACAGCAGCCCACCTACAGCGATAGTCAAATAAAAGGCCTAGAAGCAGAGACATAACATCACCACGTGCACCACAGGAGCGCTCTCAGCGCTCCCTGCATCTCACGCTTAAGCATTTAACTAATACCTCACCGGTTCAGATATCCTTGAAGCATAAGCAAGCATAACACCATAACCGGAGAGGGAAAGCTGATGCATCTCCTTGTCACTCTCTACCCCTAAACCACAAGACGCACAAGCGTGCATTATGACATTAGCACTCGTATTCTAGCTCAAATTAACCTGCGAAATAATAGAAACGAATATTTGGACTTCAGATTTTGTCTGCAAATCTGGAGTACGTGTAAATAGGATGAATGAGATTGATCATTAGCTAGATGAGACATCCCAAGTGCTCTCGATATAAAAGGGAACTTCTTAAGGTGATAACGTGGGGATGGACAACAGATGAACAGACACACCTGAAGAACATAAGAATATAATAGCATCCGAAAAAGAACATAGGCACACACACGTTGTAAGAATATCGGAAGAAGAGTAAAAAGAATTAGAAGCCTGCAATATCTTCTTCCATATTATGGGATTTAGGCATTTAGCCCTTCTCCAAAAATAGATGAGCCAATCTTGGGTAAAAGTTCATCTTTATAAAACTCGGGAAATCACCTTTATGGGTAAAATAACATGTTCAAAAAAGACTAAGGTGAGCATGTACGGTGCAACAAATGTGAATAAGATGAGCATGCATAGTGCAACAAATGTGTGGAACTAATCAACAAACACCTAGAGTGCAAGAATTGAACAAAGGCAGTTCTACAATAATCATAATAAATCATCAAAACCTCAACTTAGCATGGTATGAAGACCAATTAACCTGCCCTGAGGAGTAATCTGAGAATACAATTAAAGCTCTCACATTCTATGGTCATGTATACAAACTATTGGATAATAATTGGATCAGAGTTAACTAAATATTAAGAAAAGTAAGCGTGCTGCTTCGTTGCCGGAGGAGATCTCAAATATATTGATTCCTGGCAGAGGAGCGGTTTCATCCCCATGGACAACGAAGAGTGCTGCTTCCGCAGCCGGAGCAGATCTCTCCTCTACCTCGCCGAGACCACCTCCCCACAACGCCTCCTAGCGGTTGGACGAAGAGGATGTCCACACAGCCTCATCTTGCACCGACGGTGACGACCCAACATTCCGAGACACCAAAGGCGAAGGAGTGGACCAAAGA
The DNA here is from genome assembly GCA_023614405.1 of Avena insularis. NCBI lineage: Eukaryota > Viridiplantae > Streptophyta > Magnoliopsida > Poales > Poaceae > Avena > Avena insularis. The sequence goes on along the minus strand of JAJUPC010000369.1, from coordinate 94,178 downwards.
GTGGTGGAGACGGAGCACCTAGCGAGGAGGAACTGGGTCAGCACACGCCTTACCCACTACCGCGGCGGCCGACTCATCCCTACAACCGCCACCGCATCCACCGACGTCGTTGATGCTAAGCCCAAAAAACAAGAAACGGGAAACCTAACACACCCTAATCAACCGAAACTTGTGAATTAGAATCTGAGAGGATGAACGAAAATCTAAAGATCAGCGGCAAAAAATCTCTAGAAACCATGGAGAATATGTTCGGGAGGAAGGAGAAATTTGGGACAGGAACATGCCACCTGGACAACGGACGACCGGAGTTATCCATGCTCGGACTGGCCGCCCCATCATGCTTGACATTCCCTTCGTACTGGAATCACCATGAAGCTTGTGTGGTAGCTGTTGAGCCGCCACGGCCTTGGCGCTGCTCCTCCTGGCACGGGATAGCAGGGTGATCAGAGAGGGAGAGGAGGACATCCGGAAGGATGTGGGTGGCGGTGTTGGGAATGAGACGGAAGAGATCAGTTGAGAAGAAATTGGGGGTAAATTGACCGCTCGGTTCGCGGCCTGAAGCTACTCGATGGTTCCATCGTGGAACAGGAGCACCGCTTTGACCATATGGACAAACTCGTACGCAAAGAAAAAAACAACTGAAAATACAGTCAATGACAAACCTGGTCCGTACAGAACGGGCCACCATAGCATTCAAGTAATCCTCAGGCAGCGCGTGACAAAAAGGGTAAAAAAAGACACGCCGACCAAACGCAGCAGCCCACCTACAACGATAGTCAAATAAAAGGCCCAAAAACAGAGACATAACATCACCACGCGCACCACAGGAGCGCTCTCAGCGCTCCCTGCATCTCATGCTTAAGCATTTAACTAATACCTCACTGGTTTAGATATCCTTGAAGCAGAAGCAAGCACAACACCATAACCGGAGAGGGAAAGCTGATGCATATCCTTGTCACTCTCCACCCCTGAACCACCAGGCGCACAGGCGTGCATTGTGACATTAGCACTCGTATTCCAGCTCAAATTAACCTACGAAATAATATTAACGAATATTTGTACTTCAGATTTTGTCTGCAAATCTGGAGTACGTGTAAATAGGATAAATGAGATTGATCATTAGCTAGATGAGACATCCCAAGTGCTATCGATATAAAAGGCACTTCTTAAGGTGATAACTTGGGGATGGACAACAGATGAACAGACACACCTGAAGAACATAAGAATATAATAGCATCCGCAAAAGAACATAAACGCTTTGCAGCTGTAAGAATATCGGAAGAAGAGTAAAAAGAATTAGAAGCCTGCAATATCTTCTTCCATATTATGGGATTTAGGCATTTAGCCCTTCTCCAAAAATAGATGAGCCAATCTTGGGTAAAAGTTCACCTTTATAAAACTCGGGAAATCACCTTTATGGGTAAAATAACATGTTCAAAAAAAGACTAAGGTGAGCATGTACGGTGCGACAAATGTGACTAAGATGAGCATGCATAGTGCAACAAATGTGTGGAACTAATCAACAAACACCTAGAGTGCAAGAATTGAACAAAGGCAGTTCTACAATAATCATAATAAATCACCAAAACCACAACTTAGCATGGTATGCAGACCAATTGACCTGCCCTGAGGAGTAATCTGAGAATACAATTGAAGCTCTCACATTCTATGGTCATGTATACAAACTATTGGATAATAATTGGATCAGAGTTAACTAAAGATTAAGAAAAGTAAGCATGCTGCTTCGCAGCCCGAGCAGATCTCAAATAGATTGATTCCTGGCAGAGGAGCGGTTTCATCCCCATGGACAACGAAGAGTGCTGCTTCCGCAGCCGGAGTAGATCTCTCCTCTACCTCGCCGAGACCACCTCCCCACAACGCCTCCTAGCGGTTGGACGAAGAGGATGTCCACACAGCCTCATCTTGCACCGACGGTGACGACCCAACATTCCGAGACACCAAAGGCGAAGGAGTGGACCAAAGAGTGGTGGAGACGGAGCACCTAGCGAGGAGGAACTGGGTCAGCACTCGCCTTACCCACTCCCGCGGCGGCCGACTCATCCCTAGAACCGCCACCGCGTCCACCGACGTCGTTGATGCTATAGGACATGCGAGGGCTAAGCCCCAAAAACAAAAAACGGGAAACCTAACACACCCTAATCAACCGAAACTTGTGAATTAGAATCTGAGAGGATGAACGAAAATCTAAAGATCAGCGGCAAAAAATCGCTAGAAACTATGGAGAATATGTTCGGGAGGAAGGAGAAATTTGGGAGAGGAACATGCCACCTGGACAACGGACGGCCAGAGTTCTCCATACTCGGACTGGCCGCCCCATCATGCTTGACATTCCCTTCGTACTGAAATCACCATGAAGCTTGTGTGACTGGCCCGGTGTTGAGCCGCCGCCGATGCCCCGGCGCTGATCCTCCTGGCACGGGATAGCAGGGTGATCAGAGAGGGAGAGGAGGACGTCCGGAAGGATGTGGGCGAGGATGTTGGGAATGAGACGGAAGAGATCAGATGAGAAGAAATTGGGGGTAAATTGACCGCTCGGTTCGCGGCCTGAAGCTACTCGATGGTTCCATCGTGGAACATGAGCACCGCTTTGACCATATGGACATACTCGTACGCAAAGAAAAAAACAACGTAAAATACAGTCAATGACAAACCTGGTCCGTACAGAACGGGCCACCACAACATTTAAGTAATCCTCAAGCAGCGCGTGATAAAAAACGGTAAAAAAAGACACGCCGACCAAACGCAGCAGCCCACCTCCAGCGATAGTCAAATAAAAGGCCCAGAAGCAGAGACATAACATCACCACGCGCACAACAGGAGTGCTCTCCACGTTCCCTGCATCTCACGCTTAAGCATTTAACTAATACCTCACCGGTTCAGATATCCTTGAAGCAGAAGCAAGCACAGCACCATAACCGGAGAGGGAAAGCTGATGCATCTCCTTGTCACTCTCCACCCACAACCACAAAGGCGCTGGCGTGCATTATGACATTAGCACTCGTATTCTAGCTCAAATTAACCTGCGAAATAATAGAAACGAATATTTGGACTTCAGATTTTGTCTGCAAATCTGGAGTACGTGTAAATAGGATGAATGAGATTGATCATTAACTAGATGAGACATCCCAAGTGATCTCGACATAAAAGGGCATTTCTTAAGGTGATAACTTGGGGATGGACAACAGATGAACAGACACACCTGAAGAACATAAGAATATAATAGCATCCGCAAAAGAACATAGGCACGCACACGCTGTAAGAATATCGGAAGAAGAGTAAAAAGAATTAGAAGCCTGCAATATCTTCTTCCATATTATGGGATTTAGGCATTTAGCCCTTCTCCAAAAATAGATGAGCCAATCTTGGGTAAAAGTTCATCTTTATAAAACTCGGGAAATCACCTTTATGGGTAAAATAACATGTTCAAAAAAGACTAAGGTGAGCATGTACGGTGCAACAAATGTGAGTAAGATGAGCATGCATAGTGCAACAAATGTGCGGAACTAATCAACAAACACCTAGAGTGTAAGAACTGAACAAAAGCAGTTCTACAATAATCATAATAAATCACCAAAACCTCAACTTAGCATGGTATGCAGACCAATTAACCTGCCCTGAGGAGTAATCTGAGAATACAATTGAATCTCTCACATTCTATGGTCATGTATACAAACTATTGGATAATAATTGGATCAGAGTTAACTAAAGATTAAGAAAAGTAAGCGTGCTGCTTCGCAGCCGGAGCAGATCTCAAATAGATTGATTCCTGGTAGAGGAGCGGTTTCATCCCCATGGACAACGAAGAGTGCTGCTTCCGCAGCCGGAGCACATCTCTCCTCTACCTCACCGAGACCACCTCCCCACAACGCCTCCTAGCGGTTGGACGAAGAGGATGTCCACACAGCCTCATCTTGCACCGACGTGGTGACCCAACATTCCGAGACACCAAAGGCGAAGGAGTGGACCAAAGAGTGGTGGAGACGGAGCACCTAGCGAGGAGGAACTGGGTCAGCACTCGCCTTACCCACTCCCGCGGCGGACGACTCATCCCTACAACCGCCACCGCATCCACCGACGTCGTTGATGCTATAGGACATGCGAGGGCTAAGCCCAAAAAACAAGAAACGGGAAACCTAACACACCCTAATCAACCGAAACTTGTGAATTAGAATCTGAGAGGATGAACGAAAATCTAAAGATCAGCGGCAAAAAATCGCTAGAAACTATGGAGAATATGTTCGGGAGGAAGGAGAAATTTGGGAGAGGAACATGCCACCTGGACAACATACGGCGGAGTTGTCCATGCTCGGACTGCCGCCCATCATGCTTGACATTCCTTCAGATCTTGGAATCACCATGAAGCTTGTGTGGTGGCACGGTGTTGAGCCGCCTTTGCCGACGCTGATCCTCTGGCACGGGATAGCGGTGATCGAGAGAGGAGAGGAGGACGTCCGGAAGGATGTGGGCGAGGATGTTGGGAATGAGTCGGAAGAGATCAGATGAGAAGAAATTGGGGGTAAATTGACCGCTCGGTTCGCGGCCTGAAGCTACTCGATGGTTCCATCGTGGAACATGAGCACCGCTTTGACCATATGGACATACTCGTACACAAAGAAAAAAAAAAAATCAATGATGACAAACCTGGTCCGCAGGCACGGGCCACCACAACATTTAAGTAATCCTCAAGCAGCGCGTGATAAAAAACGGTAAAAAAAGACACGCCGACCAAACGCAGCAGCCCACCTCCAGCGATAGTCAAATAAAAAGCTCAGAAGCAGAGACATAACATCACCACGCGCACAACAGGAGCGCTCTCCACGCTCCCTGCATCTCACGCTTAAGCATTTAACTAATACCTCACCGGTTCAGATATCCTTGAAGCAGAAGCAAGCACAGCACCATAATCGGAGAGGGAAAGCTGATGCATCTCCTTGTCACTCTCCACCCCTGAACCACAAGGCGCACAAGCGTGCATTATGACATTAGCACTCGTATTCTAGCTCAAATTAACCTGCGAAATAATAGAAACGAATATTTGGACTTCAGATTTTGTCTGCAAATCTGGAGTACGTGTAAATAGGATGAATGAGATTGATCATTAACTAGATGAGACATCCCAAGTGATCTCGACATAAAAGGGCATTTCTTAAGGTGATAACTTGGGGATGGACAACAGATGAACAGACACACCTGAAGAACATAAGAATATAATAGCATCCGCAAAAGAACATAGGCACGCACACGCTGTAAGAATATCGGAAGAAGAGTAAAAAGAATTAGAAGCCTGCAATATCTTCTTCCATATTATGGGATTTAGGCATTTAGCCCTTCTCCAAAAATAGATGAGCCAATCTTGGGTAAAAGTTCATCTTTATAAAACTCGGGAAATCACCTTTATGGGTAAAATAACATGTTCAAAAAGACTAAGGTGAGCATGTACGGTGCAACAAATGTGAGTAAGATGAGCATGCATAGTGCAACAAATGTGCGGAACTAATCAACAAACACCTAGAGTGCAAGAACTGAACAAAAGCAGTTCTACAATAATCATAATAAATCACCAAAACCTCAACTTAGCATGGTATGCAGACCAATTAACCTGCCCTGAGGAGTAATCTGAGAATACAATTGAATCTCTCACATTCTATGGTCATGTATACAAACTATTGGATAATAATTGGATCAGAGTTAACTAAAGATTAAGAAAAGTAAGCGTGCTGCTTCGCAGCCGGAGCAGATCTCAAATAGATTGATTCCTGGTAGAGGAGCGGTTTCATCCCCATGGACAACGAAGAGTGCTGCTTCCGCAGCCGGAGCATATCTCTCCTCTACCTCACCGAGACCACCTCCCCACAACGCCTCCTAGCGGTTGGACGAAGAGGATGTCCACACAGCCTCATCTTGCACCGACGGTGACGACCCAACATTCCGAGACACCAAAGGCGAAGGAGTGGACCAAAGAGTGGTGGAGACGGAGCACCTAGCGAGGAGGAACTGGGTCAGCACTCGCCTTACCCACTCCCGCGGCGGACGACTCATCCCTACAACCGCCACCGCATCCACCGACGTCGTTGATGCTATAGGACATGCGAGGGCTAAGCCCAAAAACAAGAACGGAAACCTAACACACCTAATCAGCAAACTTGTGAATTAGAATCTGAGAGGATGAACGAAAATCTAAAGATCAGCGGCAAAAAATCGCTAGAAACTATGGAGAATATGTTCGGGAGGAAGGAGAAATTTGGGAGAGGAACATGCCACCTGGACAACATACGGCCGGAGTTGTCCATGCTCGGACTGGCCGCCCCATCATGCTTGACATTCCCTTCGTACTGGAATCACCATGAAGCTTGTGTGACTGGCCCGGTGTTGAGCCGCCGCCGCTTCGCTGATCCTCCCGCACGGGATAGCAGGGGTGATCAGAGAGGAGAGGAGGACGTCCGAAGGATGTGGGCGAGGATGTTGGGAATGAGACGGAAGAGATCGGATGAGAGGAAATTGGGGTAAATTGAAGCTACTCGATGGTTCCATCGTGGAACATGAGCACCGCTTTGACCATATGGACATACTCGTACACAAAGAAAAAAAAAACCGAAAATACAGTCAATGACAAACCTGGTCCGTACAGAACGGGCCACCACAACATTTAAGTAATCCTCAAGCAGCGCGTGATAAAAAACGGTAAAAAAAGACACGCCGACCAAACGCAGCAGCCCACCTCCAGCGATAGTCAAATAAAAAGCCCAGAAGCAAAGACATAACATCACCACGCGCACAACAGGAGCGCTCTCCACGCTCCCTGCATCTCACGCTTAAGCATTTAACTAATACCTCACCGGTTCAGATATCCTTGAAGCAGAAGCAAGCACAGCACCATAATCGGAGAGGGAAAGCTGATGCATCTCCTTGTCACTCTCCACCCCTGAACCACAAGGCGCACAAGCGTGCATTATGACATTAGCACTCGTATTCTAGCTCAAATTAACCTGCGAAATAATAGAAACGAATATTTGGACTTCAGATTTTGTCTGCAAATGAGTGCGTGTAAATAGGATGAATGAGATTGATCATTAACTAGATGAGACATCCCAAGTGATCTCGACATAAAGGGCATTTCTTAAGGTGATAACTTGGGGATGGACAACGGATGAAACAGACACACAAGAACATAAGAATATAATAGCATCCGCAAAAGAACATAGGCACGCACACGCTGTAAGAATATCGGAAGAAGAGTAAAAAGAATTAGAAGCCTGCAATATCTTCTTCCATATTATGGGATTTAGGCATTTAGCCCTTCTCCAAAAATAGATGAGCCAATCTTGGATAAAAGTTCATCTTTATAAAACTCGGGAAATCACCTTTATGGGTAAAATAACATGTTCAAAAAGACTAAGGTGAGCATGTACGGTGCAACAAATGTGAGTAAGATGAGCATGCATAGTGCAACAAATGTGCGGAACTAATCAACAAACACCTAGAGTGCAAGAACTGAACAAAAGCAGTTCTACAATAATCATAATAAATCACCAAAACCTCAACTTAGCATGGTATGCAGACCAATTAACCTACGAGGAGTAATCTGAGAATACAATTGAATCTCTCACATTCTATGGTCATGTATACAAACTATTGGATAATAATTGGATCAGAGTTAACTAAAGATTAAGAAAAGTAAGCGTGCTGCTTCGCAGCCGGAGCAGATCTCAAATAGATTGATTCCTGGTAGAGGAGCGGTTTCATCCCCATGGACAACGAAGAGTGCTGCTTCCGCAGCCGGAGCATATCTCTCCTCTACCTCACCGAGACCACCTCCCCACAACGCCTCCTAGCGGTTGGACGAAGAGGATGTCCACACAGCCTCATCTTGCACCGACGGTGACGACCCAACATTCCGAGACACCAAAGGCGAAGGAGTGGACCAAAGAGTGGTGGAGACGGAGCACCTAGCGAGGAGGAACTGGGTCAGCACTCGCCTTACCCACTCCATGGCCAGACGACTCATCCCTACAACCGCCACCGCATCCACCGACGTCGTTGATGCTATAGGACATGCGAGGGCTAAGCCCAAAAAACAAGAAACGGGAAACCTAACACACCCTAATCAACCGAAACTTGTGAATTAGAATCTGAGAGGATGAACGAAAATCTAAAGATCAGCGGCAAAAAATCGCTAGAAACTATGGAGAATATGTTCGGGAGGAAGGAGAAATTTGGGAGAGGAACATGCCACCTGGACAACATACGGCCGGAGTTGTCCATGCTCGGACTGGCCGCCCCATCATGCTTGACATTCCCTTCGTACTGGAATCACCATGAAGCTTGTGTGACTGGCCCGGTGTTGAGCCGCTTGCCAAGCTGATCCTCTGCACGGGATAGCAGGGTGATCAGAGAGGGAGAGGAGGACGTCCGGAAGGATGTGGGCGAGGATGTTGGGAATGAGACGGAAGAGATCAGATGAGAGGAAATTGGGGGTAAATTGACCGCTCGGTTCGCGGCCTGAAGCTACTCGATGGTTCCATCGTGGAACATGAGCACCGCTTTGACCATATGGACATACTCGTACACAAAGAAAAAAAAAACCGAAAATACAGTCAATGACAAACCTGGTCCGTACAGAACGGGCCACCACAACATTTAAGTAATCCTCAAGCAGCGCGTGATAAAAAACGGTAAAAAAAGACACGCCGACCAAACGCAGCAGCCCACCTCCAGCGATAGTCAAATAAAAAGCCCAGAAGCAAAGACATAACATCACCACGCGCACAACAGGAGCGCTCTCCACGCTCCCTGCATCTCACGCTTAAGCATTTAACTAATACCTCACCGGTTCAGATATCCTTGAAGCAGAAGCAAGCACAGCACCATAATCGGAGAGGGAAAGCTGATGCATCTCCTTGTCACTCCACCCTGAACCACAAAGGCGCTGGCGTGCATTATGACATTAGCACTCGTATACTAGCTCAAAAAAACCTGAGAAATAATAGAAGCGAATATTTGGACTTGATTTTGTGCGCAAATCTGATGCGTGTAAATAGGATGAATGAGATTGATCATTAACTAGATGAGACATCCCAAGTGATCTCGACATAAAAGGGCATTTCTTAAGGTGATAACTTGGGGATGGACAACAGATGAACAGACACACCTGAAGAACATAAGAATATAATAGCATCCGCAAAAGAACATAGGCACGCACACGCTGTAAGAATATCGGAAGAAGAGTAAAAAGAATTAGAAGCCTGCAATATCTTCTTCCATATTATGGGATTTAGGCATTTAGCCCTTCTCCAAAAATAGATGAGCCAATCTTGGATAAAAGTTCATCTTTATAAAACTCGGGAAATCACCTTTATGGGTAAAATAACATGTTCAAAAAGACTAAGGTGAGCATGTACGGTGCAACAAATGTGAGTAAGATGAGCATGCATAGTGCAACAAATGTGCGGAACTAATCAACAAACACCTAGAGTGCAAGAACTGAACAAAAGCAGTTCTACAATAATCATAATAAATCACCAAAACCTCAACTTAGCATGGTATGCAGACCAATTAACCTGCCCTGAGGAGTAATCTGAGAATACAATTGAATCTCTCATTCTATGGTCATGTATACAAACTATTGGATAATAATTGGATCGAGTTAACTAAAGATTAAGAAAAGTAAGCGTGCTGCTTCGCAGCCGGAGCAGATCTCAAATAGATTGATTCCTGGTAGAGGAGCGGTTTCATCCCCATGGACAACGAAGAGTGCTGCTTCCGCAGCCGGAGCATATCTCTCCTCTACCTCACCGAGACCACCTCCCCACAACGCCTCCTAGCGGTTGGACGAAGAGGATGTCCACACAGCCTCATCTTGCACCGACGGTGACGACCCAACATTCCGAGACACCAAAGGCGAAGGAGTGGACCAAAGAGTGGTGGAGACGGAGCACCTAGCGAGGAGGAACTGGGTCAGCACTCGCCTTACCCACTCCCGCGGCGGACGACTCATCCCTACAACCGCCACCGCATCCACCGACGTCGTTGATGCTATAGGACATGCGAGGGCTAAGCCCAAAAAACAAGAAACGGGAAACCTAACACACCCTAATCAACCGAAACTTGTGAATTAGAATCTGAGAGGATGAACGAAAATCTAAAGATCAGCGGCAAAAAATCGCTAGAAACTATGGAGAATATGTTCGGGAGGAAGGAGAAATTTGGGAGAGGAACATGCCACCTGGACAACATACGGCCGGAGTTGTCCATGCTCGGACTGGCCGCCCCATCATGCTTGACATTCCCTTCGTACTGGAATCACCATGAAGCTTGTGTGACTGGCCCGGTGTTGAGCCGCCGCTGCCGCCCCGACGCTGATCCTCCTGGCACGGGATAGCAGGGTGATCAGAGAGGGAGAGGAGGACGTCCGGAAGGATGTGGGCGAGGATGTTGGGAATGAGACGGAAGAGATCAGATGAGAAGAAATTGGGGGTAAATTGACCGCTCGGTTCGCGGCCTGAAGCTACTCGATGGTTCCATCGTGGAACATGAGCACCGCTTTGACCATATGGACAGACTCGTACGCAAAGAAAAAACAACAACCGAAAATACAGTCAATGACAAACCGGGTTCATACAGAACGGGCCACCACAGCATTTAAGTAATCCTCAGGCAGCGCGTGACAAAATACGGTAAAAAAATACACGTCGACCAAACACAGCAGCCCACCTATAGCGATAGTTAAATAAAAGGCCCATAAAGAGAGACATAACATCACCACGCGCACGACAGAAACGCTCTCGACGCTCCCTGCATCTTACACTTAAGCATCTAAAAGTATAATAGGGGCACCCCTGGAGGTTACCACAGTGATTAGAGCATTTCGGCCCTTGGATCGAGCTCTCAGGGTGGATCTGGACCGTAGATTCCTGTTTAGCCTTATTTGCCCTCATCGCTTGATTTGCTACTGGCACCCATAGTTGCACACCGATGCGTTTGCCCGTACACTGCTACTATGCTGATGGTTCCAGGGCCTACTTGTTAGCGTCCATAATTTTCATTTTGGGGCGATTTAGTTGGGGACCCCGGGTTTTAGAGCTAGATTGGAGAGCTAATATGCCCTCGCTCCTACCCTATCTGTGCCCCGATTCACCCAAGCCAGCCAACCCTAGCCGCCTCCCACACCTGCGCCCTCCCTCTCCTCGATCTCCTTCGGGCCGGCCCGGCTCCGCCCTATCTAGCCCCGTTCGGCAGCAGCGCCGCCTCGCGCCAGCGCCGGGAGCAGCGTCGTCGCGCTGCATCCTTCCTCTACCTCTCCTGATGTGGCCGCCGCCGCTCGTTGACACGGGCAGGAGCTCCGCCGCGGCCGCGGCCGCATCCCGCGGGGGCACGGCCCCGCCCGCATCCTCGCCTCCATAACGGCCTCGAGCAGGGCGCGCGGCGAAGGCGGCGAGCAGGCCGTGGGGAAAAGACGGCGAGCAGGGTCAGGGACGGCTTGTTAGCGTCTATATTTGCAGGTTTCCTCCCACCCTTTCCTCTCTGGACTAGGTAGGAGGAGCACGGCGTCGTGCCCCTGGTCCTCGGCAAAGGAGGCCAGTTGTTCATGGAGCTTGCACAGTACTGGTGTGGATTTGGTCATGTTTCACCTTCTGTCGGCTTACACCCTATGAGGAGAACTCAGCGGGAGAAAAACTTCTTCTTGGCGGCTCTTCCTTCGTTGATAACATGTGGAGGCAAGGCATCAGTGGTGGCAGCGAGTGGAGAGAAAGGTAGCAGAGGCGATGTTCGTCAAGTGGCTATCTTCATGGTGCATGGAGGCATAAATGATGCTGAAACGAGGTGATTCTCTCTTCCTCCTTATTTGCCTCCTCATCTCTCTTTTGACTATGTCTTGATTTAATCCCCCACAAATCCTCATCTGGATGTTGTTTGATATGTGCCTGCAAGGGGTTTGACAAAAATCGGAAATGCTTACGTACGCAGGTTATAGAATCAAAAGTGAGTTGTTTGTTCAACAACTTGAGCAATATCTAGCCATTCTATTGGTAGTATTGTATTATATGATTTCCTAACATTGCTCTTCACCTAGACATTTGGTATTGTTGATCCTAGGAAATTTAACCTGTGTCTAATCGCTAGATTTTTTTTCAGTGAGGTGGTGGTTCCATCCACGCCTGTCCTGCTACTGTCTATGTGGTTGCTGCAGCTAGATGGCTTCTTTGGCTTGCAGGTACACATCCTTTCTTCTATCTGACTTCTTCATTGTGTATTTTGATCCAGCTTGATGCTTGGTTGTGTCCATGTGGTTGTCATGTGAGTAGCATTTGATGAATTATACATTTGCATATGCTGCTTAGTTGTACCAAGATTCTACAATTTTATGGCCGCCTCGAAAAATAAATGAGCTAATTGGGTCTTGCCATGCACAAGCATTTGGCATTTAGTCTAAATGTTTCATTTTTTTATCTTTTGCTCGCAGGTGGTGTCACCGACAAGTGCATCATCACCGCTCCAGGATCATCCTACCAGTCGCAAGGTAATTCAATTTGCTTACTACAATATCATGTTTCAGTCATGTACTTTGCTCGTGTGCTATTGTGATTTTAAATATCAGACGGGATGAAAATATAGACTACGCCCAGAACTGACCCACGGATGAATTATGGATCCTTCAATATTCATATTGATGGTAAGTAGACCAAGTCTGCAATTTTCAGTCATGTACCTTGCTCGTGTACTATTGTGATTTTAAATATCAGTCAATATGAAAATATAGACTAGCAATCATCAGGTTTTGTATATAAAGAAATTTAGTAGATGAGCCTTAGTCAGCGTTTCCTACATGGGGTGCTTACTTCAGTTTTCACCATCTTATTCTTCAAAGTCAATTTATTGTTTGACCATATGCTTGGTTGTTTCCTCTCCTAGATGAACAGGTTGAGTGCTTCAGTGTTCTAAAATATGTTGTCGAGGCCGATCATCTATATGATTTGTTAGGTATGCAAATTTATGTTTTTAACAGTGATTTATATATAATCTGGTTTTGGTTGCTTGCCTCCATAATTTCAACCGATTATTTGCCTCTATGTGTGCCTCTTTTGTTAGTTCGTGCTGATGCAAAGGGTCCATTTCCCTTGCGTTGATTTCCAGCCTATGAGTTGATGCATTCTCAAGCAATTGTGCAGGTTATGGAATTCAAGGTTCTGGTTGTTTTCCTCCAAAGAAAGGGTTCTGATTGGTTTTATACATTTTCTCATATGAAATGTTAGTTTTATTAGGAAATCCATTTATTTTTTCTTCATAATACATGGATAGGCTAATAGCCTTGGTTTTAGGGTTGAATATAACCCAATTGAGATAAGAGACTACATATGTCTTCCTATTTTTTTTATAATGTAGCATCTACAAGGAAATAAGACAGCTACTTTTAGTTTGATGGTGATTTACTTCTTTGGGTTAGTGAAAAAAGACAGCTATATTTCTATTTTGCACAATGATTTATTCTTCTGCTATTATTACTTTTTACCTGAGATATATAGCTGAAGTCTTTTTGTGTAACTCTGAAGTGTGCTCATATATTTGTGTTACTGGTACAATGCAGGCTTACTGAAGACATAACATGTGAAGAACGAGTACTGTCTGTTTTGCTTTGTTTCAGGTTGTCTACTGTTGCAGGCCGTTGCTGCGGCTGTTCTTCTAGGGGGTAGTTGTCTTTTTTTGCCCTATAGCATATCTTGTTTATCTTTCCTTTATACACGTTTTGTTCATTCACATATTGACGTGCTCTGTTTTCTAATAGGAGTGTGCCATTTGGGAATTTGTTTCAGTTTACTGTTATGTGCTGCTAGATAGAGACCATGGTAGGTTATGGACAGTGCTGCCATGGTTCTCCAAAGAGAGGGAAAAACGTTCGAGCTTTGATTCTGTCTCTACTGTAGTTCTAGGACAGAAAATGCTTTGCAGTTTTCTTTTATATAACACATATTGTTATAATTATAATTTATCCGTAATATATACATGAGGGCACCCATATTCTAAAAATGTTTGTTTTCACAGACAAAGCTTTTGCATCTGCATTGGTCAGAAAAGGAATCTCACTCCTTCTCGGTCTTATATAAGAATGGTGAATGCTCACTAGACTTGGTATTTTCTTACTACGCGTATCACTGCATTTTTGAAATCTACTTATTTACATTCACGTGTTCCCAGATTTGCAAAGACAAGGATCAAGCTTAATGTTGATATGTAGGTCTAACAGCGTTAGTATCTGCTCTATTCAGTCCTCTTCTTTTGGTGGATTCAACAAACAGCCGTCAGATACACAGTTGCACTACTAGCCTTCTTAGCTATATTCAGCAAAGGAGTAGGCTATTTTCAGTGCATGATACAAGAAAGTACACCCAGGTTCGTTTTGGAACTCATGCAAGCCGTGATATCTATGTCAGAACATGCTAATTGGTTTACACTGGAAAAACAAAGACGCTAAGATATGAATATTTCCAGTCTTTCATATTCTGCAGATTACTGGCTTATAAAAAACCAATGCCTCTAACATGCGTATGGATCAGCAAGAAGAGTACGGCGGGGGCTCGCTGGAGCCACAAGGCTGGCTGGCTGCTGCTACATACAAAGGTTTTAGTTCCAAAACTATTTTACAGTTTATTGTTGTCTCTTATAAGGACCAGTGGATGCTTCTTTTGGTTTCTCTTATTATACTATATAATCAGGTTTTCATCATGTATTTGTATGATTAGCAACACGCGGTCTTTTCAGTAACTATGATGGTTCAGTTTGGTATTGTTTCATATAAGAAGATTGTATGGTGCACCGGATGTACTTGCAGGTGTAAAAGACTTGGTTTTAACATTACCATGTAGGATTTATGCAAAGCTTAATTTGGGTCTTCCATTTATCCTTCCTTTACACACATATCGTTCTACCATGTTGAATATTTAATCTGGATCTGCTTATAATTGCCATTGTGGTGTGCTCATTGTAAACTTGCATGTAATTCCATTGCTCTTTTTTTTGGTTAAACTGTTTTTTGAGCATTTCCCAATGATGAATTAGATCATATGATATAATTTTCAAAGGTGGAGATAGAAAGGAATTCGTTTTTATCAGGGCATGGGACAGGATTCAGAGAAGAGCAAAGTCGGAAAGTGTCGTTCATATATTAGTTAAAGAAAGGTAAATATTGAAATCAGTAACCATTTTCTATGGCTAAATGAACAACATGACATTTTCTTGATACGAAATCAAGTTGCTTATTTGAATTTCTGTACTTTAGTTATTCTCTTCAGTAATGAATCCCTGTTGGCTTCTTATAATTAACAGCAGGTGCAGATGCTGATCCCTAAATATAATTAGAATCTGAAATTGTACTACTTTTCTCTTCAGTAATGGCACTATTTCTCTATTTGTGCCAATGTACAATATAGCGAGAAATCTATGATCAGTAAATCAATGAACCAAGTTTGCGTATTTTCAATGATTATTTTGATTCCAAAATAGAATTAGGAACCTAATCTAAGCTACTTTTTCCTAATCTCCAACTATGGCTTTGTTTGTGTCAGACACAGACGAAATGGTTTCAGTGTTTCACTTTTACAGCCTGTAGAAAATCAGATGAACTGGAGTTGTCGTGTTGATGTTTTTATCTAAACATGTTCTTCTCTACTTGGCATGCATGTAGGAATTTTACCCGTGTCTTTTCTTTCAACTCGATTCGATATTTACACAGGCAAGCCAACTAAGTCATTCCTCGCCGGATATGCATTTTTTTTACACAGGCAGACCAACTAAGGCATTCCTTGCTGGATATGCATTTTTTCTGTTGTTAGCTTCTTTTATTTTTAGTTCTCTGTAGTATCACAGAATTCCTGTGGTTTAATATAGACGTGCATTCCTTATTAAAGTATACTATTGCAATGTATCCATTTTCCCCATAGCTATATTCAAGATTAAAGACTTGGTTCTTCTCGACCGGTTAACTAATTCAATGATGATTATCTTTGCTATCCATGGTAGTTGACGGCATGGAGTATGTGGAGATACCAGCTACAGTCGCTCTAGGATCCATGATGAAAAAGCTATGGCTGCCGTGTCATCGGTACAAAAGCAGGGATGTTGCTTATGGAAATTATGGAACCGAAGTGCGGTTCTATCCTTCAGTGCTTTTTCTGCAAACTTCGCCAGCTCCTCACTCAATGTTAGGTTATCCAGAAGAGTATTTTAAAGTTGCAGCTGATAGCGCTGCGCGACGAGCAATCAAGTATATAGAGACGGTCGAAAAGAAAGTTCCTAAAGAGATTCAAACTGATATGCTGGAGAAAGAGAAGAAAAGAGTCCGGGGGCTCCTCTGCAAGCTAAAATGCGCGTGCGCAGAGCTTATCAAGAAGAGTATGCAGATGAAAGATATCGTGCATGCTTCAAATACCTACATCGAAAAGATTTGTGTTTGTACTGATCAAATCCAGAAAATAGGTTCAGAAGGTTCATCTTCAGGTTCTGGCGGCTCTCGGTATAAAAAATATGCTCGTGCACTTATTGAGATCAATGCTATGGCCATCTATCTTGCTCAACATTCGGTTGAGATCATCGAAGAGTTCAAGGCTGTCAAGGTACATCCTTATGGTGAATGTGGAACTGAGTGTGACAATTCCTCTGAATGCCACGACTCGGACGCACACCATTGTAAGTCTGATATTTATGACTTTGACTCTGATGGACGTCTTCACAACTGCGATGATTCCACATCTGATTAATATTGCTGCAGCTACAACCTTCTTTTAGACCATTATCTCCGGTTAAGTTATGTCTAATAAATCACAGATGCTTATGCTATGAGCTAAGGCGGTCCTCTCCAAGACCTTTACCCCCTGTTATTTAAGTACTACTTATTCCTACATGCTGAACTGTATTGTCCTATGTTTGGTCCTAGCCAGCGGTTTTCGATCAGGACATCTGTAATGATGAATCATAAACACTTTTTCTTCAAATCAGGACTGTTCTTCTCTAGACGTTTATATGTTGTTGATCAAGAAATACCTATTGCTATGTGATTACATAGTTTTATTATGATTTTGGTTCCGGTCTTAAGTGTCTATTTGGTTCGATGTCTCTGCAGTGCTACTCATCGATTACTTGTGTTGGATCGTCGCATGCAACCCCGCGAGACACAACGTTGCTTGATTGTGGGCACGTGGTGGCCAAGCGGAGGGTGTGGAGCTACGTGGAACAAAGCCGGACAATAAGCTTGTGCCGATAGTCCGTGGGCAAGATCCATGCAACGGAACAGGTTCATGGAAGCGTCAACAATAAAGCCTGAATCCTATCCAAAAAATGGTTAAACAACTAAATATAGTTCTGACGGCCGAAGCTGGTTGGAGGACTATAGCTCGACCCTAAAACTGGTTGGAGGACCCGCTAATGGCATTCATTCGGGATAAAAAGGTGGTGGATACTTTCCATTTCTTCTAGGGGCAGAGATGAAATGGAAATACAAAATCGTAAACGAAACTATTCGGACGAAAGTAGGAACAAAAACGGCATAGTGTTTTCTTACAGAACCAAAACGGCCTTGTGGCGCAGCCTTTTTAACACCAGGCGCCTAAAGGTCACGAGCAGAGATCACGGGGTCGTCCGCCGGCGAACCCCTGAAACACCTTTTATCACGACTTAGGTTTAGGTTTTAGCATGTTGTGTCCGGCAAGTTTATGCTCACATCTCATCACAATGTAAATGTTTTTTCTCTACTCAATGTTACAGAACATACGAAATAAATTAAGATGGATATTACAGGATCGTGCGCCAAGACGCACACCTAAATCTAGTTTAACTAGTATACTACCAACTCAGCCCGGTCCTCCTCCACACCCACTGACCCACGAGACCAGAAACAGCCCACCAACCAAGCACCACCTGTACCAGCGCCTCCTCCCCCTCCACCGAAACGGGCTAGTTGTCCTTACACTGGCACCGTCGGGGCTTTCTACTCACTTTGACGCACCCCCACCTCACACACCAATTCGCATCAAAGCACACCGACACGTGGACCCTTCTAAAAAAGGTCCTTTCACGTGTCCTTCGTTTTATGCTTCTGAGGGCCAGCCTTCGGGCCGGAGCCAACCACAGAGAGGCACGTGGTTCACCTGCTATGTGTACCCGGGACGCGCAGAGAGGGCACCAAACCCTAGCCTTTTTGCTTCCCCACCGCTGCTCGCCTCTCCTGCTCGTCTGCTGCTTCCCCACACCGTCCCGGTAGCCTCACCGCCGGCGACTCGTTACACCCACCACCCCCGCCTTCTCTTGCAGGGGAGGTGTGGAAACCCCTAGATCTCTCTCCTCGCCGCCGAGCGCATGGCGTCCTCCTCCGATGAGCAGCCCAAGCCGCCCGAGCCTCCCGCGGCCGCCCTGGCGGTGGCCACCGCCCTGCCGCAGTCGCACGCAGAGTGGGCCGCCTCGGTGCAGGCGTTCTACGCCTCCGGGGGGCATCCCTACGCCGCCTGGCCCGCGCAGGTACTAGTCGGCCCAATTTTGGGTGCGGAGGGGAAACGCGGGGGGTTCTGACTAGATTTTGCTTTTCAGCACCTGATGGCAGCGGCGGCCTCAGGGGCTCCGTACGGCACGCCGGTGCCGTTCCCCATGTACCACCCGGGGGCCGCGATGGCGTACTACGCGCACGCTTCCATGGCCGCGGTGAGTCTCCTTTTCTGGTCGTTTTCGTGCCCAATTGGGGGAATTCGGCTTCCATTTGCCGGGGTTTTAAATCGTTGCCGCCTCCGTGCAGGGTGTTCCTTACCCGACTGCTGAAGCAGTCGCCGCGGCTGCGCCTCTTGTCACGGAAGGGAAGGGCAAGGGCAAGGGTAAGGGCGGTGGCATGTCGCCTGAGAAGGGCAGCTCTGCTGCGCCCTCTGGCGACGACGCTTCCCGGAGGTACGATTTCCTTTTCTCCTTCCCTTTTCTGTTCCTGTATTTTTATTTATTTTTGGTTTCTTTTGGGCTTTTCCTTAAATTTTGCTGTGCAGCTGTGACAGCGGCAGCGACGAGTCTTCAGACACCAGAGATTATGACACTGACAATAAGGTACCCGACAACTTGCTGTGACGGAAGGGACCATTTTTAAGTTGCTTGTTTTTCTGTAATTGGTATGCTGCTGACTTTGTGTGGTTCATATTGGTTCCCTTCAGGATTCCTCTGCACCCAAGAAGAGGAAATCTGGTAATACTTCAGCAGAAGGTGGGTCATTGGAATGCTTAACTCTGTGGTAGCTCAGGCAGTTTCATTGGGGAAATTGAATGATTAGATCGGTTTCTGCCAGGTGAACCGTCTCAAGCTGCTGCTGCTGCTGCCGAGTCGGCCTATCAGTTAAAGGGGAGGTCTGCCGCAAAGCTTCCAGTTTCTGCGCCTGGACGGGCAGCGCTCCCCAATGCCACGCCGAATCTGAACATAGGGATTGATCTTTGGAGTGCTTCTCAACCCATAGCTGTGATCCCAGTGCAGGCCGAAGCAAGTCCCGGGTTGGCGCTTGCCCGAGGCGATGTCGTTGGCCAGCTGGTATGGATTGCTCTTGCCAAAGCTTATGCCGACATGCAGAAAATGTTCTTTTCCATGTGCAGCTGCCTGTTTTTGAATGCTTCAACATTTACCACACATGTTCTTTTGTGTCTTGCTATACATTTTCAAATACCATGTTTGTGCCTGACTCTTAGTTCCTTTTTTTAGCAAGATGAGCGTGAAATTAAGCGGGAGAGGCGGAAACAATCTAACAGAGAGTCTGCCAGGAGATCAAGGTTACGCAAGCAGGTAATATCGGAAACAATATATTCTCAAAAATGTCAAGGCATTTTCATGGCAGTATCAGTGAACCTAGTAAATATTTATTTTTCTGTACAAGAAACTAGTGATGAAGTGTATAAGTGGATTGCCTACCATTTTCCATTAGATCGGTCTTTTGCTGTCGTACCGCCCTCTGTTGTTGTTTGGCCCCATGGGGGGTACTTGACTGACTTTTTTTCAACCTGATGTTTCCTGGGACATCCTTGTTGCAATTGCTGTTACCGCCATCTATGTAGGTTGCCTGATATATACCTGTATTTTGGTCAAACCGGTTTCTCTTACTAAAATGAGCTGAACACTAAATCCCGAACCCGGCATTTTTTGTATGAACTCAGAATACTGAGCGGTATGACTTACATCCCTATCCTTCCAAACCCCACATTTTTCGTATGAATTCAGAAATACTGAGCGGTATGACTTACATCCCTATCCTTCACACATGCTTTTGAAATATTTTATTGAAATCTGGTCGGTATATCCTTTTAGGGACAGATACCAGTTTTGGCATAGCCACATAATCCATACCTTTTATGCTATATTTTCAACATTAATATTGTTTTGAGGCTGGTTCAGAGAATGGTTTTAATAACGCGGCCATCATATATCCAAAGCCAGTGCCAGGTGTTCAAGTATTAGAACTTCAGGGTGTCAAGGGGACCAACAGTAGTTAAAGGGGTTAAGTCAAATATTCATGATATCTCAAGGGAGTAAAGTGGACTCCATCCGTTTGTGATAGTTGCATATTTATTACTACTCCCTCTGATCCAAATTAATTGACTTAGATTTGTCTAGATTTGAATGTATCTAGACATGTTTTAGTGCTAGATACATCTAGACAAATCTAAGTCACTTAATATGGATCGGAGGGAGTACATAATTTTCCATATAATTTGGTTTAAGCAGCTAAATGTCCTCCATAGTTCTGCTGTGCTCCACTTAGTTTTGACATCTATGGTTCTGCTTTCAGTTGCATGATGCCGTTATTGGGGATATGCTAGCTTCTTAGCAAGTGGGTACTGCCTAAATTTCTTCTGGATGTGGTATATTTGGGGTTTGTTTGAGGCTGGCTGGCCGGAGATTTTGTAAGGGCCATAGGCGTTATGATCTATTGCTTGCAGAACACTTTTAATCAGAGCAGTGTACAAATTGAAAGGAAAAGGAAGGATGTTTGATGGCCCGCCACTTCAACTTAATATTTGGTTTCTTCTTGTGTGACCTGATACTGAAATATTAAATTCTAGTTTTTCCAACTGATCCATGCTATATGATCATTACCTCTATTTTGCTCACAGTTCTTGTTTACTTCTGATCTGATTACCATTTCTGTTCGATAGTTATAGATATAGACATGTAGTTATATTTCTTTTTGGAAGGCATAGCCATTTCTGAGCAATGCTTCCCCTCTAATAACACAGGAATTGCTTATGTGTGGCTCTGAAATGGCCTTTTCTAGTTTTCTATAAAAAATTATCACGAGGTGTCAAAAACTGGTGTAGTTGTTCCACCTATTTCTTGATGTTTCTTGCAGTTTTTTTACTTCATACTTGTCAAATATGTCCTCATTGGCAACAGCCCTCAGTTCACCCATCTGACCACTAGCTTTGTTGTTTAGCTAACCATGTCAACATAGTTTATGTTGATTACACACTTGCATGCTTTCACTCATGGCGTGCTGTCTGTCAGCGAGGAACTAGAGGACACTCGTGCTACACTTCGGAAACAAAAAAACGATGTGACACCTAGTTTACTCAAGTTGTATGCCAAACCAACGAGGTGTGCTTCAGTGTCCTCCCCTCCTTCCAATCTTAGGAAATTGAGAACACAAGGAGGACCAGGATTGATCAATACCCCTTTGGTTCGGAGGACATGAAGGGTTATTGACCAATCCTGGCCATCCCTGTGTTTTTAGTTTTCTAAATTTGGGAGGAGGGGGAGGACAACGAAGCAAAACTCCAAATTAATTCACTTTGATGTTTTATTTACCGGAGGCGGCAGATACATTAGTTTGCTTCTACGCTCGTAGGTTTGTATGGTCGCATGTGTCAAGGTTGAGATGTGAGCTAGAAAAGGAATGAATGGATGTCCACCAAGTTGAATCTTGTAAGTTGGAAAAAAATTCAGAAATTAGATGCTGAAATTGGAATATCTATGACTTGATCTCGTGAAATCAGCTTCATAAAGTAAGGCTGAGCATGTCGGCAGGTACTGTCCTCTTGTATGCCAATCAAGGATTAAGTGTCGTTCGACAAGTCTCGACAAGTCTACCTGTCGCAATCCTGATGTCGACAAGGTGGAACGACAAGAAAAGTTTAACTTGTCGAGCGACAACTTGACTTGTCGGCGACAAACCTAGACTTGTCTCTGTGAACTAATCGATCGACAACTTTAAAGGCTGGGATATAAGAAGCCTTGCGTGAAACCCTACACCCGTGAGTCCCTCCCCTAGCCGTCTCTCCCCGGGTGCCCCTCCCCTGCCGCTCCCTCTCCTCTGGCCGCCGCCGGCTCGCCGTCGCCTCCGCCCCTCCCCTGGAACTTGTTCTCTTGAACTTATTTACTTGCTTGTGGATGTGTGGTTGTGGCCTTGGGCATCTGAACTTATTTGGTTATGAGCTTGGTATTTTTTAGTAGTTACTTGGTATTAATAGGCTAGTTACTTGATATTTTTTAGTAGTTACTTGGTATTAATAGGCTAGTTACTTGATATTTTTTAGTAGTTCCTTGTCGACAGCACATCGACAAGTCTAGCACTTGTCGAGACTTGTCAAGACTTGTCTACTTGTCGGTACCCTAGCGACAACTTGCGACAGGTCGACATGTAAACCTTGATGCCAATACACAGAGCAACCACATGGTATATGTTTCTTGTTGGAGACTATGGCACAACTGGACCTATTAACTTGGTTGGCCTTATGATTATAATTTAGTCCCTTTGTAGTGCAGTGGCATCTTGGTACTTTTATGCATTTCCAGAAAAAGGTAAGTATTGCATTTGATGTACTTTTTTCCACTATTTATCAGCAAGAATGCGAGGAATTATCCAAGAAGGTTGCTGAGTTGACAACAGAAAACAACGCCCTCAGAACCGAGCTTGACCAGCTGAAGAAGGCTTGCGAAGATATGGCCGTTCAGAATACACGATTGATGGTGAGCACACACCCCCAACCATACTTTGCCTTTTGTTGAGATGAGGAATGCTAATTTCTTCTCGACACATGCCCTCGCGGTATTCTAACTTTGTGAAGGGCGAAATGATTCAGTCCCAGGAACCCACTGTCACAACCACACTGGGGATGAGCATCGAGGCACCAAAGGCGCAGCAGCACGATGATGAGGGCAAGCTTCATAAGAAGGCTAATAATAACAGCAACGGGAAGTGCGTAGGTGGCAGCCGCAAACCGGAGGCTAACCCTAGGTGAGGACCCCACAGTGGAGGAAGTGACAGAGATGAGATGAGGTGTTCCTTTATCTAACCAACACCCATCATCGATTCAGTGTGCTTTTAGCAAAGAAGTTGTTTTAGTCCTCTTCATCACAGCTCACCGGGGCTCCTGTAGAGCTGCCCCGTCGCAGCCATGTATTATTTATGGCTCGTTGCTGAGAAGAATGTGTTTGTTTGTGCGTGTTTTGTGTAAACTGATTGGTGTAGCTATTGTAACAAACTACATAGAGCTTAGAATTTTTATGTTTGCTAACTTTCGACAAGGATTAATGTAACCTGCCAATTCAATGGCATGATCAGTTGATGTGCGTAACAAATAACCCGACAGTTCGATCTTGCCTCATTGGTTGGGTTGATGGATATTATTATTTTGAATCTTACTTGAGGAAGTGATCACAAGTAACGTACAGTATCTTTTATATAGTTGTTTCTGCTTTCTGCAAGCCGTAAGGGTTGACCAATTTGAACATAAAATTTGTCCGATTTGTAATTGAACGAGTCTATGCGGACAGAATATAGGTCCGGTGGATGGGTGGCTGCGAGATGGGCCAGTCCACGCCAAAAGGCCAGACCTATCCAGCTCCCCCAAAACCAGAGCAAACTTGGGTTTATGCAAACAGAAAATAGGTCCGGTGGATGGGTGGCCAGTCCATGGGCAGGTCGGGACAAGAGCTAACAGGCCAAAAAGCTAGACCTAGACCTATCCAGCTCCCCCAAAACCAGGACAATTTTCCCTCTGTAGCGCTCGGGCGTCAGGTCGCTTCTGTTTAGCTGAAGGATTTGCATCTTACGCTGGCCCATTTACCAATTACCGTGTTGCTCGTTATTTTATGTTCGTACCTAGGACGTGGTTCCGGTTTGATTTTTCTGGATCGTTTGTCCAGCGAAGTCAGCTATAATGGTTTCTTCATCAATCACGTGAAGGAAAAAGCACGACGTGTTTCTTCGACGTCTATGTTGTTCTTTCTACATTCATTTTTCTTCTTTTCTTTTTCACTTTTTCTTTCCACGGTTTAGTTTCAATTTTAAGTTATGTTTTCCTTCTCCCATGTTTTGATTTTTTGATTTTCAGTCACAAGAAAATCAGAGAGCGTATGTGAGAGAGCGCCCTCTCGCCGCACGCCACTCCGTTGGCGGCGTCCACAGCCCCACGCCGGCGGTCACTCCGACGCAGGCGGCCTCCAAGACGCCATGGCTTCCCCCTCCTAAGCCCCTTTCCCACCCTCCCTCTCCACTCCCACCTCTTCCCAGGCGCGACGGTGGGCAGACTACACCGACGACAAAGACGACAAGTGCTCCCCTCGGTCCTACTGCGAGGTCCTCCGCAGCGGCACCCCCTCGCCGGTGGCTCGCCAGGCCTCGCCAGCGAAGTCGCCGACCTTACGAGCGGTCTTAAACCCTAAATCTCCAAAATGGAATTGAAAAGCTCCAATTTCCATAATGGTACCGGGGAAATACCCAGGGAAGAATCATTCTTTGAATCATCCAGATCTATCAGTTTCTTCTTTTCTATACTGAATCTGCTTCGGTATCTCTTTCTTCCTTCCTTCAGAAACCAAGCGGTGACTAGCCTCGCACTCACTTTCCAAAGCACCAATTGACTTGCTTTCAGAACAACCACGATCAGTTATACCTGAAATACCACCCGTACTCAATGCGCCATTCCCAACGGGCGCCTTTATTTTCGTATTGAACTCCGCTAGGAAGAAAAAGTGAGACCGTAGCCTTGTCGAACAACCTCGTTTCTCGCTTTTGTCGATTGACTCGTGGGACTCTACTGAATTCCAGCATGGGTGTGGTAGATTACTGACGTGAAGCCGGACCTCTATGAGTGCTCTACATGGCCGGATCAAAGCTATTCTAAAAACGAGATCCATTGGAGTGGGAAGTACTCAAGATGTAGAAGAGGACTCAAGCAGGGCTACCCACTGTCACCTCGCTTCTTCTTCCGGCTTCGTACTACTACTACCTCCTAGGTCATCGTTCTTTCCATTGCTTCATTGTCCTCAGCTCATCGAATTCAGAACATAGAGAAAAGAATTGAAGTGAAGATCTTCCAAATCTTTCTTCAACCAAGTCGCGTGCATCATGGCTTTCTTGTTATTCCTTTATTTTCCTGCCTATTCTTGACATGCCTAGCCTTATCCGCTTCTTTGGTGCTTTGCTATCCGAACTACCATTGCTAACTCAAGAAAGGTCTGCCTCGTGCTTCTTCACTTATTCAATGCTTTCTCGGCATCCTACAACTCCCTTACATCCCTATGTCGGCTATCCACCCTTCTTTACCAAGTGACGGAATCCCTATCCCTAGCTATCCAGATGCCTCCTCTCTTAAACCAAGGCTTATTCAATAGAGCTTTCCATCTCTAAACTATTCTTTATCCGCTTGTGCTATTCCATGCATACTTGAGCTACAGCCTTTTGAAATCCTAACGGTTTTGGGACACGAACCCTTAGAAACGCAGTGAATGCTTACTGCTCTAGCGGAATTCATGGAGGTAAAGAAGACGCGGAGCAAGGGAAGTCATGCTTGTGTCAGTTCCCTCTCGCTAGTGTAGACTCCTGTTGGTTCGATCATAGCTCCTAATCTCTAACAATGGGTACCAAGGGGCCTTTTGGAACTTCTTCTTTTCCGATAGAAACGGTCTCAATAAACTCACCATGGCCACTTCGAGTACAAAGTTATGCCGTATGGTCTTCTTGGCACCTGCTACCTTCGTGAGTACAATGAGCAGCATTACGGCTCCATACTTGCGAATTTGTCTTGGTCTTTGTCGATGATATTTTTATATACAGCGCTACTCCGTCAGATCATCTTAAGCATTTTCAGCTGGTGTTTGATACCTTGGAACCAACATCAGCTAAAGGTGAAGAAATCTAAATGTTCTTTTGCTCAAAACCTGTTGGCCTATTTGGGATACATCATTGGTGAACATGGGGTGTCTACAGATGCAAAGAAGCTGGCTCCTATCCTGAAATGGCCTACTCCTTCCTACTAGGGACTACTTAAGATGAATTGGTTCGTGCCGCCGGATCGACCGACCCATTTGCGGTCGTCGGGTTGATTGGGGGCTGCTCCGGTCGTCGTTGCGCGCAGTATTTCCGTGTCTCGTCGGAAGCTTCATTTCCTTTTCTTGGATGATAAGCTGAACACGAGAAAAAAGAACGAATTTCCTTCTTGGTTACGCGCATTCGTGTTGACGTCGTTTCTTTTATCTATATCGTCCGTTGGGTTCGCCGCAGCGACATTTCACGCTTTGTTTGTTTTGTTCTCTGTCCATGGTTTTCTTTTTCTACTTGTTTCGTTATTTGTTTCGTTTCTTTGTTTGTTTCATCGTTCTGTTTCTTATTTCGCGTTGTGACAGAATCGCAGATTATCATCTAAACATATTGATCCTCGTATTGGGTCATGGCAAGACCTTAAGTTAAGTCAACCGGGGAGGCTACAAATTCTCGGCTTGCGCCTGTCTCTGAAAAGTGAAGGTCAGCTCCACGTGGGTATTCCATCCAAACGATGGGAGAAGAGGATGACACTTGTTCGTATTGAAAACCGGAGACGAAGGGAAAGAGGTTTGATTGGAACATGTTCTACAAGAACTCCTGTGTAGAACACGCCCGTATCTATTCTATGGGCTGGCTTCAGGCCAACCCTACTGCTGAAGTAAGTAGAAAGCATCATATTCCCGTTTTTCCAACACTTGATCAGGAACCGGGCGCAGAAATTCCTTGAAGAGACCTACAACCAATGCCTAAATAAAGGCATATGTCGAAAAGTTCCACTACTAATAGATTCAGTAAAGGAAGGCCCGGAACGGGCTGAGCTACTGCCCGAAATAGAAGAGGACGACTAGAGTAGAGGAGCAATCCAAACAATTGACGAGGGAGTCTAATTATTTTTCCGTTCTTGATTGTTTCAATTGCACTTTCTTCATTTACGGGTTGCTTGGAAAGTCACGGTAGTTACGACGCTTGGAGTATACTGATTGAATTCTTCCTTCTTCTATAGGTCTTTCTGGGCGGCGAGGCGGAAAAAAGGTGTAGAGAGGGAGAAGGTACATAAAAAAACACGATTTCTAAGGTAGAAAAGAGGCATCCACCAGTCATTGAGAACAGCAAATCCCGGAATTAGCAGGTCGGTATGCGAAGAGAAGTCTTTCGGTATTGAATCCGCGAGGCCAGGTGAAGAAAAGTCCGATATGGGTGGATTACCTTTTTATGAAGGATAAGTCTCTGGGACTGACTGAACTGAATGTATAGCGTAAAGATAAGAAGCACGTAGTCGAAGATGTACCTTGTGGGGTGGGGTACAAGTAGACCAGACCAATGATGAAAAGCATAGATACGAGCATGGCCTCCCTGTCTCAAAAGCAGGCCGCCAAGGGTGCTCGCATGAAGCATTTCTCACTCATAAATAAGTAGTTATCACAAATTGAGAAACATGCTCTTATCGAATTTCATTCCGATTTTCCAGTATTCGGAGTTGCTTGGGAAAAGGTCTAGTCAGGGTCGGTTCTGTTCGGAGTTGCGGGTTGTCTGTACACCCTAATTAATACTTTTGTATAGTTTGTGTCAACCTGAGTTTGGTTAAGTGCCCGCCCGCCTAGATAGATACATAAGTGTCAGTTTGAATGAAGTCAAATGTCAACCGTGTCAACAACGAGAAATTGAAGTGTAAATCTGGATGGTTTGAAGTGGAAACCTTAACATGCAAAAGTGTCTACCTCATTAGAAAAGCAAGTATCTACCGGCGATATATTCATTCGAGTATCAACCGGCGTCAACCAGTTGTCAAACTCCAAATATTTCGTTCGTAGGGGCATGAAGAAGTTGCTAAACCGGTTGTAAAGATCAAAACCATCATTGCTTTCTTTTGGACTTTTCATCTAGTAACGTGCATGAATGGATATGGTGGGTAAGATTTGAAAACGTTTGACATCAACCGGGCTCTACTTTGCTTTTACTTTACTTCACTTGCCAGGTCATTGTTGTCGATATTGAGGTCTCTTTATTCTCGTTTTATTTCTCACTAAATGATCTAACAAACGCATGATTTGATTACTCAATATTGAGTCAATTCATTGTGTTCAATTACTCGTAAATTCATTGTGTCTTATTTTCCATCGAGATGAATACCAATTTGTTAGAGGTGAGGCATCTTCCATTCATTTCGATTTAGGTCTTTCTGCACCATATTTAGATCTTCCCTTTCTACGATCCGGAATTCCCAGCAAATCCTTGACTCCTCGAATACGATGGGATTTCACACCTGGCGAATCTTTCACTCTACCTCCTCTGACTAAGACTATAGAATGTTCCTGCGAATTATGACCTTCGCCTGGAATGTGAGCAAATATATCATGTCGATTGCTCAACCGTACTTTTGCTATCTTACGTAGAGCTGAATTAGGTTTTTTCGGTGTTCTCGTCGAAACACGCAGGCATACTCCTTGCTTCTGGGGACATTGATCCGAAGCTCGAGTACGGTCCGTGCGCCGTTTTTCTTCTCTACCATGACGAATCAATTGATTTTTTGTAGGCATCCCTCTTTCCTATGTCCTTCCCCCCTTTGCCCTTTCAAAAGTGGTTACTCCCGATCCGAAGCACCCCTTTTCCATTCATAGAGAGATCCAATCGTCAAAATCAATAAAAAGGCCATCATGGACCAAGATCCAAACAGATCAATCTTGTTAGGAGGTACTGCCCAAGGAAAAGAAAAGGTGACTTCCGGATCAGGGATAATAAATAAAATAGGAACCGGATAAAATCGTATATCGAAACGACTTACGGCATCACCGGAGGATCGGAACCACATTCGTAGGCCGACAATTTTTCTGGATAGGTCGAACTATTGGAAGCAAATGGAAAAGGAACACCGAGTGGAATCAAAGAAACTAGCGGACTGATCACTAAATAGATACAAATAGGTGCAAATTCCGACATCACTAAAGCCACTTCGTTCTCTCGCTCTCTCCTCGCGGCGCTCCTTGCTCATGAGCTGCATACCGAAAAAAGACGCTCAGATGTGGATTGAACCACTGAAGGATTTCAAGGGCAATGCCCCTTGCTCTTCCCACTGAAACAAGAAAAAAAGGATTTGCAGTCCAGCAAGAAAACGGATGCGCTAACGCCTTAGTTTCGCGCTCCAAAATCCGTTGCTTGTTTTGCTCTAACCAGCTGAGCTACCAGAACCACTTGCCTAACTTTTCTTCATCTATGAGCATCCTACCTGCAGTGGAGGAGCTTGCTCAGAACCGAGAGCCGGCCAGGGACTGGACGGCCCTCGTTCGGGAAGGTCTTCTTCGCTATAGACGCCACCAAGAACAAGAAAGGGGCGCTCCGCTCCTAGTCACTAAGCAGTGCTATTCTGTCCGACGGCGGACTCCATCAATCTGAGGTTCTTTCTCTCACGTAATTTCGCCCGCCCGTTCTACTTCCGTGCCGGAGGAAATGGGATTCGAACCCATGATACAATCTTCTTGTATGTCGATTTAGCAAACCAATGCCTTAAGCCACTCAGCCATACCTCCAAGTTGTTGATCGGAATTGGAAAAAAGGTTGGTTGCCCGAAGATCCACTGCGTAAGCCGTAGCGCGTACTCTTCTTTCTTGAGCGAGAAAGACTCTATCAGATCTCCCCAGCGTCCAAGCGAGACCCCATCCAAACCAAATCCGCCACTCGTTGGGCGAGGCCTTGCTTTCTATGAACACCTCACCACTGAATGAGAAACTTAGCCTCCGACCCGACCAAGAGAGAAGACAGGGTCAAGCCGACGCCGCCCTTCCTCACCTGCCTGAATGGAATGAATATCTCCTTCGTCTAGTCGAGAAGGGAAAAAGCCCGGCGGGGAACAGGACCGTGACTCTTCTAAACCATTACATGACGGAGAAGTCCATTCTCGTCATGATCGATCCACGTCCTACCATAGTGCCCGGAGAACCAGGCTTGCTTCTAGAAGATTCTATAGTGATCCACTGGAATCGGCCTCGGGCCCTAGTCGTCGAAAGATTTCATCCCTCGGTCGTTAAGGTGGGGGTGAAAACTGCAATTAATGCTCTATCTCCGTCATAGAATATGGGATACTAACTTTCAATGGCCTCGCATCCCCAGAGCCTCAGACTGGCCTGCCCTTCCAATCGGGGTTATAACGGGTCCGGTATCAGCAACACCAGCCAATCGTGTTGGTACGGTGGGTTCCCCATACCCACTATTCGGAAAAAAAGCTTGCCATAGCAGCTCAAACCTCCGATCGGGAAATGGGAGTTCTAACCGGTCCTAACCCCAATTCCAAACAAATTGATTGGACCGAGGTTCGTGCAGGGAGAGAATAGAAACTAATAACGATGGAGCAAGAAAACGGATGCGCTAACGCCTTAGTTTCGCGCTCCAAAATCCGTTGCTTGTTTGGTTGAGCTCACCCGCCGCCCTACGTCAGTAGTCTTCCTAACTTCTATTCCCTTTTTTTGCTCTAAGGTAAGGTCCTTCAAGAACAGCATTGCGGTCGCAACGGGGCTCTGGGTGAATATTGTCCGCCCGTATGAGCCGGGCTGTGAATATTTATAGGTCGGGGTCTTTACTGAAAAACCACAATACTACACTACAACAATTTGAAGAAATCCGCAAGTGACTCTAATTTGAATTCACTAGTCGTGTTGAGTTTTATATATTTCAATATAACAAATCTGCCAATCCCGATATTCCCACATTTCATTCTGGTCCAGTGTCCATTCCTGAATGAAAGAAATGAGCTTTTTTCTGCGCCCCTTCACTCACTTCTGAATGACTCCTTTAGCACTCTCTTTTTTATATAAAAAGAGAAACAGTTTACCTTTACCATACCTTCCAAGCAAGAGTGTTTTATTGCAAGATTAAGTTATTACTGAACAAAGATCAATTCTCAGGATGAGATCAATTCGGAAGCACTTTTTTCTTATTCTAGCATTTTTTCTTAAAATTTAGGACTTTCCAATCTATTTTTATCTTACCTAATTCTATCTACCTTGAGGATAATACCGAAACAGTCCTTTTTTTTCTGATCATAGAGGAGCCGTATGAAGCTAAGGTTTCATGTACGATTTTGCAATAGCGGTGGGAGCTGTGATGTTATTATCGACTATGATTATCTAAAAGTTCAAGTACAGTTGATATAGTTGAAGCACAGCCAAAATATGTTTTTTTTAGATGGAATCTTTGGCGAGAGGAAAATGCACTCTATTTAGTTTAGTGTGAGCGCAGGCACAGAGCTATGTAAGCAAACCATAGGGGGTCCTCGGTAGACTGCTCTTGTTGCTCTTGTTCATTCCACTGGCGTAGAAGTTATTGAAAACCGAAGTCAAAAAGACCAATTTATGAGGTAGGTCTGAATGTGAGATATCCACATCCACCAGGCGGTTTAGCCTACGTTCCAAATTCTCGAGAAATTAAGGAAGATGAGAAAGGACACAAACCCGGCTCTACAGGTCCAGAGGACCCCAGTGACGAAGAATAAATGAGGATTGTTGGCGAGGAAGACGTGGCAGTTTTGGCTTAGCCTATGTTAAAACGTAGGTATCAAGCCATTCCCCACATGATTAGGCTAGAGCCATTGTTCTTGCTTGCAAGTAGAGTTCCA
The DNA here is from genome assembly GCA_023614405.1 of Avena insularis. Lineage (NCBI taxonomy): Eukaryota > Viridiplantae > Streptophyta > Magnoliopsida > Poales > Poaceae > Avena > Avena insularis. The sequence continues at coordinate 62,289 of JAJUPC010000369.1, read as the reverse complement.
TGATGGTTTATCTAGTTTCGAATTGACATAATAAACTAAGCATGTTCTATCTACGAACACCACCCTAGCTCCCGTGTTGCACAAGCATGTCCGGGTCTTTTCTAGAATTATCTTCAACGGAGAGCCATAGCTTCTGTAATCATTTTCTATAATCGTTGGCATTGGGTGTAGACCCTGTAGGCCATTATGTTGCGGCCACAGATGCACGATCTTTTACTCGACCCACAGGAATAGGAAATAATTTAAGGTATCGTTCCAGACATTGATTCGTACCCATTCCTTTTCTATTTCTTATGGCATCATTTCATATTTGCTACGAAATCATAGAGTGGTAGAGCGGTAAAATCCTCCCCGTCCTATTGAAGGAACAGGTCCTGGCGAAGACGAGTAATTAGCGGGGGATTTCTCCAAAGAAAAAAACTGCCATCCGACTATAAAATATTGACTATGTAATTGTTCAGTCGAAGACAGGCAGGAGGTACGTTTACTAAGTGCGGTACATTGATCAGAGTTTACTAGAACAGTAGGAACTCCTCTCTCCGTGCGCGCATAGAAATTGATGAATAAGGTAGAGGAATTGGTCAAGAAAGCCCCATCGGGCAGGTATTGGAGGTGATTGTAGCCATCGGCTTGAAGAAGAAAGGCTACATCTCCGTATCATATTGTAACTTAGGCACTCACTTTCTTCATGCGTATTATAAGAACGGTTTTCTCGATCAGAACAATTTTATTGATCGTTGACTCCGGTCGATATCTCCCTTTTGATCAGAATCTCTTGGCCTAAGCGCACTAGTATTTCTTAATTGATTTCCTACTGGTGAAAAAGGGACTTAGCCCCTATCTAAGAGAAGTGACTGTTCAACGTTTCCAGCTGGTAGCAGAAGTAACGAAGTGAAATGAAAGTAAGGAAAGAGTAACGAAAGTTTCACTAGAATAATGCCTCCTTAACTCCGAGATAAGCATCCCCAACTACAAGCAAGATTAGGGTCTTGTTGAACAAAAGCGGAGTACAAAGACCAAGTATGCAGTTATTAAACCGGAGCCCGCAACTGAGTTATTTCGTCATTTCTAATAACGGGATCGTCCACTTTCCGATCGAGGATCTGAATTCCTATCTTATGAGAGGAGAAGTGCCCAAGGTATCGCTTTACCACCTGCTATGTATTTGTATTATTTGGCCCGTGGCCAGGGACACACTCGTGCGAGCTATGCGCATCTTCATCACCTCGCTCTCGAGGAACCTCAGAACTTTGTTTTGCATCCAGCATCGGAACATACAACTGGCTTCGCAACTAAATAGAGATGGTCGCCCACTGGCAAGCTTTCCTGGAGGTCACCTCTCTTGAGGCTCGCCTATAAGACTACCTTTCCTTGGCTGACGGGAAGACACACACGAAGAGTAAAATGTTCGAGTTTTTTTTTTGGCTGGCGATAGAAATGTGTTAGAGTTCGGCTCTGAGCAGGCCCTGACGACTTTCTTTCGAGAGTATGATTTCCAGCAGTTGAATCGCGCGGGAGAAAGATAAAGGATGCACCATCCATCCAACCCTTTCTTGTTTTGCTTATTAGCGCCTGCTTCGAACAAGGATCCCTTGCTCCGAATAAAGATCTCTCCTGGAGCTTCCTATAAACCTTTCTTCGAGCTTCCCATATCTGTGTTTCCTCCCGAATCAGATACCAATCCAAATATCGAGCTTATAATCAGTATTTTCTTCGGAATCAGATATTGAGCTTTCCATGTCCTCCGAATCGAATACCGAGTTTGCAGTAAGAGCGTTTCCTTCTGAGTCAGCTAGCAAGCTCCTTTCTGAGCCGACTAGCAAGCCTATAATAAGTATTTCCTTCCGAATCAAATGAATTGCAAGACCTCGGTACCGATGCTTGATACTTTCTCTATGGTGTCCTTGCTCATCCTATCCCTGCTTCTACGGCATGCGCACGCGGATCACCACTACTTGTTACTGAATTGCTTACTTAATGCAATTTAGAGATCCGACCAGGGAGGTCAAGATCAGGTTCATCAATCGGGTTCATCAATGAGGCACGGCTTTCTCATCCGGCGGAAGCGAATAAGAAGTGAAGATCGGTAGTCCCGAAGACAAAAAGACAGGTGGTGGTGGGTCATTAAAGCTGGCTATGACTTCGTTCTATGACTAAACTCGTGGAATATGTTTCTCATTATTTCAAAGCAGTGCTATACGTCCAAAACAGTGTTTAGAAGCTCTGGCGTGTTCCTGGTAAAGAAAGCCGATTCTTTCATTCACGGTAAGAGGTTGAGCTTTGCCTCCC
>JAJUPC010000369.1:40000-55000 GCA_023614405.1 Avena insularis | reverse complement strand
TTGTCAAGTTCACTTCTTGAAAGAATTGGAAGTCAAAGGATGAGGGAGTGGGTGAGAAAACTTATACCAAAAGGTCTGATTGCTGTTTCGCTCTCTCTCATGTGTGTTTATGGGCTTTAGGGGTATAACAGCTCCCTCCACCGGAGAGCTTGGACCATCACGCCTGATATGATCTCCTCCAACTCCATTTTATCCTCTCCTCTGGCTTCAGTAAATTCTTCCCAAGCTGTATACAAACAAAGATATCTGTTTATGCACTGCAACAGGACTTGTGATTCTCTTGCTTGTTATTAAACACCATATCGTTGCGGATAAGCCACAAACCCCAGCAAGCTGCTGCTAAGACCATGATCTATATTTCTTATTTATCCTCCCTAGCAATCTCTACTAAATAATCATCTAGACAACCAGGGATAGCATGCCACTGAAAGCTATCTCTTAAAATGCACCAAACAAATTGAGCAATACAATAACGCTATATAATCAAATATGAGAAGCATTTTCTAACACCCACAAGCTTTGTACCCTGTTTCCACGACCTGTTTGCTTCCCAGGTTTCCTTATCAGCTTTCCTCTTCTTGAGAAAAACTGTCCAAGATAAAGATACTATTTTAGAATGTGAGCTAAATGGTAGAAGAGGTCAGTTGGCGGAATTATTAGAACTCAATAAGGTAGATGTGGTTTGTTTGCAGGAGACAAAAAGGCAGAACTTTACAGACAAAGAGCTGTCAGATTTTGCAGTAAGAAGTTTGTTCAAATGGTTCTGTATCAGCAGATCCCTCTGTGGGTTCTGCAGGTGGATTGTTGATAGGTGTGAGGTTGGATGATTTAGATAGATGCTGTATTTGTGGGGTCTGGTGCTCATTAGAATTGTGTGCTGGTAACAAGGAGAAAAGACAAATTATCTTGGGTTGTGATTAATGTGTATGACCCTACTCAGCAGGAGCTTAGAGATGATTTCTTTGCAGAAATGACATCAAGGGTGCACAGTACTGACTTACCAAAGGTAATGGGTGGAGATTGAAATCTGATTAGGTTCAGTCATGAAAAAATCTAATGGTAATTTAATTAGAAGGATGGCAGCCTTGAATGAGTTCATTGCTGAAGTTTAGTTACAAGAATTCAGGAGGGTTGGAGGTCAATTTACTTGGACCAATAAACAAGAAAATCCTGTTAGAGAAGTGCTTGATTCCACTGTATTTTTGGTTTTCTTTTTTGATAAGTTTGCTTCAGGCTGGGTCTGATCATGCACCTCTTTTATTGGTAGAAGGGGAAGATAGAGCTTTTACCCCATACAAATTCAGGTTTTTTTTTGGTTGCTGAAAGAGAATTGAAAAGAAGAGGTTATTTCTAGAAAAAAAAAGATGCAAAGCTAATATGAAGGATTATTGGCAAGATGTATCCCAATCCTTTAGAAAGTATTTGAGAGGTTGGAATGTTAATGAGTACAGTGATGCCAGTATCCGTAAAGACAATCTTATTAGAAGCAAGCATAGAGGTAATTGACAAATGAGGAACATGACCATTCAGGAATGGACACTCAGATATGAGCTAGAGGCTCAACTTGTGAAGATATATGAAATGGAGGAACTCTACTCAAAGGCAGAAAAGAGGATGTGAACAAAGGTTGTTTGTGGGAAGAAGAGTGCTCTCGACCCGGATACGCTAGCTACGCTATTTCTCATGCCTACGTGACAACTTCTTTGGAATATAGTTTCGGCGTGCTCTTTCTTTTTTGATTTCGCTTTATCTGTGCTATTGATTTTTTCTTACGATTTATTTGGTTTATTTATATATAAAGAAGAATAACTTGGGAGTGCTCAAGGTGAGTAGTGATCATATTCATCGGATTGACGCAGACCCCTTGGGGATGGTTTTCACAAGGCATCGAATTCTGTAGATCTTATACCAGATAAACATTCCCGTTGTGGAAGGTATCATCCATCCGTGAGCCTATCAGTTCCATCTCTTTGAATAACATACTGCTCTATAATGCGGAAAGCCTTTTTCCCGATTTACCTCAACTCGGCAATTGAATCAAAGAAGTAATAAGACTATATCATTCAATTCCCTACTCATTGGGAGGTTAGAACCATGTTGTATGGCCTCATTCGGAGCCTATATCGCACTTTCTCGGCCTTGAGAAGGTGGATGGTATCGCTACCAGTATAAAATCGACTTTCAAATGCATATTTATTTAGAACTTATATAACTTAGGGCTACCCTAACCCAACGGATGCTATAGATCCCACACGATACTTCGGATCGCATTCCTCACTAAAAAAGTATGAATGTTTACATGGAAGTGCTGTCAATTGCAAATGGGTCTACAAAGACCAAAATGGCAAGATCGAGAGGTAGAAGGGAAGAACTACGGGAGATCGCAGACCACCAACTCTTGGTTTTCGCATGTCGGTTTCTAATACGCTGAGGACAGCTCAATTTACAATCTACCGGCATGGGCCTTTTCATCAAGGTCATCGGTTGTTTCACCTGAGCCATCTGCTGATACCGGTCAAGGCAAGGACTTCCATCTTCCCCCGCACTAAACACTCCATTATACCCATATTGGGTAGGTCTGGTGCTTTTTTTGCTTCTTTTATATAAAATGCTCCTTTTGCAACTCAAATCCCGGGGTTAGGGAACTTTTCTTGTTGATTTAGCTGATTTTTCCCGCATTTTTGCGATTCTACTGGATCCCATAACCAATGAAAGGAATCGATCAGACGGTCGTATAAATAGCGGTATGCCCATAACAATCACATCGGGAATTCATATCTGCTTAAAAAGTCTCCGTTTTTCGCAGGAACCTAAATCCTTTGCTATGGTGGGATCAGAAGGAGTTCCACTAGAAATACAAAATGGACTAGTCCGGTGGTCGAGAGTGAAAGACATAGGTTCACACTCCCGAGAGCCTTCCCCTTGAGGGAACATGCCCGTACCGGTACCAAAGATAAGGTGGGTCAAAAACCTATGGTATGGCTCCAAGAGGTAGGCAAAACCAGCTCTTTGTTACTCGGAAGCCGTTACGCATCTGTTTTCTCGCTGCAAGCGAAGCATTAGAGATAGATTAGGAATTCAAGTAGGCGATCGATCGAAGCACGAACTACTTGAAATCGCGGATCGGCAGCTTCCTGCGACATTCCTTCAATGCAAACGTGGTATTTTTATACCCTTTGATAGATAGCAAGCAGCTCCTATAACTTGATCGACAGGACCCAACCAACTAAACTATTGATTTTGGCTAAGCTAGACCTTTTGAGGAAAGCAGATGCAGATAACGAAAGGAAGCTATTAGTTTTTATAGACCAGATGACTTATTTATGGAAAATAGGTTGAGGAGCCAGATCCTGGAGCTTTTTTTATTGCTAGAACCATCCCAAAGCTGGTAATCCAGATCAGAGTTCTAAGTTTGGATGGCATGTACTGGATTTCTAGTCCTATAGTGGAAGAGCAGATAGGATCAGACCTACACGTAAGTTCGTTCGTTGGGTTAGTGGCCACCCGCACTCCAACCTATCTATATGGCAACAAAGCGAATGACAAGGCCAAAGTAGCTGACTCTTATCGCTAACTTGACTCGGTCTAAGGGCGAGCTTGAATACAACTCACAGAACGACTCCTCCAGGGGCCTTCAGAGAAGAATGCCCACTTCCCCCACTACTGAAATATGAACCCTTTCGAACTCGACCTTTACTTAAGTGAGTATAGTATCTTGCAAGTTCACCCTAATTAAGATAACAACATCCGCCATCCTCTAGGCAACCCACAGCTGGCACCATCCCCTGGGCTTATTAACTCTGTTAATTGCTCCTCATTCATCCATTATAAGCTGAAAGCGGTATGGCTATGTATCCCTTTGCTTAGATCCTTTGATACTGCAGTTGGGGATGGAGAGGCTATAGGAATTCTTCAATATAGCATTATTCGTTCCTGTGACCCCTTGTCCCGTAGGTTTGGTTTACCTTGAGTGCATAGAAATGAAAGAATCCACATTCCATCATTCCTTCAGCGAGCATCTTTATTCACAAGGACAAGTGTTTCCTTCAATCGGTGTGCGCCACTGGATCAGGCTCCTGAAATTCAGGCGCTATTATAACCTGTTGCTGGAATAGGTGTTTTGGCCGGGTCACCAATGCAAGGAAGGAGGCAAAGAAGGTTGTGGTTACATGGACTCTAGGGAAGCGGATCCTGACAAAACAACTTGCTCAGAATACGCTTTACCGCCAACTGATAAGTAGTTTCTAGCTGCAAGCAAATAAGGTCTAGAAAATCAAATATCATACAAAATGACTCCACTATTGCCTTTTGTAAAGACTCGGTATCTGCCGCCTCTGCTTTGGCAGCTTGTTCAGCTTCATACTCGGTGTAAGTCCTCTCATTTGATGGTATTGTGTACCTAAAGTTTACTAGCGGCTAGTTTTTGTTTAGAGACGGATCTATTGCGTTTCTTGATCCGCTGAAATAGGCCCGCGTGCGGGTGGCATGAGGAAGAAGTCAGAGCCTATCAGGCCCAAGCGAAGCTTTGCAGCGAGAGGATATCTTGATTCGAACCGCAATTGCTAAGGCTATGCCAGCTCAAATCCTGTAACGAGCAATCATCAACGGCTTCCCTAAATGCCGCCATCCGCCATTCCGCACGCTCTGTGACACTGAAATGTTCACTTGCATGGAGGGTTTGTTTCGTTGAAGTCACCCATGCATAGCCATGGCAACTCAATCGACATGTTCTATATATGCAATCGCAGAGGCGAAGTATTATTGTCAGCCTGGACTCGACACCCAGGGCTGTGCCGATCCGCTTGTCCCTCTAGCTCGTATTAGAAAAAGCTGTATTTCTATGTAGCACAAGTGACTTACCATCCTACCAAGGATCCCTAGGATTTCAACACTAAATAAATCGAATCAATTTATTCTAGTGGTTGGTGAGGCGGGTAGCGCCGATCGGTATTCTATATCAGCGGACCCAACCCTCCCTTGCATCTAAGGCACATTTCATCTCTGGGCCCGCCCCCAACAGATACCGGTACCGGCCATGAGGGCTTCGCCCTTCTCAAGTGCAAGAATGAACAATATCTTATTACATAAAGAACAAGAGCACGAGTTGCGTCAAATGACCAAAAACAGTCTATCGAAAAGAGAAACTTGCCACTCAGCAGGCAGGGGCACTCACTATCCAAAATCGGTAGACAGCAAGCAAGAGATGGAGCTTCTGCTAGGCCTGGTTATCCCGAATCCTTTCCGCCCCTTCGGTTTGAGGTTATGCTTTGGCCTACCTAAAACTTGTGCTTCTATAGTGTGATTCATTACGGTGCTCTCTCCCAATAACAGATAGCTCTAATAGGGCAATAGTGGAGGAAAGTCTTCATGAAAAAGATGGACTTGTTACTTTTGAATGATCAACTTATTCGGGCAGCTGGGAAAGAAGAAGGATGACTTTAGTCAAATTAATGAAGCGATCCCGCGGATACAGAAGTTGTGTTTGAAGTATGAGCTGCTGCTGCTGCTGAAAACAACATTTTTGCATGGTTCTTAGCTCATAGTGTGTGTGGGTGATTTCCATTCAATAGATACCATTGACACATTGATTATACCGAGTATGCCCCTCGCCAGGAGCTTCCCCTAGAAACTTTCTTGCTTTCATCAATCAATCGAAGTTCAATTTCATCATCATGAGAGCTGTGAAAAGCCGATCCTAGCGTGTTTTATTAGCCCACTGAGCTAGAAAACCCCTCATCCGGGATGGGATGTATTGTATTATGCGCTTGTCCCGATGAAGCATAGGATCTGATAGAAACACGGGGTTTTTTAGATTCCTCACGCTCTCTTTTCAGGCTTGGATTGGTTTTTTGATGCAGTAGAGAAGCCGTTTCCTTTGAACTTGGTCCATCGGACAGATATAGACATGGAGAAGCTTTTCAATGTCAATCTTTCACTACTTTGTTTGGACCTTGCTTCTTCACTTAATGCTTGCTTTCCGTCTTGCCTTTGCTGGGCCTACGATAGGCTGTACTCCAATACGAAATAAGATTGTACATGAAGGTTGGTGAAAAGCAAAAGAAGCAATTGGTTCTCAAATGCCGTGACGTCACCTAGCTTTATTCTATATTTCTCATTCTATTGGTATGTATAGTGTCTTTCATCTGCTTTTTCATTCATTCTGCCCACAGCCGTTAGGTATTATGACAAAAGGAACCAGCATGTTGCTCCTGAATCTACAGATAGAGAAGAGGGCACGTCTCTTTTTCTAGAAGCCGGTCTATGTTCTTATTCTTAATCGAATTCTAAAGTTTCAAATCACTTCCATTGGGCTGAGCGGGTCATATATGCCTTTTGGCTTTCACCTATGTTATGTATTCTCTCACAATCACTCCTAGCAATAAGTGAAAAGGCGGCTATCGATACTGTCCCAACACCTCCTCTTCTGTGTCTACTTCTCCATTCTAATTTCTGACTGGTTCACGCCTGCTTGTGTATTGGTTATAACCTCTGTACTGTATTTTGTTTGGCTTAAATTGCCAAATGGCGAGACCAGACCCCATGAAGCTTCTAAGTCTGATGTTGATTTGCAAGAATCAGATTTACCAACGGGAAGAACGCTTAGTGTATCCGCGGTGGGTGAATCTTAGGAAACTCGCCTTGTCCGAACAAAAGCGGGAGGTAGGTAGGTGGTAGTTAGAAGGATTCCTTCGGGGAGCTGCTTCTTCCTCTGGATTCCCTTCTTCTATAGACAGACCCCCGACTAGGGCAGCAGCGTTTTAAAGAAATACGAACAGTTTGGTTTTCAGTGAGCCCGCTTCTTAGTGATAGGTTTCTAAAGTATCTATCGCTATGTGCCCCTCCCCGGAAAAAAAACAAATAGGCTCGGGCAATTATCAGCTTAGGGACAGCAAGCGGATAGTAGATCTGGCTCCATCCCTTGAATCCGCTGTAACTGATAGAATCTTGTACGAGAGACCCGCAAATAAATAAGGAAACCCGCTTAAAACGCTTTTTAAGTAGAAGCTGAGCCATTACCTGCTAGCATATCTCCCCACCAGGACTCCCCTCAAAGCAAAGCGAAACCCGTTCTTTAATTCAATACCTAGAGACGCTCCAGTCCAAGTTGAGGCGCAGTAGGAGGGATTTCTGTCACCATTATTTATGGACCACGTAAACATACTTTTTTAGTTTAGATTCTTATGCTGGACCTGCAGCCCTAGCCTAGGACACCACTGTGCGACATAAAGATCGGATCAAGTTATGATTTTCTCATTAAGAAAGAGTACCCGAGAAGAATAGATATGATCCGGAAACACTCTTATTCGACGAGGCGTAGAGCGTTTGACTTTCTTCTTTACAATTTCCTTAATGCGCATGAATGAGAGATTACAGCACTTAGTATGAGCATATCGGCCTATGGAAGAAAGTTCGTATCGTATTAGTGCGCTTTAACTCGAAAGCCGTTAGCTACAACCTTTGATCGTGGTTTGGTATCCAAATAGGAAATTCTATCCAGTCCCTCGCTACACTATTTAGACGGATTGAAGCTTAAGCCAGATCGAACCTGTCTGAGTATATGCATTGATCCTAGAATAGATTCACAAGCTGAAGGGAGCCTCCTAAGAAGAATATGACTAAATACTCGGGTCAATCCCCCATTGGGGAGGGTATCACGTTTGGTGGAGTTCGCTATCTTTTCTTTTGATTTTGACAGTCCTAAGAAAATCACTCACCCCGGCGGATCCGGAATTCCATTAGAAGGGCAATCTTCTTATGCTCACCGCAGACGCACCTCTCCTAACTATGGAGTTAGCAAATCAGAACATTGCCCATACCACCCTCTTGGTTTACTGTCGGTTCGCTATCAGATGGACCCTCTTGGTTCACTGGGCCAGATACCCGCGGTTGGCCTTAGCTTTAGGTTGGCGCTTTCTTTTCAATTAGGGAATCTATCACCCATGGCACCTTCATCCTCAGCAAGAAGGTCAAGTATTTCTTAGAGTGATCTTATTTTTAGGCTTCGTCTTCGACAGAGCAGAGCAGGGCGTTGACCTCTCACCCTCAACCAATCAAACATGAATATTCGCCGCATAGCAACATAGCCCTTCGGGGTAGCTGCATTTAGCCATCCCTCTTCCTTCTATCCCCCAAAAAGATAGTTGAGCAAGTACCGAGCTAGTAACAACTAAAGACTTTCCTATAGCTACAACTAGTTTGTTTTCACTTTAGCTACAAGTTCCAACAAGCACAAGAGTACCCTACCCTCCCGTAGAGTCCTCTTCTTAATAGCTGCATTTCTCTTTTTCTTTTCAACACAAGCTACAGACTGATTTGGTCGGGTTGATAAGCTGCCCCTCCCTCGATAAGAGTGGGTATGGGGGCTTCTTTCACTTGCTTCTTATCGGAGAAAGTCCTTCCTAGGAAGCCAGTATCCTTAATCCATGGCTAGGAAGAAGTGCAAGCAATCAATGAAAGCAAATACACATAGAAGTATCAACTTCAAAGAATAAGCAGTTACCAATAAATTCCTGTTCGATAGAACCAATTCCAAGTTCTGTTTCCTTGCTCTCTTGACAAACTATTTCCTTGCTTTTGTTCTTTTTAAACAACAGACAGGAGCTATTCAACCATCGTTATACGCAAACCATAGAGGTAGGCATTTCGGCACATCCTATGGAAGGCTCTCACCTAGCCTAAAACTTTGACCCTGTGTTGGTACATTGAGCATTTATTGTATTTGAAAGGTCTCCTTTACCGCCATAGGATCTCGTACCCACAACTGTCTCTTCAACCTCAGCTTATCAGTGGTAGGAGGGAAGTCATCCAAACAAAGATACTAGACTATTGGCCATTAGTGCTTAGTGCTTCAGTGTCTTGATTGGCTATTAGTGCATCTTGGCTTTAGAGTGTTGTATCTCCTCTTTATTATTGAGAAGAGGAGCCAACTCGGGGTTGGGGACTCTTCTGTTTGGTCCCTTTGTTTGAGCAGTGGCCAACCCCGATATAGATTAGGAGAAGCGATAGAAGTGGCTTGATTCTAAAACAAATCAATATGGGGCATGGATATGAGAACATTCTTCCCTTGCATTACCCATTTCCTGCACACCTTTAAGCTATACAAACAACGATATTATTCCACCAAAGCTATGTTTTAGAAGGTATCGAGTTTTTCAATCAGGAGGTTCGAACCCAAATAAATGGTACTCAAAGTTGAAACAAGATATTCGACCGACAGGTTTCTCTTACCCACTGGCTGGATCCACAGGGTTTAGTCATAACCAATCCAACTTGTATTCGATTTCATCGAAAGCCTGTTTCTCGCTCCATCGCGTAGCTGTGCACAAAATCAAAACAATCAAGTGAACAGAGAAAGGTTCTCTCCTTTCTGATCTTGTAAACAAGGCTCCCATTCTTTGTTTATTCAATAGCTTTGGTATGGCAAGACTAGATTTAGAGACCCTTGGTCAAGTGAGCCGCGTCCTTTGTGTTGTGAAAAAACTAGATTGCAAGCAGCTGGCGTGGGCCCCGAAGAAGGATTCAGGTCCCCTTCCCGTCGTGGAAGAGGCTCTTGGCAAGGCTCCAGAAGGATCAGCAAGGGCAGGGCAGGTTAAGGCATAACAACCTCTGAAGGGCCTTCGGCTCCCTCCCTGTTCTTCTTGTTGAAAAGGCAACGGAATGTACATAAGAATAGCAGCACTCTTATAGTTTCAGGAAGGATTCCCTTCGCTAAGTTGTTATCCCAAACCCCCTATCCACTATGGTCTGCTCGCTCCATCGACCAGCAAGAACCTTGGCCCACAAGTTATTTCTAATAAGAAAACTCGAATTTCACCTGCTGCTAAGGACAAGATGAGCTAATAGACTCAGTTCGGGCAAGAGATGATAGCGACTCGCCAGACTCGAACTGGCATAGGCGGATCAAACGAAATTCGCCTTTCTTCGCCTAAAAGGAATCGCTTTATTTACGCAGTTCAGTTGGCGATCAAAGCCTTCCTCTTACATCTGCGGGCCGGCCAACTAAGTCTTCAAATGAAGAACTTTTACTCCGGGTCAACCTCTGGAATCCCGAGAACTCGGAATCAGAGGCTCATAGAAACGGAGCAGGAGGTTGGACGCCTATCCTAGATCTTCCCATTTCCTTTGACCAACGGGTCCTCGAACCCATATAGAAGGATCAGGCTCAGTCATCCTCATCTGAATCATCTTCAGACGAAGACTCATTTAAGCCCTCTTGATTTGCATTTTGTTGTAGTTCGGGTGGAGTTTATCTAGCTCATCCTGAAAATGAAGCTTGATAAGATCAAATATCACTCTTCTTTGCCCTGGAATCTTATCTGTCTGATTGACGAAATCAATTAACCCAGCGTCTGTTGAATGAAAGTTCTCCGAGATTTCCCGGATACATTTGTTTTTGACAGCATCCGCATTTCCCATGTAGGCACATAATTGCTCATAGAGCGGTTTAGTTAATTCATCGTTTTTGAAACTCTCATATTGCTCGTCAATTCTAAAATCTTTTATTGATTCGGCATATTGCCGAATACCTTCCTGATACTCAGCCGGTCGGTTCAAGTCTATAGCTAAAGCTATAGGAAGAACATCGCTCCCACCCCCTTGGTTAACGCTATCACTATCACTATGCATTAGATGAACGTGTGGGGCCTTGGGGGTTTCTTCCTCCGAACGCGAAGGACTTGGATTTGCCAGTTGCTCTGTTCCGCCGAGGGGAGCATAGCGCTCCCGTCCACTCCAGGTCTCCCGCATTTCTGCGAAAAAGGCCATTAGAATGTGAAAAACAGATTGCGAAACCGATAGAATCGATTCCATGATTAGTTCCATAGCTTGATCGGACGCGATCCAAGAGGGATTCATTTCAAAAAAAGCGGTTGCTATTGCAATAGGCAAAATAACCCAAAACAAATAGCCAGATGCCCGCTTTTTCCCTCCTTTTGGGGAAGAGGTTGAGGAGTAGGCGGCTCTAGGCTAAAGTGGAATTCAGAAGTTTTCTTTCTTCTGTTTCCACCTTAATCTCATTCTGTTCAATAATCACTGTTTTCATGATCGAATGACAAAAAAAGTATACTATTTCTAGAGTATCCCTAGTTGGGATGGTATAAGTGATTCGTCTATACCATTCCCATGGGATCGTAGAATCCCCTAAGGATGCAATAGGTATTTGTGATCGATCAGCTTCCAGTATGACGGAAGACTTTCTATCTGCATTCAGAATAACCACACAATCAGGTTGTTGGTTCAGCCCAAAATGGATCTTTTTCTTTCTTGAACGGAATTTTTTTTTATTAGCAAAAGAATTGGTCAAAAACGCCCCGATCTTCCATTGAGAATCATCGAAACAATGTGAATTCACATTTCTAAAATAGCTTCTTAAATAGCTCGCCATTTCTTCCATTATCTCTAAATAAAATAAATGATTGGTCTTTAAAAAGAAGGAACGGCCTTTTTGACGACTGGGAGATCCTATAAAATGAAGAGCGTTTCGTAAACAAATCAGTGTCTTGTCTGAATCGAGAATAGCAATTCCATTTCTTGAACCACGGATATAGACTTGGAAATGGTGATAAGCTACCCGACCGAGATGTGCATTCGTAAAGTAATTTAGTACATACTATCGAAAGGATTGTCATTTCCGGTTTTTGTTTCATGAGATACAGGTGGTAGGTCAGAAAATCGAATAGGTTAGCTGCTGATCTTCTAACCACTCAGAGTCAGAGTCAACATCAAAGGTGGTGACATAACCAGTAGTTCGAAAGCAGAAAGAGGGAAGAACTCAGATAGAAAGAAAGGCGGGTGAAGAAAAAACTCTCGTTCTTCTTACATCTTGACCTTTTCTTTTGTCTTTCGAATTGTATCTGTGGCTACTGCTGTTTTGCCAGTCTATCTGTCCCCACTAATGAACTCTCGCTGACCGCGCCCTATGGGGATCATTGAATCGATAGCCATTTTCATGTTTGAAGGGGTTCATATACAGAACGCCTGGAAATTCTACCCGGAGCAGGAGATTCAATTAAGCGAGATTCCGAAGCTACAATTTCGCCTCTCCCATCAATAGGTTTAGCCAGAGCATTTCTAGTTTAGCTCACGGGTATCTGAGCAATTCTTCCTGTTGCTTTTACAAAACTTCCCTCTTGATGCTAAACCTAGTGATTTGAATTCCACAATTTCTAAGAACGATATGCTTTTTTTCATTTTCCACTGTGAAAGCTTCTCTCAATCCCTCCCTAGTCCTTTCTTTCCTGGGCACTCAAAGACCTGGTTGACCGCCCACATTCATTCATTGTTCGTTCTGAGGTGGATTCGAACCACAGCAAGCGCAGCAAGGATTTGGAGTCCAACGCGCTAAACTAAAGAGGATTTTCAGTCCTCTGCTCTACCAGCCAGAACCTAGAAGGACACTTGAACACCGATTTGACATTAAAGACTGGAAACACTGCTTGTCAAGAGCACCCAGTATAGAATACTTTTGAGTATGTTGGTAAGGTCCGGTCATCCGCTTCTGTGCTTGCACTTCTGCGGCATGCAGGAAGTACAGCGTACTTTCATAATGGAATCAAAAGCGTCGTCCGGATATACATGAAAAATGTCTATATACGATTTATGACGTCCGGATATACATGAAAAATGTCTATATACTATATTTCTGAAACAGAATGTTGTTCTTTCACTTCCATATTTGTAACTGACTCTCCGTTCCACTTTGGTTTTCGAGTAATAATTACCATGATTCATTTCTCTTACTGCTTGGTTCCGCATTGCATTTCGCCAACTTTTGTTTCGAAAGTGGTGTCACGACCGTGGGGATCAAATGGATGGTTCAGGAAAGTCTAGTGAAGCGGCACGGTCTAATCATATAGATGACCATAGTGGTATGGTTCCATAGAAAACTACTGGAGGCCATTACCGCCACCGAAATGGTTTCCATGCTCCGTTGGATGATTTTCCGATATCGCAGTATCTTAAAGAACGGTTTCAATTTGTAGGACGGAAAGAAACCTCATCCTTTGGTGCACACTAACCGATGAAGCTCAACCCTCTCGAACTTTTCATTTGAATTTCGAACAAAAAGTGCGAGTAGTTCAGTGACGGTTAAGCTTTCTTCCATCCTTCCTAGCTCCTCGAGCTTGCACCTGTCGCTCGCATCACTGCTTACGAAGAAGCATTCGCCAAGATTGAGGATTGGTTAGAGTTCCAACTCACTTGCAAAATATACGACGATAATTTGAGTTTCCATAAATAAAGGAATGGAGATGTCCGAAATTCTTTCTTATTACCCCTTTTAGTATTCGATTTGCTGAGCTAAATAAATAGAAAAAGATAGAAATACGGCTTTCGAGAGGAAGTAATGAGAGCCATGAATAGGAATCCGAAATTCTTTCTTATTACCCCTTTCAGCACTACCATGCTGAAAACATGTGTTTTATATTATCTCAATGCCAATCCACCACTAGAAATCCACGGTAATTCATGAAAAATCTCAAATCCCTCATTGTCAGCTATGAGAAATATACTACGTTATTAAGCAACCAAAAAGCAAATGGTACATGGGATACGTACGCAAATGCTCTCTATGGCAATGCAAACTTGCATGACTACTGTATACACCACTAATGGACTTTTGTGGAAGTATTTCGACAATATGAAACATTCAATCAATAAGACCTCCCATAATATGGAATAAGATCAAACATTTGGTTTGTCGTGTAGAAAAAACATAGATCACGAGGCCACCGAGACCCTAGTAGGTGAGGTGGGATAGAAGAGATTTCTATTCAAATCAAATGGATCATGAAAACAGTGATTATTGAACAGAATGAGATCGAAATTCCAATAGTTCTAGTCAGGAAGAATGAAGCAGATCCGAGTTCCCATATCTTACTCACCGGATGAGCGCTTTGGCAATCCATTCCACTGAAAAACATTATCCATGAAAGCATGAGAGACTGATTGTACTGTATAAGGGTGAGCAAGGGGAATGAAATGAGAATATTTAGTGAACCACCAACAATATGACTTCTTTGCCCCATGATTTGGGAAGACCCTCAAAGATAGATAAAGTAGGCAGTGGATCTAGGAGACCAGGGTAGTGGCAATGCTCTCCCTTGACTCAGTGGCAAACTGCACACTCATGTAGAAAAGTTTCAACCAGGCAATCAAATCGCTTTTTGACCCTTTGATAAGTAGCCACAATGCCTGAATGGCCTCCTATGGGAGAGTTGTGAAGTGAATCAATGATTTGGTGTTTAAGAACAGCATCTGATCCCACATATATTCTTTCTATCTCAAAAAGAATCATTAACAAAGTCTAAAAAATAGAAGGATGATCATCATTAGTTGATACAGTGGAAGCCCAAGCAGGAGTAACTGCAGTGACTGCCATCATAAGAGAATCTCTTCTGCTCAAAGCATCTGCAACCTTGTTTTCTTTGCCATTTTAGTATTCAATCTTGTAATCGCATTTTTTTTCACATGCTGTTCCTTTCGTACTCGTATTTAAGGTCAGTTTTGATCAAGAATTGGGAACCAAGAAAGTAGTGGCGCCATCTCTTCAAGGATTCCAAAATCGCTAAAGCTTCTCCTTATCATAAGTTGACATAGCAGCATTTCTGGGTCCAAGGGTTTTACTGAAATTTTGATTGGTCTGCCTTGTTGCATGAGGACAGAACCACCTGATGCATCTGTTTCAAAAAAAAAATCAGGCTTAATAAGATGAGTGACCTCCCTCTTTTCTAGGACACGTATATTTGATCCAATCTTTTTTCGTAGCCACGGAATTGTACAGCTCCCTATCTCGTTGAAAGCCCCTTTGCTTACGGAAGAGAAGAGTTGGATGCCGGTACTTGGTGGGAAAGCTCCCGTTTCCACTTTGCTTCTTGTAAATATAGAAAAGAGAACTTGCGGGAGGAACATTTTCATTTCTCTTTTGGTGGATCCTTTCTCCTCACTTTTTGTGCTCCGGTCAAGATGTGACTCATCCTGTATATACATAATTAGGAGACCTCT
>JAJUPC010000369.1:0-35000 GCA_023614405.1 Avena insularis | reverse complement strand
TGGATTTGGATCGATTTCGGTTTTACGGGCTTCATACATTGTTAAGAAAAGTACTCGGCATTGGAAAGCATCACGTTCTGGCCACACACAAAAGAAGTCGGTGGAAGGTATGGAATTTCTCGGAAGGTCGAAAGAAAGCAATCGCCAGTGCTCTCGGTTCCAGCAACGAGTCTTCTCTTCAGGAAAACTTCTCTACTTGTTCACCTTGACATGAAAGACTCTTTTCCGCATATGAGTTAGTTCACTTCACTTTTCGAGGGATCCTGGAGTTCACTTGTCTATGAGTGTCCGAACAGCTTCAGATCCTTCCAAGGCGCAGGGGTTCTCTCTCCATTCACTTTGAGCTGGGTTTCTTGTGATCTTTGTAGTAGTTTTTCCGTCCAATTTTATGGGAAATTCTGTCTTACACAACTGTCCCCAAGGATGTCCATTCCATTCGGCAGGGACTCCATCTCGCATTCGATCTCCCTCCTTTCCCTGAAAGAGTCGAGGTCTCTCTGGACTTATCTTTTGCCTCTCTCCCAGATTCATAAAAAGGGAGCAAGAGGGCCTCTCGACGGGAGTGATTCCCCGAAAAGAGATCGTTCCCAGCATCCTCGAGTTCGTAGTCAAACTCACCTTCATCCACCTTTCATGGACTGGCGCGGGCAAGCGCCGATGTCTGGAGCAGGAGATGGAAGCTTGGGTTGAGGAGGCTGTCAACGAGAATGGAATATTCGGATTCGTTTGATTTTGATTTTCTTTTTTTTGTTGTGAGAGGTCTGAGTCCAAAATAAGGAAGCAGATGACAATTGAAGTAGGGGTCTGCCTCGTGGAAGCAAGAGTCTCATAGGGAAGGAGATCTGGACACCAATCCCAATCAGGAAGAGAGTCTTGTTGTCAATGAAAGCAATGAGACTATGTCACATATCTGCCTATCTCGTGTTGTGAGCTATAAAGTACCCACCAGGGGGGGTGGACCAAGAAAGAGGCAGGCGATTGGGTCCTTCCCATCCTCTGCGATGTCAGTCTCTTTGTCATTCTTTCACCCTTGCTGAGTAGCGAAGTTTTTTGACTCAAGATCCAATTCATCAATCATTTGAGTTGGTACGAACATAGGAATCCAGACTCCTAAGATTCGATCTTCAGTTTCGACCTTCATCAGTCAGGAAAAAGAAGAAGGACCCACTTATTCCACTCAGAGAGACCGAACCAGGCAACAAAAGGCTGAAGGAAGTTCTCTTTCCATTCCAACTAAACTAAGTGAAAAAAGGGGAGAGCAAAACAAACACAGGAACAAAGGAAACTATGTCCAAACCAACGATAAAGAATGTATCGGGAGTTGGGAGTTAGCCGTCTCATAGGAGTGATAGCTGGGTTTTTCACGGAGTTTCTTCGTACGATTGAAAAAAAAGAGTGCTCTAGGTCGGAGAAAACAAGAAGAAGATTGTTCACCAGTCTGTCTCCCAACCTCTTTAAAGCAGCTACCTACCGTGATCTGGTCTTGGGACAGCATTGGCACCCCTGTTTGCTGGATCTTCTAGGCACTCTAAAGCGCTTCCACGAGAGACAGATGGACTTTGAGTTATAGACGGAGAAGAGCCGGATCAAGAGTGATTCCTCAATAAAACAAATGGGATTTTGAGGGAGGGCTGAACGCGATGTACTGAAGGGTTCGCTTTCTAAATCGGCGCCAGTCTTTCCTGCTGTGAATTTCCCAGGTCGGGAGGAAAAGGCCCGTCTCACATTATCCTACTCTTTAAGGGGAGAAACTCAGATTCCTCATATATGAGGATCTTGTAGTGGATCTTGTCCGAGAAGAAGAATAATGTTCGAGATCATGGATTAGCGCACCTCGGGATATCATTATCATGATTGTTGGCCCAGGCTCAGGTCTATGACTTGAGCGATCACTCAATTGAGGGATCATAGTAGGGCCCCTTTATCTCTTCCTAATTCGAAGATTTGAAAGGAAAATCGAAAACAAAAACTCTACATTATAGAAAAAAGAAATAAACAATAAGACAATAAGAAATGGAAATATCTACTCTCAGTTCAAATCATGAATCTAAACACATTCGTTTCAGTTCTATTCGACTTCATAGTCACAATCCTATTTTTAAGTAGGGACCCAACAAGTTGTCATGGGTAAAACACTTCACTTACAACACAACACACATAGAAGTGCCAGCCATTCAGGGTACATGACAACAGATATCTATGAAACATAAATCCAAGATATACATCCAAAATCCCAACTAGAAACAAAACTCAAATAAGAAAACAACACACATGAACCTATTGAAAACGAAACTATTACTTTCCTTCTTGCAATCTCACAAGGCGGAAATCAGAAACCAATTTCTCAACTTCAGTTTAGGTGTCAATTCCATAGAAGAAGATCCTTTCGAGTGTTTTTTGATTCATCGAGTGTGGTGATAACCAAACTCAAGCTAGGAAGGAGCCTTGGCCGCTATTACTTTTAGGCCTCATGGGTCGAGGTGGTGGTGGTGGTAGTTCTTCTACCCCGGTAGAAATCAATATCCAATCTCTGGGTCTCTTTCTAAACAAACTGGATAGAATGCTGAATAATCTCTTAATTGGAAGTGAACATGGTCTCACGTATTTCATATTTCAGAAATTCTATCAAAGCTCTCAATTCGTTGTTGATTATTTCTGGTTTCTCATACCTATCCCGTTTTTGTATTTGATGCATAAATACATCGTTTTCATCTACAATAGATATCGATTCACATTGCAATATAGAGCACCTTCACACATATTTTGTTATGTAGAGAATTTTGACTATCAAACTGAAAATCAAGGTATCATCATTTTGAGGGATTTCCTTGAGATAAAAACGGAATTTGTTGGCAGTAGTCAACCTAAAGTGCAATCCTCCAACTATATGAAGTATGCTATTCCAGCTTATTACAGATTACTCAAATTATGTGAGAGTTTCCGTTTAGGTCTTGTCTGTGTTAACAGGCTCAATCTAGTGTTTGACACTGTGCATCGTACATATGCTGGAGCAGGTTTGAAATGTATTATCGAAGGAATATACTCTTCGATTCTTGTGCAAATCAGAACAGCTGTGTATTCGCCTCAAGATAAGCGAAAAGTCTATATACTATTCAATATTCTAGTTATCGGAGGGATAGGAGTAGTAGTCTGGTATAAGTTTGTCAATCATTTCCCGGAACCTTTTCTCATCCCTGAGCCACATGGAAGGTTCTTGAACCATAATGCTGTGGTTGAAGGTTACAAGAAAGTCACCTTCTGGATTACAGATGATCTCAATGCTATTGTGCTAAATGCTTTCCTCCGCGAGCCACCCTTTCGCGAGATAATTCCACTGAATCAATATTGGGGTCCATCCATGATTGAAAAAGATCGAGTCACATATATAGGTTTAGCTATAATGATAGCAACCTTTATCACAACAGGGATACTAAAAACAGCTCACCCGATGCTGGCGTGAAGCACCCTGCATACATAGGTAATAATGAAGAAAGAAAGTGGTTCAAGTTTCTAATAGTATACCATCAGCTTCCAAGTATAGGAATGCAATGAGAAAGACAGATAAGAGAAACACATAGCATCGTTTAAGATGCTATTAACTTCTAGCCGAGAAGGATAATATAGGTTTGTCTTGCTTTGTCTTATAGTGATTGTGTGCCAGGGGTCAGCTATTATACGGGACGCTATTGTCCCGGACTACTTGGACTAGTCTACTAGGACTCGGGGGAAGAGACTTGTTTCCTTTGTAACGAATAGCTTAGCTTTCCCGAAACCAGATCTGGAAATGCTGACCGGAGGTCTCATATTCTATTGATCGATCAAGAGAGATCTGTTGGCTAAGATTAGCCTAGGTTTGTTACACTCACTAGAGCCATCGACACGCTTTCTCCTCTGGCGCAACAAGAAACGGCTTGCACCTCAAGTGCGCCCTATTAATTAATTAGTACTTTCGAGTCAAAAGCGCGTCCATCTCTAGATCCGGTTCTTCTCTCTTTTCCAGATCGATAATCAAAGGACCGGGCTCATGTACTTATATATCCTGTAACACAAGCGGCATCACCTTCACATGTACCATTCTCGGTCCATTACTTCAAAGAAGACCACTTTACTTTCCTTGGATTTATTCTCCCTTGCTTGATCGGAATCTATTCACATACAGAGGTTTAGCTCTACGAAAGATGGGTCTAGGGGGAATTGAAGGCAAACCAATACTGTTGTAAGTAGTCTTGCCGAGGTAGGAAGAAAAAGTGAAAAGAAGAACTGTTGATGTCATTATATCTTTCTCCAGAGTTCCAGATAACTGGTGCTCAATGCCGTGCTCTAGAAAAGATTTCTCTGTGTGAAGAGAACAATACCTATGAATACCTGTAAATGGACAAGGGTCTCCTCCGAGATCCCGAGAGAGATTGCACAAGGCTCCCTTTTTCCAGAAATAGGGGACTTTCTAAAAACCATAGTATCATAGCTTGTCGGAGGTACGAAAGGCGACTCCTCAGCAGAAGGAAGTGATAGAACAACCCCTTGCTGAGGATCATCTAAATTCACTTTCATCGCTGAGAGCATCATAGCGCTCCATCAATGCACTGTTTTGGTGCCTGCGGCTTCAACCACTACAACAGGTGGAAAGGAATGGGATTCCATGAAAGAAGACCGCTTTCCCTTGCTGCTAGCTTTCGGCAAAGACATATCTCCGAGTTTCCAGAGACTGATGAGGCATAGGATGGAATGGATCCGCTTCAACCATCATCCTTGCCCACTGTTCATTCTGTCTTTATCTCATTCGTTGGTGAGTTTCGAGCTCCTTATGAGATGTGATCGCATGGATCTTCTTGCTTTGGATCAATTCCTTTGACAGTGAGTGGTTCACCACGAGAAGCACGAGCGAGACGACCTGCGGGAAATGGTTTAGATCGTTTAGAATGCGCTTTTCCTAAGCTAAGAATGTGGTGCCTAAGAAGGAAATAGCCTTGATTCCTATCTATGACCAAGACTATGAAGAGTCAAAAGATTCGGATAAGCTGACATAATAAATAGAGTACCAGATATGTTCGCTTCGGATCTGTCTATAGTGTGATGTGGCGCTCTTCTCCAATCGACTAACTCAGTAAGGTTCAAAAGTTTCCCCACCGTCTTGTCGCCTTTACCTCCCCTCTTTCTTTCCCTATACACAGTGTAGAAACGGTTAGGAGCTTTCGATCCCTGTTTGCTCGACCCGATCCTGGAACAAAGTGACAAAAAAGAATGTTTAGTCCATTTGGAAAGAAACATGAGGATCTGCGGGTACCGCCGTTAGACGTGGACAAGGTCCGTTTTCTTTAACTAAATCGAATCTCGCCTAGAAGTTACGGCACTGGAGCATTTCTTTGAGTATATCTCTCAACTGGGGTTAGTTTTGAACCATCCGCAGGACAAGATGGATCTCTAATTCATTCTATATATAGTGGAGTCTTTTACGAATCAAAAAAGAGTAGAATCAGGGCCCTACTATGTATATGCGTTTGACCTCACTATTACTTTCATTCCCAGCTTTATCCCAATCTTATGAAGTAGCGCAAAGGCAAACGAAGGATCATAAAAGCAAGGAAATCTTCATTCCTCTAGCCAAGTAACAAGGGAGGTCAGAGCTCGATGTCGATCTGGTCGGGAAAAAAGACAAATCAAGTAGCAGGAATCGTTGAATTCATTACTCGACCACTCTAATTTTCACACAAGTAGGATAACTAAGGGATTGATTCCATCGAAGAATAAGTACACTATTTTCGCTTTGATTCTTGCATTTTGGATTGCGAATAAGCAAGTGCACTAGCAGTTTTGATTGTGTTCTCCGCCTTTTTACCAGAATGCAATGAGGAAAGACAGATAAACACATCGCCTCGTTTAAGACTTTCAAAGCATCAGTTGAATGACTATTCTGCTCCATTCGGAAATACGCAAAAGTATGTCCCTTATTTGAGATCTCTTAAGATCAGCTATTTGCTAATATGATAAAGGTGGACGCTGTACTTGTCTGAAAACAGAAACTATGATGATTCACATTACCGGCTTGCTTGGAAAGCTAACAGGTGAACTTGCTCAACATAAAGTGGAAGGAAAGTGTAGTAGAGATATTACTCGCTGTATGAGAAGATCTACTTGAGACCTCTGAACCAACTTCATTCCACAGGAACGAAAGCAGAATGAAAGTACTCAAGCTTCAAACTCCTTGCTAACCGATAAAAGGAATCAAGCTTAAAGGACTATATGACTAGCTCTTCCACATCCTCGCCACCATTCATAAGGCTTTCAAGGAATATTGAGATATCTACAGAAAAGAGAAACAAACATTCTCGGTTGGTCCACTATTTGGCACGCCTAAAGTCTTATAGCACTTCACTTCAGTCTAGGAATAACACTAAATTACCCTAACTACATTCTTGTTCACGGAACATAGATCTCTAAAGAACAAACTGCAGGTACGATATGATCTTAAGATCGTTGGAATGGCAATGATCTTCTCCTCCTTAAAGCTTATGGGCTAACCGAGTGTGGATCTCTCATTCTATCTCGACCATCTTGAGATAGCAACCTTTCTATTCCCTTCCACTGCTTAGTTAGAATGATACGGAAGACTACATGATCAAATGCTGGATCAATCCGTGAATTCGATGATCTTCCTGAGCAGATCCGTAGTTTATCAAGGTCTTGAGAAACGAGAAACGAGTGAAGGTTAGAGCCCTCATTCCTATTTCATTCACCGCTTGATCGACCACATAGGAAGGCTCCTTATCAAATCTATAAGTAAGTAAATCCGATATCGCATTTCACTAAGCAGAGATAGGGACCTCTCTTCTCGGTCAGCTCCTCCCGCTCTGCCTAACACAGGTATAGATAGAGCGTTGGTCCGTGAGGACAAGTATAATACGCCCTAGTTCTAGTTAAGTATGTCTTATTGACCAAAGTAAGGATAAGCGGAAGAAGCAGAACTTATCTTCCAAACCAGTCTTACTTTCCTACCATCCAATCTGACTGAACTGAATCCGAATCCTAAAAGGCAAGACCCAAACCACCGGTCGATCAACAGTTCTTCTTTCACTTCCATCTCTTGATACCAGTTTGATTGCTTTTCTTACCACTGCTGTAGTGAACCGCATCTCTAAGCACCGGGAGTCGTGAACCGCGCACAAGGTCCTTCTTAAACTAGAAATAAGTGAAATAATTGTTCAGGGTCACCTTGGCAATGTTATTACTAGTAGCTGAGATGGTGAGTTAGAAGCTAAAGGCTGTAGAGCTTATTCGTATTGTCAGCTAGAAACTTGTTATCAGATCTATACGGGACACAATCTTGTGGTGAAAGCCGCCATCAACATTCGCGTAGAGAGGTGCTTCCCAAAAAGGGAGGGGAAAACGAGATGATTACTTCGCCCAGTAAACTATGCTTGCTCTGATGACCTGGCCTTTCTCCCGTTAAAAGGTGGGTACCTTTCCCTAAATCCTTATCCCGCTAGCCAGATCTCTACCGTCTTATTGATCGAAACCTAGGGATACTTATTTCTTTTCTTGATGATTGAAAAGCTAGTTTGAATTCGTTGATCTGCCGATACCTTTGATTTCAATGGCCAGCGAGCTTGTGTATTACTTTTGCAAATGATAGTGAACGGCAGCGTATCTCTTTTATTTACTTCTGTTGATGTCCTGAACTGCTTAGCGGTTAGTTAAGGATAGCCATGCTATTGTCCATTCCGTCTAGCCGCTATTGTCCAATTATAGTACAGTGTCAGTTAGGACGGGCCTGCCCCTGCTTGCTTCCTAGAGAGTAAGAGATGGATGTCCTAGAGAGGGGGACTATTTCTTCCGAGAAGTGCAAGATGGGGAATAACCTATTGATATTGCTGACTCAAGATAGAAAGGAGCCTTATTTCTAGTTTAAACAAGCTAGGTTGATTGTTTTGGGCACAAAGCCTTGCTCTCCCCAATCATGGTATAATAGTTGGGCGGCTAGAAAGGCATGACTCAACCTTTCTTAGAAGAGAGAAGAGATTTGAAGTAGTGTAGCTTGCTGTTCACTATACTAGGTAGGCTCGAGTAATCTTAAAACAAGAGCTCGCTGTTCACTAGTAGCTGTCTCATAGGCCCTGCCCTTTATGCTATACTCGTTTACTCTTCTATGAAAGACTTTTTCTATTACAGACTTGAGTACACTACCTCGTCGGTACAGCAATATAGAATATCCGAGCAAAACAACCTCAAGATGCTTGCTAACCAATTTCTTCCAGCTAGTACACCCCTCTTTCGGATACTCTTTAGGGAACACATGTAGCCTGCAAATTAGCAGCCACCGCTCGACCTGTTCCTTAATTATGGGTAATAGTCCAGAGTGGTGCACAGCAATGCCCCTCTGGAGAATAGTAAACATCTGATCTATAGCCGGCAAGTTCCTGTCTTCTTCACTAAGGCACAGTATAGCGCTATGAAAGACCAGGTCTATGGCATCTTTCTCCTCTTATTAAAAGCTAGGACATGGACATGGCGTGGTGCTCACACTCCCTCTTGCTTGAAGCTTAATATTCTCACCGGTTGGAAGAGCCTCTCCATTTTCATCTATTTGTTTGTTCTTTTATTTCATAAACAGCATTAGTGTGAATTATGGGTGCGTCATACATGAAGCAAAAAAGAGAGGCAGACATACAAAAACAAAACATACCTTGACAATCCGGTAGATGTAAGAATCACTACACTATAAGTTCGAGCAGCATCAACTCTGGCTGGTAGTTGAAAGTGGAATAATGGGTATTAGGCTTTGCCTTTTGGCTAGTTTGAAATCCTGAGCCTCAAAGCGTGGCGGGTCAAATTCTTTTTGAAAGACCGGGCGGTCACTATTTAGCTTCGTTTGGATGGAATCAGGGACGAGCTAGAATCTTCCTCGGAGGGCGGGGATAAAGGGAAAGTGCTTTCTTGGATGGCAATCGCCATGGGTAGAGATCATGTTCGGTTGGCAGTGTTCTTTCGACAGCTAGGAGTTGACAGACTTTTCGATTTTCAAAGTCAATATCCCTTTTGAGCTTGCCCTGTGAATCCAGGTGCTTTTCGGCAATGAATTCCGTTTTCTCCGTTTTCCTCTCGGTGCAGATGAATAAGAAATGTGATGTTATCCACTTAAGAAGTTCTTTGAAAGTCAAGAGAATTCCTTGTGTGACCCGACGGAGAGGAATAAAGAAGTCTATACTATTCTCGAATCCGTCTTCTTTTTGAGGAATGTAAAACTGGTGCTATCGCCTATCATATAGTCGATCCAGGATTAGCGAACATTGCTTCCACTTTCATCAATATTGGCTAGAATGGGTTCAGCTGTATACTCTCTAGGTAGAAGATCCCCAATCATTAGCTCGTCAAATTCTTTCTAGAAAAAAAGTTCTGTATTAGATCACATCTCCAACTACTAAATCCCCTTCTAACAAAAGAAACAATTGCAGAGGCGTGAACAAGAAGTTAGGTCTTACTATTTTCTCATAAGAGAAGTAGAAAGGCAAGTCGACCAGAGCGATGGTTGACACAATAGGTCTTCAGACTAGCAAGCACTCCAATCCACCTCCCCTCGACCTCTCAAACGGGTCAAACTCGAAAAAACCTGAATCTCAAATCCAAACCTTTAGCCCAATTTATCTCCCAGTGCTCCTCATTGGCACTGTTAACCTCTTCTCTGAACCGTCCAGTCAGCACACCAGCTCTTGTCTCAATCAACATTATCTGATTCTTCTTCGACAATCTGTTGCTACATTGTAGATTGAGATCCCGGTATAATTGGCCGAGAGATTCATGTAACAGCATGGATTTCTCTTCTGTCAAGCAAGGCGACAGTCAAGGAGTGTTAGAAATTATCCAATGGATATTTCCTTCCTAGATCAAAACCTAAATGTGCGGGATCATAGAAGCAAGGGCAATAAGTATGAATGAATTTGAGCTGTTGCTAATAACTCTGCCACCTGAATACTTGATTCATTAAGGTCGTCACCCTCAGGAAGTCTCTATCGTTTTCTTTGTTTGTCTGTTAAGCTTCAGGGCCTAAATCAAACTCCAATCTTACACTCACAGCGACACGAGATCTTCGACTTAGCTCCCACAGGTCATCCACCGGGCGGAAGATAACGAAAGGGAGACAAAGTCCTAACTAAATCAACACACAATAACCTCAACCTTCTACCTTCTATCTTTATCCAAAGTCGAGGAGATTAGTTCTTATCTATAGATAAGGCAAGAGAGAACTTATGACCTCGCGGATGGAGAGGATTCGAACCTCGGTATTCCTATCAATACTTGGTTTTCAAGACCGACTCTTTCAACCGCTCAGACATCCATCCCTGCGCTCGCCCGCCCTATCTATCTGCGCGCTTGCAGGTAGGGGCAACTCTATGTGATTCGCTACGCTTGCTTGCGCCCCACCCGTAGGTGACTCTATTGCCTAGCGGTTAGCGACACTTTTCTGGTAGTACGAATCGCTACGCTTCGCTTCTTTCTATATGATAATATGCACCGTCGGTTGCTGCGCTCCCTGCGGTAATAGCAAGAGAGTGAAGAACGAACGATCCTCAAAAAGTCAGCGATGAATGAGTCCGACTCGAGTTCGTGAGTCAAAGGCGTGGCAAGAGAGCGAGTTCGACTCAACGATCCGCAAGTGAAGGACCGATCCTTTAACGCTTGATCTTGTTGCGAGACTGGTACTTGGCGGCTCACGAGCAACATATAGACTAAGGTTGCCCATCACTCCCTCGCTCCTTTTGAAGGCCCACCGCTCCCCTTTCTTTAAGTATCTATCCGGCTTGCATTTTGGGGCGAGTACTACAGTTCCTCCATAATCACACAGAACGCCCGGCTTGTAGACTGCTCTCCCCAGTCCACGACAAGGTGTGGAATCTGGATCTACTGTGTGTTCTGACTCTATTGGATCAAGTCGATACTAAGCCTTCTACTACTACTTAGGAGAAAATGCTATATTTCAGAGATTGGACTCTATTCTGTGTTTTTCAGGCTGTCCCTAAAGGTTCCCTGGATCCATTCTGACCTAAATGGATGAATGAAGAAGGGCGAGCAGATACGACGGCCACACACACTTCTTTTTAGCCGAATAAAGCCGGATCTACTACACTATAAGGATCAGAGAAAGATTGAGAAAGCAAGATCAAACCTACTCTACTGTCGATTCAAAAGGTAAACAGCCCCCGAAGACTTTATCAATGAATGGATCAAAGAAGGAGGCTCTATCTAAGTCATCGTATATAAGGAAGAAGCCGCCCTGATCAAAGAATGAAGAAGCTAGCCGGGTAGACTTTAAGAGCTCTTGCTCCTATCCGTCTCGCTCCGTCTTGGAGGTCATAGAAAGATACGAAGGGCCTACTCTTTTCATTAAAGCCCTACTCTTAATAATAGTGAAAGCCCCCTTCTCTTACCTACTTTGACTCATATCTTCGGTATACCTCAATACAAGACAAGCACTAGAAAGGATATTCAATAAAAACCGGGCTATCGCCCTATCTAAGCGGTTTCCCTCTCCTCACGGAGTCCTCTTTTCATTTACATTCTGTGTCTATCGCTATCGCCCTATTCTCTCTCAATTAAATGAGGGGAGTACCTTTTCTTTAGCTTCCAACATGAAAGATTGACCCCCTAAAGTGCCAGATATGCAAGTTTGATGAAGGACTACTTACTTAGCTTAGCTAAAGACTCAAAAAAAAGTGGACTTCAGGAACTGACCTAAGAATAGCTCTCTCTCTAATACTCTTGCAAAGAATTGGATAAGTGGAAAAATGCTAAAATGCCTTTCATTTCTCTTATAGGGTCTTTCTTTGTCCTACTTTCTTTCTTTGTCCTACTTATAGTATCTTTCCTCCAGCCTATCGAAACTCGTGTTTTTATTAACCAACAACACATGCACTTTGTTAGAACTAAAGAAAAGGTTATTCAATCCACTAGTGCAACTGAAGTGAAGGAATTATCTATTCTGAACCTCCACAAGAAAGAGCTCATAACCACTGCTTTTGAACAGCTCTCCTCAACTGAAGGCGCACTACTGTTACTATCAGTCTAGTCTCTCGAGGGCACTCTTTCGATCTCGAACAAACTGACTTCTTTTGCCGGAAGAGATATTCAGAAAACCCGATTTCCAGTCCTGTCTTAAGAACCCGACTCCAAAGAAAGAAAAAAGAAAAGCGGACTAAAAGAGAACAACAAAAGAGAGATCACTTTCGACGATTGAACAGCACTTTTATATCCAGATTGGAACTGGACTTGAACCTTCATATCCAGATTTCACTCCACTTTCACTTTCATATCAGGAACGTCGACTTGCACTTTCAATAGTGAATTATTCATTCAATAGTATTCACATAGGCCAAGAAAGATGAATAAGACCTTTCACTCCCTATTTCACGTATAATCGAGAGACTCAGAATATCAGTGCCTTGGGTAAATGCCTACCAAAGGGAGAAGATTGCGAACTTTTTCCGTCCTCTTCGCTTCCTAAAATATTTAGGGAAAAGGCCTAGTCGGCCACCGCTTGCTAACGACGGAAGGCATCGTCAATGAAAGGGTCCTCGCGTGGGACTTAGTTGGAAAGGTAGGTGTTCGGCATGTCCCTTGCTTGCGAACTTCTTTAGTAGGGCGGGTAGCTTTGGAGATCCCATTTTTGACGTTTACCGTTGTCCCCAGACTTCACTCTTTCAACACTTGTCTACTTTCGAAATAGTCAGGCGGGTCCCTGTCCCTGTCTCCAAGTGTGTGATCCACCGATTCACTGAGTGGGTCTTTCTTACCGCAGTTTTCCCTATCTCTTAAAGCCCTATCAGACTTCGATCCATCCCTTGTTTGCCGATTGAGGAAAGCCTTATATGGTCTCAAACAAGCACCCAGAGCGTCGGTTTGCAAAATGAAAGATGGCCATGGTGAATGTTAATGATTCAGACAGAGCTCGTGTGATCATTCTTTGTTTGTTAGTTATCTACTTATGGTATGGTTATTTTTTATATGTTTATAACATTCTAAAGCTGTCAATGTGAAATGGGAATTTGCTTTCTTTTTTCACACCTTCAGAAACAGTTCTGAATGAAAGATCTTGGTGACTTGAGGTACTTTATCGGTATTGAGGAATAGAATCCCTATTGTGGGTACATAGATCATGAGCCAACAGAAGCCCTTGAGTTGATTTGCTCGATTTACCGCCACATACTACTTACTAAACGGACTCTACTTTAGGGGTCGGGTCTCGATCCGAGTTGTTTAGCGAATGACTCAACCAATACATCTCTACTTCGAGGTGTAAATCAATTCCACTCTTTACCCTATCCCTGTCTTAATGAAAGAATCGCATTTTCTACTTTGACCTTGTGAGCACCCACTCCAAACAGGGAGGCGAACTCTTATCTCTATCTCCGGGACCGCAAAATAGATGGCATTTTCTGTCTTCTTAGCCGACGTAAGACCTTCATCCGGCAGCAAAAAGCTTTCCCTTGGAGCAGCTCAAACGTCTTCTGGGTATGAAGAAGCAGGAGTGCACCACATGGAGGAGAACCCAACTCGCCTTTTTATGCCAAGTCACTGGACCGGCGAAACTGATTCCTCCGAGGTTGAGCTTTCAAAGCGGGATCGTTCCAACGCGCCCACGCCTTACTGCTTATTCAGGGGCGGGCGAAAACTCCTATGGAACCATTCGACATTCATAGCCTTTCAATCCTATTCGGATCTTGCAAGACTGGAATAGGAAACGAAAGTCATCCTGAAAGATGCTAGGAGCTTCTTCCCCGCATATCCATCCTAAGCTGAAACATTACGGGCAGCTACATCTAGGCTTATAGTAAGCGATTCAAACTCTCTCTTTAGTGGACACACACGACATGATAAATGTGATGGAAGGCTGGAGACATCGCTCCATCGGGCATTAGGCGAAGCGAGTGGTATCCAGAGTGTGCTACCTGGACCAAAAGGGATTAATACTACTTCAAAGTCGAAAATCCGGTAACCATGACCCCTAAAACGGCGAACGAACTACACTTCAAAACGAGTCAGTTAGAAAATGGGTGAGATAGCTCAGTTGGTAAGAAATCGCATAGGACTCAAAACTTTTGAAAACGATTTCAAATCTTGACCTAGTATTTGAAATAAGAAATTGCTTATTAAAACATTAATCTGCCATTGAATTGAAAAGGTGGAGCAGTGACACGACAATATTCTTTGAGCGTATGTCGCTAAGAGTGAAGATCCCATCTATTATCTACAGCTGGGTTTAGTCGTTCAATAAAGGTTATAGGGCCTGTCCGTCCGGTGTACGTACCATCCTTAGGTCTACTACTTTCAAGCACGGGTTCGTTCAAAACAAAGTTTTCCGAGGCTATCGATTCGTACACGCATCGAAGGAGCTTTGCTTGCTTTTCTAGTACACGGTATACTTTCCAGATAGATAAGGACATGCAAAATATTTCTCTTTGGATTTGGACCTACAGTAGCCACTTGTAAGAGCTGGTTTGAACCCATCGAGGTACGATCTACGATCAAAGTACCATGAATCGCTTATAATCCACTTGACGTCCTACTCAAAAGCTGTCTTCTTTCCTTCGTTAGATGTATCCACCCGATCAATCGGGAATCCCATGGCAGGAGGAGGGGAGCTTTGTTAGGAATATTCCCGCTTCCACTTCTATATTATGGCATAAAGTGCATTGTACCTTCAATTCTGTGCTTCTATTGAAGATCTCTTCCAAAGCATAACGATAGAAGGCAGCTATCTCGAAAGGTACCAAACGCCGCAGGGTCTTTCTTTCTTCCCTTATGTTGAATCGACTTCCTTGTCTCTTTCTAGAAAGTCGTGAATGGCCCAAGGTGACCCTCTGGGAAATGAAAAACAATTGGTTCAATCGGGTACTTATAAGCCGAACGGAGTTCTCTCTCATATTGTTATGTTTACGGAATGCCATAAGCCTGCTCTCAAGGAACAACTCGAATCACTGCGACGCGGGACTTGCTTCGCGGGGAGTTGGATAAATTACCCTCTTGTGGGTACGGCGATAGATAGCAATAGCAACGGATTGATTATGATTATGATTAAGTAGACTGACTGTTGGATGAGCTCCAAGAGGTGATGAGCCCGATGAGTCAACCAAAGGGAGTGGGCCCTTTAAACCCCTAGGGCGTAAGCATTTCTGCCTATCCAAAATAAGAGGTAAAGTCAATCTTGAATGGTTAGTACCTATTAGTATTAGATCACAGAATCCTATTTGCTTTGAGCGCCTATCCTATATTCTCTCTATCTATAGATAGAGAAAGACATACTTCGATATGAATTGGGACAAAGAAGAAAGTCAAAAGCGGGAGGTAGGTCCGTGGTTTCAAGTTGAGTAGTGAGTGGTTCCTTGAGGAGTCAGCAGAAACCTTTACTCATTTGATTTCCTCCCAAAGAAGGAGGGCAAGGCTGATGTGGTAGGCGCCAAGAAAGATACCATTCAATTAGGCACGGTACTATCCATCACACTTAGAGTTGGTATTTATTGTTTGATTCAATCCCTGCTTACCAAACAGTTGTCATAACAGATTTGAATGACGATATCCAATTATGAAATGGCTAGAGGAGGCACGTAGATAAGACAGAGCAGATGGTAAGGTGGGGACCCATACCTTTATTCTATTACCGTGAATCACCCAAAGGTTCACAGGCACTAGCTCCCGCTAAGAAGAATCTGGCAATTCAACATCGGTCATGTCGTAAACCTAAGATTCGTGAATAAAGTGATACTAGTTCGATCAGCCAATTCCTCTCATTTCTTGCTTAAAAGTGGCTACTTCTTGTTCTTCGATGAACCGTCGTTCCCTCCACTTCCGCTTCCGCTGCGTAACCTTCACTCTCAGATTGTAAACGATATCAAAAGATGGGACTAATCCTGTTTGATCTTACTATCACGAGAAGAATTAAGTGGTTCAGCGGTTCAGTCACTGATTCGTATTCCATTTTGAATATGGATAGGAATGAAAGTAGGATAAAACGAGATTGAGTTTACTCTTTCATCGAGGAAGTTTAAAAGGCAATAGAATTACTCAATAAGTTAAGTAAGAAGTCACTTCTTTCTTGACTCTTTAGCCCTTGACATATGAACAACAAAACATGTCCTTAACGGGACTGATTCCAAGGCATCTCGTACTAAAAATGTGTTAACGGACTGAAACTTCCAGGAAAAACTTCTCGATGAAAATCGATGCAAAATCATTCAAGCGAGAAAATGGCTTGCGCTTAACGCATTTAACGCCTTTCGAGTAACCCAGCAAACGGCTTTCGAGTAACAAAGGCCAGACGGAATGATTGCTTTCGGTATGAGAGAGATTCTTAGCGAGGGGTTTGGTAGCTTATGCCCCCTAGTTTGCAACGAGAGCAGAAATGGTTGAAACGGCTCCCATTGTGTGTGGGGAATTCTTGCAAATGTGCATGGAAAGAGCTAGACCCTCTCATATCTTGCATCGCTCATAGGATTGTTCGGGAGCTGCATAGCTATTGACTTGGTCATCATTTGATGAAACTTCCCGCCTAGCGTTGGAAGGAGAGAGTTTGTCGAAATGACTTGTACCGATGGGATATCTTGGCTGCCGTGAATGATCTTGAGCTACGGATCTCGGACCATGGTGCATTATCTACCTACCAATGGGGTCTGCTTTGTCAAACAAGTAAAGTGCGAAGACGTGTCAAAGGAAAGGAATAGAACTTGTTTGGCTGTTCAATTCGCGTCGGTTGTTGATATTGGATGAGATAGCTCGAGAAGGAACAAAGAATGCCAACTGGCTGTGGCAGCGCTCTCCTACTGTTAGTGGCTTAGCCGGGGCTCGACTCCTCGATGGAATCAAGATAGAGCTATGAACCCATACGCCCTCTTGTTTCAGGTTTCATAGTTTAGGCAACTACAATTCTTGTTTGTATTAGAATGCATAGTTGTTTGAAACGAAAGGAAAAGATTGTTGGTACGAAAGCCGCTATTACACCACTTGAGGGCTGAACCAACCTCATGCTCCATCAGATACAAGAAACAGCCCAACTCTGAGCTTATCGATCTGAAATGCACTTTTCAACCAATGCCTTAGCGAGAGAATGGAGGAGTAGACGCCTCTTCTTATAGATGGACTATGTTTTCTATTTTTATATGATTATTCGAGTTAGGTGGTTGAGATGCTTCTACAGGGTGGTTCTTGATAGGGCAGCTTCTAATACAATCAGTTAAAGACGAGTGTATCTACTTGAAATCGAATGAAAGGAATGCACTCCCTTTGGTCGGGGTTCGCCATTCGATGCCTCAACCAAAGGGATTATTGGAGGTGGTAGTATGAGCCAAGATAGCCGTGAGATACGTTAAGCTGCTAATATGTCCATCTTTGTATCCATACGGAGGGAGAAGGGAAGGCCCATTGATCCTCTTATGAGTCGCAACTAAAGCTCGAACGATGTCCTTCTGGTTCGCTGAGATTCCTGTAATAATGCTTGATCCATAGTAACGTAAGTAGAAATGGGAGGTCGAAGCGGTCAAGCTGCTCCATTAGACCAAGCTTTCTTCTTATCCTTTTGTCTTCTTACGTAGGATGATTTCATCCGAGTGTGTAAGGCGGTGGCATTCTTAGCCATAAGCTCTAAGCAACCACCTACTTGTAATATGGTATCCTTTCTCTCTTCCGGACTTGAGGGAGGTTAGTACCCATGAATAAAGTAGTACTGCTATCCAGCCAGTCATCTACTTGACAAGTTTGAAAGAATCTCTCGGAAAAGAGAGCGCAATCTCTCTTTGCTTGTGCCACCCGCGGAAGATATATCCGAGTCGAGCTCGTCAAGAAGAAACTGCCACCGACATCCAGGGATGAGGGCTCAGATCAGAGTGAACAAACGGGCGAAAGAGATCGAGAAGGGAAGCATCTTGAAAGGGGCCATTGCTCCATGTATAATATAACTCGGATGTTTCACTATATTATATCCCCATTGCTAAACGCAATAGGAAGGAAAGAAACGTTTCTCCTTCTACACATTTATGAAAATAAATGGCTTCCGTCGTCAAAGCAGCTTCTCTAGTTTCATTATCGCCAAAAACAAAGGAAATCGACTTAGTCGCTTCGCTTGTACCTCCATTTCCAATGGCTAATTCACGCATGTTGTACTTCTCCATAGTTTGCTCGAATCGAACTTGTCCGTACCGACATAATCAGTATCTCCCGGACTACCAAGGCAAAAAAACCCAGTAAACTAGTGACTTGAATCATACTTCCTTCCTCTTTGATTGAGGAAACCTAACTACAGGAACTGCTTAAGTCAAGAACAAACAGATGGAGTATTTCTTCCTTTCGAACTAGAAAAAGTTAGGCTACAGCAAGCGCAAGTCATCCCCTTGCGAAGTGCAAAACAAGGGAAATCTGACTTCATAAAAACAAGTTGAGCTATCGTTCCCTTCATTGACCTACTAACTCGTGATACAAGGCGTTTCTTCCTAGAATCTCATTTCAAAAGGCATGAACCATCCCTAACTTGGAAGGGACAGGAGCGAAGACACATGACAAGCCTTGTTTCCTACTTGCGACCCTAGAACAACAAGAGGCCAGGCTTGCTTAACACTCGAACAAGAGGAAATCGCCGTCTTTTTGCCCTTGGCGCGCCTTCTACTTCGGCACAACTACGATTTATTAGAATAGTGCTTTGCTCGGTCCTGCTTTGGACCTATGATCCACTGGTGATTAATCAGCATCTACAGCTTTCGCTTTGGGTCGGGAATTTGGAGAGATTGGCTCTATAGAAAGGGAAGCGAGTCTTTGAACTATGTTAGCGCTGAGGGTTCACTAAACCCATCCTTCGACTTTCGTGTTTCAGAACTCATTAGATTCCTAGCTTTTAGCGGGGCTTTGGCGGAGAAATAGCTAGATCTGTAACAATCAAAATAAGTCGGTGTTCAGTTCATTAGAGCAAGGAGAAAGTTCACTAGATAGACAGGTTGGACAATGAGGGCTTTTACTCTCCCTATCTCGAGTAGGATCATTGAAAAGAAAGAAAAGGAATGGTTTCTTCAACTGGCTTGTGCCACAGCTCATAGCTCGAATCGGGATTGAACGGAAGGAAAGTAAGGCTCTAGCGCCTTACTTTTTCGTTGAACTAATTCTTGCAATACATACAAATTGTTTTAGAAAGTGGATGAAGAGAAAGATCACTGACGATTCTCATTTCAATAATCCGACCTTCCTTCGTCCCACTAATGAGATTGAGCTTTTTCCGGTCCATTCACTCCATGCACTCCAGTCTATTTACGCCTAAAACACGAGGCAAGGAGATCTATTTACAATAAAAATGACATACAACATAATTGATGTGACCTACCTGTGCGAAGGAAAATAGAGAACCCACTTTCCTTTCCCTATCTCTTGCGGGTGATCCCTCCGAGACCTTCCCATTTAAGCATTGCCCATCGGCTTGAAGAGAAGTTAGTTACCCATTCGCATTCTTGCCACATTGTTCATTGGTCTATTCTAAGATGGGAATCCATTTTATGAGAACAATCCGTATTCAAATCATAAATAAGTCTGATACCCCACTTTTACACGACATCTATATTGGTAATATGTCCGTCTTGGTCCTGTCCTGATCCGTGACTTTGACTCGGGTCCTAGTCTTTTCGCGTAAGGCTTAGCTTAAAAAGACGAGTGTGTTTTTGCCTTGCTGCGTCATACCCTCCTTCTTTTCCGTTTCCACGCTCTGAAATCAGAGCTGTAGCCTTCGCCATTGGTGGAAAAAGGTCTCGCATTGGCGGAACAGAGCAGAGGGTTGCCACCTTTGTCCACATATTATTACCTTCGAGTAAATCGTCCACTCCAGCCTCTTACGCTGATCCAAAGCCATTGCTAATTATGTTTCAGTCGTGTTACTTTCCTATCATAACCTAGGCTTACACAAGTTTTGTACTCTATTAATATGGGCGGTACTGTTCATAAATCTAATGGCCAAGACGTAAAGCTTAAAGTGATCCATACCTACTAGGCTAGGCTTCGAGCGAGTCCAATCTCACAGCTCATACCTTCACCCCGTTCCCTTTTCCCTATTCCGAATGCTTAGTCGCCTTCTTTTGTCGTAGATGAAGTATGATTGGAGAAAAAGTACAATTCTGGCTCCAGTCCCATCCCGCAAGTCCTCCCTCTTCACATGGATGGATTTTCGTTTCCATCACAAAGAGGAGGCAAGTATCCTCCCGCTTCAAAACAATGCGAAGCTCACGAACAAGGCACTGGAGCATGCTTTTCGATTCCTAAATGCCCTTTATCTTTACCATATAGATTTCAGGGATCAATGAGACCATCAGAGATGCTTGATCTTACCTCATTCGAGAAGGTCTTAGTTGGGTGAGGCAAGTCATGATAAGAAAATCATGGGTGATAAGACCAATGAAAGAAACCCATATCATCATTGACAGAGAAGTGTATAGACCACAGGAATCATGAATGAATCGAGGCTTCAATGATACAAGCTTGATAATGATACTCTATCAACAGAATTTCTTAGATAGGGGCATCCCGACTTGCTTCATTCAATAGAGAAGAGACGGACTTCCATAGAGCATAGATACCCGCTTTTGATTCGAATACATGAGACCCGGGCTTAGAAGTTCTGAGATGACATTACTGATAGTCATATCGACTTAAGGACATGGTTTGGGTCCCACGAGAGGAAGAAACGAAGATGTCTGGTCGTGGACCGGTAACCTTGTCCGCTCTAGTACGAGTGATCCGGTATTCATTACATCAATTCTATCGTGTCAAATCGGGTCAAATAGCTCAGTCTTGAACTCGAAAGCCGTCATATTCAGTACTCTAAAGCCGTTTGCACTGAAGTGCAAGCCATTTTCTTCGCTCTTTAAACTCTAAAGTACTTACTAAATAGGGTCATACGTTTTCTCGCTTGGAGCACAAGGGGAAATACTGATTGCGATTGAACTCCTTCGGTACGCCCGGATTACCGATCCGGTTTAAAACAACCGGAATGTAAGGATAGCTCAGTCTTGAACTGGAAAGCCAGTCCAATCTACAAATAAAGGGACAAACAAAGTGCCAAGTAAGAGAAAGGATTTCTTGCGCGATTAGGTCGTGTAATCTGAAATACAGTCTGTGCTGCATCCGAATAGCAATCTCTCCATCCGCGTGTCTCCTTCTAGTGCGGAGGCTGAGCCGAGCTCTTGCTACTACTGCTACTCCCTATTCTTCTAGACAGTCACTAACAATAATTCTATCCCATCCTGCCTCATCAAGCCAGTAAATGAAAACCAGTAGTAATGGATCAAGACGAAAGGAAAACGCCTTAACATAGCTGGCCCGCCCAAGCAGAGGTACGTGACTGACCTATCGCTGCTTTCAAACGAGCGGGTTTTCGAAAGCTTTTCCTGGACCAAGCCCGGATCAACAAGGGAATAGTCATTCCCAAAAGCAAGAAATCACTATTGAAGAGATTTCGAATTCTACTAAATAGTTCTGTACTTCCAATCCCACGGATTCATTCCACTTATCTTGCCTCATACGATCGATGTTATAACCGCTACCCGACCCTATCTTTTCTTTTGTTCCGTGCTTCCTCCTCCAGGTCAGCTATGATTCGAGTCACAAGAAATAACATAGTTGAGGAAGTGAGTAAAGTATCCGGTGACAGTGAAAGCGTATAAAACGATCTACGGCTCCACCGTTTACCAATAAATAAGGTGGGTGATACAATTCAAAGATGTCCTCAAGTCCTTGTTTCAGGTGAGCTACCGGCCAGGTACACAAATAATGGAATCGTTCTCATTTCAAATTCCATCAATTTCTCCTATAAGAGAATATCACCTAGAACTCGTAGTGAAGGATACCAATTCTTCCACGGGGAATAAGGATAAGGATTTTGGATCATCCTTTGACGGCATCGAGTCCAATCTCGCAGCTCATACCTTCTAAAGACACCGAATGAAGGAATCAAAACTCCATTAGCCAGGAATGAAAATCAATTCCATATGCCATTTGTAAGTCTCCTATCCGAACTTTTTAGGCGTGACCTTTGGTCTCTTTCACGGGCGAACTAAAGCAAGAGAAGCACCGGGCCCTTCATCCGGAATAAGCTTTGGGATCTGCTGATGATGACCATGGAAATCTAGCAGCTTCTCCATCTTAGGCTAACGATTAATCGGTCTATGACCTTGCAAGGCACTCACTTTAGTACGATTAGCAAGATCAGTTATTTAGGTAAGTTATTTCTTGTGTTAGAAGGAGCTGCAAGGCACAAGATAAACCCCGTAGAAGCATCTCACTGGAATATTTTAGGCATTCTAATCCGAGAAATGAATGATTAAGCCAACATGGCAGTTAATACTTCAGCTTTCGAAGGACCCAACGCCTAAATCCTATCTATGCTTCCAGCTTCCTCCAGGCTACAACTCATTTCATCTAAGGGTGCAGGAAGGAAGTCGCAAGCTAAGCAAGTAAATCCTCAAGAAGCGGAAGCTTAAGTTAATAGCACGTAGTAAACCTCTGCTTATAAACAAAAGTGATCACACCTATCAAAAACTCATAGGATTCCTATTCCTTTCATTGATTTTGGGACAAAAAGATAAGACTAGAAGGCTGAGCAGAAGCTAAACTAAAAACTAGAACTATGCTTCCCACACCCGCACTATCACCGGAGCAAGTAAAGCAGGAAACATATGTTGATGAAGTCTACAGTAGTAGTGCCTTTTTCTTG
Source organism: Avena insularis (assembly GCA_023614405.1). Lineage (NCBI taxonomy): Eukaryota > Viridiplantae > Streptophyta > Magnoliopsida > Poales > Poaceae > Avena > Avena insularis. The sequence continues at coordinate 12,280 of JAJUPC010000369.1, read as the reverse complement.
GATCTGTTTCTATTTGAAAATCCAAATCAGTCTCTTTGGATATAGAAAAAACGGTAAAGAATCTAATCGGGGTAGAAGCACCCTACCTTTCTTTACGCTGCCTTCTATCGTTGGCCCTGAAGAGGAGAGCCACTTCATGGCATCCATCCACTTAAATAAGTCTGGTGGGTTCGCTGAACCGATACAAGAGGAACTCAGGAATTGAAGAAAAACATGATTGCTGGATTTGATCCATTAACACAGCGTTGGCATACCGAGCTCCCCAACCATAGATAGGATTTGATCTTGGACTGAGAACATAGCGGTAACGGCTGTTTTAGAAAGCACCTCTGCCTTTCTCAAACTCAAACAACCTACTAGGCTGGCTAATCTGCACGAAGAAGATAGCGAGAAAACGACTCCTCAAGCCAAGTAAGGGCGGGACCATCTTCTTTTCTGACTGCTTGGAGCTGCTCACAAGGCCTAAACCTTCACTTGTAATCCTCGAGCTTCGTCATAGCCTTTTCCTTCCCCACAGGCCAGAGCTCAATTTACCTTCGCCACAGCTCTAAAATAAGGAGAATCAGCTCAAGATAAAAGGGCTCGCACTCAATTGATCCGGTCAACACTTCCTGTATCTGGTTTCGCTTGATTTTGACTCCTTGTAGGGCTCATGACAGTCCTGTAGGGGATCCAAACAAAGGCTTTCGAGTAACAAAGAACGCCTTTACCCGCCTCTTGTGTACAATCTATCGCATGCTCCATGCCTGAAAATCGATATGAGATGCTTCTACAGGTTTGCTTTGGTCAAGCGAGGAGTGATATGATTGCAGATCCAAAGAAGCTTTGGAAAAGCCTTGTTACTATTAAAAGAAAAGATATCTCGGTAACGAAAACTACTAAGGTCTTCTTGAGAACTAGTCTACCGAATAAGTAGTCTAGAAATAGAGGAAGGAGAGAAGCATTTTCACTTGAGTCAACAAAAGCCATCCCAACTTGCACTTCCTTATTCCACTATTGTGATATCTTTGTCCTGGACAAAGACCAAGAGCTGGTGCAGGTGAAAGAAGGGTTTCTTTGCTAAGAAGGTACGAGGTGAGTCGGCAATTGAACCTATATTCATTCCACTAGCCCTAAAAGCATTCTCAATATAGTCAAGAGGGGGAATGGATTCTACAAGAAAAGGCGGGCAAAGGTAGTTCTGGGGTCAATTCTTGGAGCATAGCTCATTTCTAAGTCCCCAACCCATCTCGTGCTCAGGTCAGACGCGATCGAATCTTGCGGCGGATAGAGCAATGGAATCACCGAGTCGTATGAAAAGAGGGCTCTTCTTTTTAATCTTAACACAAAGGCTAGCTCCCCTGGGGAAAAAAATGACAATCATTTGTATTACTTTCCTATCAATCCTGAACTAGCTATGACCCTTATAGCGAGCCTCGCTTTACTGCTTTCAGATAGAAATGGCGCTCCTAAAGTCGATTGATACTTTCTTTTTATTGTCAGCTAAGCCGTGGACTTTCTCCGTGAAGAACTCCTTCTTATGAGCTCATGGATTCAGCATACGCTCACGCTATATTAGGAAATTAGTTCATTAATTCGCTTATTTGCCAACGTAAGAAGCCTTGCGCCACTCGGAAAGCATCGACTAGAGGGCGTGTGGATCCACAGCCCTAGCCATTCTCACAACGGGATAATAAAGCTTAACAAAGACCATGAGAAGAGATTACAACATCCTCTAAATCATTTGATCAATATTAAGCTTCTGTCTCCATAGGGGTCTCCTCCAGTTATTCTCAGAGTTAAGGCAAGTAAATCTCTATGCCAAGAAATGACTTAGAGAAAGTGATGGAGTTATTGGCCAATCCAAGAGAAAGGCGAAGCCTCTACTTGATGACCCTACCCTTTTCCATTGGTTCCATTAGGGCGGGAAGGCCAATGGCCCAAACAAATCCTACCTGCGACTCCTCTGGTTTGCTTCTTTCTTTTGATCCAATTCAGACTTCGTGTTTTTCTTTCCGCTTGCTTCCCTTTCAAATTGATATGCCGGAGATGTCAGGAATGTATGCACCAGAAAGAGTTTGGTATGGTAGCTCAAGGAAGCATTCAGTTAGGTATCCAATAGCCGCCATTCTTCGCCTCCATTTTCTTGGTATCATCTTTCTACGAGAATTGAATTTCAATATGCCAAGAAGACATCCAATGGCTTGGGATAACATTGGCGTAGATGCCGCCTCCTTTTGGAACCTCAGATTCTTATTCCTTTCTTCTTGATGTGGATCAGTATTCGCTAACGATTTCAACCTTCTCAAGGCAAGGCGGAAGTAGTGCTTGAATACTCTAAGTAATCGAGCTCACTCATTGATTCATGACACTCTCCTTCCACGGAAAATATCTCATTTGAAAGCCCACTATGTCGCTTCTCTCTCACTTGCCGGAAAGCTGTTATTTACGAATATCAGTAGGACATGACCAACCGAACCCGTGAGCTCATAGGTTTAATGACACTTTCCAAAACCCAGACGTCCGCTTTATAAGACATTCTCGCTGATTGCCTATTCAGTTAGCAGAAATAGCCCTTACTTTGAAGGAGAAGATAAGATACCGGTAATGAAGCATTAGGAGACGACACTTAGGTGTTCCGCTAAATAAGACCCATACTACCAAAAGGCAGGTATAGAACATATAGGGAAGATGTACACAAATGCACAAACACATTATCCGGGGTGTCACCGCTTGCATCAGATCAAGATCATAAGAAAAGATTGATTGTTGTGAGTGATTTTACTACCCTTCCGCACTTAGCAGGTAATGAAGTCATTGACGAGGAGGAAATGTCCGCTGAAAATAAAGCTAACCACTTAAAAGTCACTCTTTAATAGTTTTTCAGACCGTTGTTGTCAATCTTTCCAGCTCCAAAGTTTATTACATTTCCTGGTCTACGAGACAAGACTAGATTGATTGCTTACCGACTTTCATTCAGATACCAACCCATCTTTTCTCAAAAGCATGGAAATTCACGCTCGCGAAAAGTAAGCAATTTCATCATTTTCCTTCGCAACACAGCTCACCCAATTGTAGAGATACCGAACAGTTTGAGTGATCGATCGACCTTGTCGCACGATGAGCCCATTCTCTCTTCCATCCCGCTTTCGAACCGAACCCGGAGAAAGACTTCTTGAATGTAACAGAGCTGCAATTCTAGAAACTTCCATTTTCCATTGATCCGGGCGCTATTAAAAGTGGGTCTACGCGGCGTGACTCACACTTGACCAACCACTTCTATCTAAGAAAATACTTAGGTAGGGTCAATCTCCTTCGGGTTTACGATCCTAGTCCCAACCATTGGATCGATCAAGAAGAAAGGCAAAGGAATTGAAAGGTAGAGTAAGAAGCATCGCCAACAGAGTGATTGAGGAGTCTTCTCAGCCCAATGGTCTTCTTTTTTCACTTCCATAACTCCATGGATGCCACCCGGACGTGCACATAGCCATAGACCAAGCACTCTTGTAGCTTCGAATTGAATGAAGCAAGAGAAAGACTGTCAAGGGCAGGGTCAAAGAGGCCTCACATAAGCTTCTTCTCACAGTGTCAATCGGTGGAACCAACCGCTCGATGCACTCATTATCGCTTTTAATAATATTTCGCTGTCTTCGTAGCCTTCGGATGAATTGCAAGTGCAGCTAAGGGCATGGCTTGCTTGATAAGTACCCTGAGGAGGTGTCCTAACGCAATAGGTCAGTTCAAATGACGAATTGAGATGTAAACCAATGGATTCCAGAGACTGGGGGATCCTATGTCTATAGATAGATTCAACATCCTACCCCTTCCTCCGCAGCACAGCATTGGAACCCACTTGGCATAGCCTTAAGAATATTAACTTACAAAAGTGCCTACTTAATCGACTACTTCACTCTATCTAGACGAATTCTCAATAGCTTACCTATGCTCCCTAACTTATGTCGCCTTGCCTTTTTTTCTAGATGGGGCTTGTGCATGGACAGCAGCAGCAGCTGCAAAAACCACTGTCACCTATAAGGGTATCCATCCTTCTTCATAATTCGGAGCTTCTAACCAACTTGACTTGTAGATCGATCAATTAATTTCTAGGTCGATTACAGGAGAACGCCCACGCATATCTCACGACAAGAGCTCATCGCTGCCCTACTGTTCTCCAGTAAATGAAGGTGCTGAGTTCCATCTTTTTCAGCATAAAGACGCATAAGATTGAACAGCTGTATGTATATACAAGACAAGTAAAGCTTCCTCTCATGTATGACATCCTCCAGTAAAATTGGTTTTGCTTTGGCTGACTCTCAACGCAGCATCTATATTTAAGTCCTTGGGTTTGCCCACTCGGAGTATGTCGGCAGATAAGAGTTGTACCGACCGAGTCTGACATTCGATTCCATGGCTACGCCGCTTGTTCTTGACTCGTATGCGCCCGACTTTTTAGAAAAGTAGCTAAAAAACAAATCGAGGATTGATTCTTCAGATCGATGAAATTATGCAGCCGGCAGTGAAAGAATTCAATGAGCTTATTTATATCAATAACAATTACGAGAAGGCAAGGAAGACGAAGAACCAAGAAGAAATGGCGAAGTGGAGTCGACCTTTGGGAGGTATGTTGAAACTGAACGTTGATGCTGCTTTTAATCATGATACCAATGCTTGTGCAACCGGAGTTTTTATAAGAGATGAAAAAGGAGGCTTCATTACAGCTAGAAGCAAGAAAATTGACCATGCTTTTGATGGCGGATCTAGAGAAATGGGAACGAGGCTGACCTATCCAGGTAGTGAAGTCTACCTATGCTAAAGAGCAAGTTCAATATTTGGTTCGAGTAGCCAGCCTATTTTAAGGAGTGGCTTATTATAGTATTCTTAAAAATCATACGAACAAAGAAAGCCTATTTTAGGAGTCCACCATATCAAGGGAAAGGGAGATCAGGCTTGGCCTTCGCTTTGCTTATTCATCTTTCTTTCTTTGCTTTTGAATGACTTGATGGGTCTGGATAATAACAAGAAGAGTCAAGGTAGCGAAAGGGCTTTAATTTAAGGCTAGTGCTAGTGGTGAAGGAAATCAAATGGCAGAGAAGACACGGATTCAGACTTCTTTTTTTTAATAGCCCTTGGTGGTATGCATATTCATTGAACGAAGAAGGAAGTCTTTCTTCCTCACGAACAAGATCGGAGTACCCACAAGACTTGCTAATTTACTGAGAGCGCTTCTCGTCTACATGTGCAGAGGCAAGTTGGGGAGGGTGATCAAGAGGAAAATCGTCTCTAGCCGATCATTCTCCGCCAGATTTTGACCATTTTAGTGGAACGATGGGGTGCCCGCCCTTTCATCATCCGGATACTAGGACGAATGAATATTGAAAACGAAACCCTCATCCTAGTTATGTAATACTTCAAACTACCAAGTGTGTAGGAACTGCAGTAAATGGTATTGCAGCTAGAAGTTGAAAGGGCACAATTCAAGTCAACTAACTATCAGTTGCACTGCTTCATTGAACGCACGCATATAGAGAGAGGTCTATCAAATGAACCAAACTAGTGCATCAGCAGTGCATCATGCTTAGGTGCAACACCATCAAACTATGACACCACACTTGAAACAATATCTTGACAAAAAAGACTTGTGGATGTGGGCAATCTCATCGGATTTGCACAGTATCAGAGTTCAAATGAAAACTGACACTGTTCAAAAAAATACCCATACCTAGTTTACCTATTATAAGGTCTTGTGGAATATGGTCAAATTCCTCTAATGCCTGTATTTAATATTAATCATCAATCCTTATGAATTCGTAGGCTTCACTTATTTATGGGAATTTGTGTTAGAAAGCCCGCAAGGTTAATTTCATCAATGTTTGTCTTTTTCACCATCGCTGTTCCCAGTCCCACTCGCTTCAACCCTTTGAGCGAAATGTAAAAGGAAGGAAAATCCATGGACTGACCCCATTGTCTCCACCCTGTAGGAACTACGAGATCACCCCAAGGACGCCTTCGGCATCCAGGGGTCACGGACCACCATAGACCCTGCTCAATAAGTGGAACACATTAGCCGTCCGCCTCCGCTGGACAGTAAGGGTCGGAGAAGGGCAATCACTGTTCTTAAAACCAGCATTCTGAAGTTTCAGATCAAAGAGTCGGCGGAAAAGGGAGAGCTCCCGCTCTTGGTTCTCCTATAGCTGGATTCCCGGAACCACAAGAATCCTTAGAATGGGATTCCAACTCAGCACCTTTGTTTTGAGATTTTGAGAAGAGTTGTTCTTTGGGGAGCACAGACGATGAAAGTTGTAAGTCGTGTTCGGGGAGTTATTATTCATCGTTGGCCTCATGGTAGAACCCGTCGGGGAGGCCCGAGAGGCGGTGGTTTACCCTTTGCTGGATGTCAGCGGTTCGAGTCCGCTTATCTCCAGCCCGTGAACTTAGCGGATACTATGATAGCACCAATTGCATTTTTGTTCGATCTATGATTTCGTGATTCATGGGCGTTGATAAGATCCTTCCAAGCACCTTAGGATGGCATAGCCTTAACGTTAATGGCGAGGTTCAAAAGAGGAAAGGCTTGCGGTGGATACCTAGGCACCCAGAGACGAGGAAGGGCGTAAAGTGTTTATTTAAATGCTTGGGGAGTTGCAAATCCACATAGATCCGGAGATTCCTAAATAGTAAAGGAATCGACGACATGTATGTCACAAAATGTGCTTGAGTAACTCCTTCGGTTTCATCAAGTGTTTAGTCTATCAAGGTAGTTTCTTTTTGAAAAGCGGATTTGTCCTTCAAAATCTCATCCATCGCCTTTGTGAAAGTATGGAATTCTCACCTAGAGCGGCGGAACTAACGACTCTATTAGAAGTAGAATGACCAACTTTTACACGAATTTTCAAGTGGATGAGATCGGTACGAGTGGTCTCAGTTGGAGATGGATTGCACGGTTCATGGATTGAATGCGATTCAAGTCGAGAAATGGTGGAATTTGCTGAAGCAGTGAAAGGAATAGCCTTGAATCTTGAGAATGAGAATGTCGGTATTGTTGTCTTTTGGTAGTGATACCGCTTATTAAAGAAGGAGATCTTGTCAAGTTTACTGGATCTATTGTGGATGTTCCTGCGGAAAGGCCATGTTAGAATGTGTGGTCGACGCCTTGGGAGTACTCTATTGATGGAAAAGGCTCTGCTTATCACGAACGAAGACGTGTCAAGTGAAAGCCCTGGATTATTGAACGAATCGTGCATGAACCCATGCAAACAGGCTTAAAAGTAGTGGATAGCCTGGTTCCTATAGGCCGTGGTTAACGAGAACTTATAATCGGGGACAGATAAACTGGAAAAACTGCAATAGCTATCGATACTATATTAAACCAAAAGCAAATGAACTCAAGGCACAAATGAGAGTGATACATTGTATTGTGTCTATGTTACATTGGACAAAAACGCCGACCGTGGCACAATTAGTTCAAATTCTTTCTGTGGTTTAATGCTTGGAATATTCCATTCTTGTAGTGCCACCGCTTCGGATCCCGCCTTCCGCAATTTCCGCCCCATATTCAGGTGTGCTATGGGGAATATTTCCGATAATGGAATGCACGCATTAATTATATATGATGATTTAAGTAAATGGTGGCATATCGACAAATGTCATTATTGTTACGCGACCACTGTGCCTTGAGGCTTTCCTAGTGGATGTTTTCTATTTACATTCCTGCCTCTTAGAAAGAGCCGCCAAACGATCGACCAGACAGGTAGGTAGCTCGACTGCTACCCGTGATTGAAACACAAGTCGAGACGATTTCTTATATCCCCACCAATGTGATCTCCATTACAGATGGACAAATCTGTTTGAAACAGAGCTCTTTATCGCGGAATTAGACCAGCTATTAACGCTGGCTTATCCGTAAGTCGCTATTGGTCTGCTTAGTTGAAAGCTATGAAACAAGTCTATGGTAGTTCAAAACTGGAATTGGTACAATATCGCAAGTGGCCGCTCGCCAATTTGGGTCAGACTTTGATGTTGCGACTCGCATTACTCAATAGATGTGCAAGGCTTACGTATGCCCAAACAACTACAATATGAACCACTTCCAATTGAAAAACAAATTGTTGTGATTTATGCTATTGTCAACGGCTTCCGGATCGAATGCCACTAGACAGAATTTCAATATGAAAGCCATTCTAAGTACTATTAATCCAGAATTACTAAAATCCTTCTTAGAAAAAGGTGGCTTAACTAACTAAAGAAAGATGGAACCTGATGCTTCTTTAAAAGAAAGCGCTTTGCCTTACCTTGAATTAATCAAAAGGTTGCCCTAGTTTAGGGAAACCTAGCCGAGAGTCTCCCCAGCCACAAGAGGAGCTGCTCCAAAGTAGTTCAGGATACCCCAGTTTCACAAGGGTTCACGGACAGCCCTCCAACCTATACCGGGTCTATCTGGTGGGACTGTGTAATCCGTGGCTCATTTTATGAGATATGCTAATAGCAAATCTTCTAATAATCAACTATATATATCCAAAGAACTATATAAACCAATTAGTGGTCCGTGAGTAACCCGATATTATACAATTATAGTGCAGTGTCCAAGTACTTCACTCCACCGATATTATACAATTATGGAGGTGTGGTCCAAGTACTTCACTCCACCAATGGATTTCTCCAACCGTGACTCGTGAGCAAAGCGAAACAATATATTTGAGTATGGAGAATTTCAACCTTGAACAAAGATAAGCCCCAGACGCTTATGATAAAAGCGAGGACTTGTATCAAAAAATGCGCTTATTATAACTCAGCTCAAGGTTTTGGTGTGTTAATGGCAACTTCGAATACTGATGATGCATGCGATACCATTTATACGACGGGAGTGAATTTACTATCTACGCTGAAAAATATATACTCAGCTTCGAGTCCTAATCTATCCGATGAAGCAAAAGTGGTTTATAATCAATTGACGAATTCTAGGCTGATAGCATACCTCCAGAATTTTCTAAGATATTACAGGCAAAGATCTCGCCTTGGATTCTGTGGGACTATATTCACCACATCAACTTTGGTGTCCTTGAGAACCTCCTCCTCCGACCAACCAGATCAATCCTGAGAGGAATCCTCATGGGAAATGATAGGTTCATAGATGTGGAGCAATCAGTTCTTCATTTGAAGAGTTAGTTGGATGGCCCGCAGATGTAGAGAGGTTGCCTTGAACTGCGTAATCAAAGTCATGATCGATGGGAGATCTGTGGTTCGAGTCCACGTCGCGATTGGAAGAGAAGGTCGACTGATCACATATTCTGCTGGTCCTGGTTACGACATGAGAAAGCTCTCACCACCCGAGAATAGAGATTGAACATTATGCGAAAGAAGTCGACTCGCCTCCGAACAACGACTTTAGCCTAATCACATCACTTCTATAATGAAATTTGAGATCGAGGTGAGGAAATGGTGTGACTACCCTTATACCTAAAAAGAAAATGCTTTTATATAGAGCTGCATATAAATTTTACCGCCTACTGTGAAGGCCGTCTCCCGGTAATCTTTCACCGTAGTAAGAGCGATATGTCATATCCAATCCTCGTGCCAATGAGTCTGCTAAAAAATGTCAGGATAGCCAGTTGGTCCGGAGAAGGATGAGCTCGAAAACGCCTTGTGCGTTAGAGTTTTGCGAGGAAACGACGATGCACTTGTTTTGTCCATTTCCATCTTCTCGATGGTAGAGACTGTAACGTGAGCCACCCATCTTATACTGCTGCAATAGCACATGCAAGTTCCTAGGGTCTATATCAAGCAATAAGGATCAGAAAACAATATTGTTCAACCAAGACTCCAAATAGCTATTTCATTGACTCAGACATCGCTTCCAGGGGGGACAGATTCGAACCGCAGTCTTTCAGTCATGGAGCCCGATGAGTCAGACTAATCTTCTCATACTCCCGCTTCTTCCCTGATCTTTCTTTCCCTGACAGAACTAGCGTTTAGGTTGGTACAGGCGCAGAGCTCCTGACGAGCTAATCGGTACGAACTTGCTGAAAGCACGCAGCCCTGCCGAAAAGAACATGGATGAGCGCTTTTAAAGCGCATTTTTCTTTCTTTTCATACGCTAATTCCTGATCAACTCAGTACCACAGTTTGACCTATCTTTTCAGAGATTGATGCACTATTAAGACTCCAAATCCTTGGTCCCTTTCTTTTGTAACCTCTTAGGAAATCGGCTAGGATCCTAATCTATATTCCTTTCCTCCTTAAGGCGGTCGATAACTCCAATGTAAAGCATGACTCAAGTCGATATATAAACGGTCGAAGAGCAATAGACTCGCTTTTTATATAGAGTTTATCATTGTCATTGATCGATCTAGCATGACTATGGGATTGCATTTAATCTGTGGGTATATTTGCATAAGAGTATCAAGGCCTTCATCATTCTTGTTTGCTAATCAAAGCCATTACGGAAGATAAGGCTTTTCAATTCCATGCAATTCAAAAGAAATGGCGTTTACTTTTTCGTCAAATAAGAAGAATTTCTCTACACATGGTTTCCGAGTTGAAAAGGTATGATCCCTTCCTCGCGACTACAAATTTCAAGAGCAAGGTGATCCCTTTCTTTTACCGAGATAGATAAAGGCTCAAATCGAAAACAATTCATCGATTACATGCTGAACCAAACTGCAATGTATGCTTAACCCGCTATACCAAAAATCTTATTTTTCAATACTTCCAACCGTGAAAATCCGACGTAGCTTCTTTCTTACGAGACAGCTTAGACCGCCAACACTTGCGTGATTGATTTAGTATATAGTGGGGGATTGATCCCCATGTTGAGATGGGTCTGCCATCAGTCTCGCCAACGTATAGATATCTTTTTTGGAAGTAGCATCACATGAGTTCTAGAGATTCTTATTATTACCAAAAGTGGAAGTCAAGCAAGGATATGAGGAAGAACATAGAGAAAGAGCAGCATACACTGGATGTCAGCAGATGGCAAGTATGTTAAGATTAACATAAATAAATGTCACATTTAGCTGAAAATGTATGATTAACTCTATTCGATATCGCCAAACCAAAGTCTAAAGTTTTATTAGTAGTGCGCAGGCCATACTTAATACAGACAGAAAGTAGGAAATCGATTTTGGGTTTAATCTGCTCAATGCTTCCTGACTAATTAACCTTAACTGCATTTATCTTCAAATCCAGGCTTATTTTGAAAGTACAAGTACAAAGTTGATTCCGACCAATTGATGGGGTCCGGATCGACCCAGTAGACATGTGGTACAAGGCGACCCTTTTTTGAATAGTCGATACCCTCTTTCCTCCGCCATATTTCAAGGCGAATAGTTTGGCAAAAATCGTAAAAGGAGAACGCGCTAAAGCTTCCTTTTGGGTCTCATTCACGCCCTTTCGAGGTGGGCAAAGAGAAAGATATGAAATTCAAGATCTTTTGGATAACGGGTTATCCTAAGGGCTTAGCAACCAGCTCGAACCATCATAGGTTGTCGACCATAGATGGAGTGGATTGCACCTAGATGCCCGACTTCAGATCCCACCCTCTCCGCCGGACCCCTTTTATATGCACTGGCTCGATCAAGTTTTCGTAGATCACCGATGTGACCATAAATTTCCATATCTAATACTTAGTGCTCCTCCTACCATTATAGAAGCTAGGAACATCAATAGGGAAAGCAAGAAGCCTTAGAGAGCTTCCCAGCAAGGGTGTTGAAGGGAAGCCAGGCCTTAAGGGCAATCACTCGAGAACAAATCAACCATCCACTGACGATGGATGAGAAACAGCGCGATCCATCTTATGGAACGGACTCAACCGAGGAGACTTTCAATCAAACAAAACCCTCTCGTTTATTTAGTTGGCAAGATGGATTGCTATTCGCTCACTACCACTAGTCCCGCTTTTGTTGATTGAGATAAGACTCGATGATCATTTGTATCGCAGTCAAGACACAAATTCTTTCACTTCCCTTCATCAAGAGGGAACGCGACACCTATGTAGTCAAGTATACCAGAGTCAGATCTACACATGATTCATCACTGATCCAACTTAGAATGAAATCTACCTTTCATCCTCGCCGATTATTCTTAATAGGTACGTCGGGGTCATAAAAGCGAAGGATACAAGTGGTCTAAACCCATTTGAAGGTAGTCAAGAACCCAAGGGTCTATCATTTAGTAGGTCATCCTAAAGCATCGTAACTAGAATGTAAAGCCTAATTAGGTTTCGATTCAAGCACTCATGAGTAGATCCATGCATCTAAGATTTGTTAAAAGTATATTTCAAATAGCTAAGATAGCTTAGTAAACACTT